>CM035430.1:138088286-138480786 GCA_020310875.1 Ceratopteris richardii
TGGAGAGCTACAATCAAAACTCTGAGCAGATAGGACACCATAATACTTGTGCTGCAAAACTTCAAAAGGACACCTGAGCAGCTATCAAGTCCACCAGAAGCAGGAGAGAACAAGCACCAGAGAAGAACCCAAAAGTGGAATTTTCGCATGAAAAAGGAAAGGAGAGCAATGTGGGGGGGGGGGGGGGGGGGGGGTAGAAAGGAGAGGGAAGGGAGGGCTGAGGGGGCTGAGATGGAGAGGGCAGGGAGGGGTAAGGATGTGGCTAGGCAGAAGGATAAGGGTGAGGGAGTAGGAGTATGGGGTCTGGAGAGGGCCGAAATGATCAAACAGTAGAGCTACAGAGGGTGCACATGGAAAATTGTGAAATATAAGGTAAAACAAAGTGAGAATAGACCATGTGGACCAGGTGGAGAAAGAAAAACATGTGATAAATGCACTCAAAACATGTTGTTTTTTTACCAAAAGTCAGAGAAAAGGTGGGATTTTGGAAAAATGAAGGCAAAAAATGAGTCGAGAGTGCCAAAATACATGAAAAGGACCGCAAGATTGAAAAAAATGGCCATCCGAGGTGCAATCTAGAGCCAAAAGCATGGACCATAGAAAATAAAAATAATATATATTTGGGGGGGGGGGGGGGGGGGGAGGGAGGGACGGGGGAGGAGGGGGGGACGATGGGTGGGAGGTGGAGGAACGGTGGGTGGTGGGGGGGAAAACAGTGGGTGGGGGAGTGGGAAAATGGTGGGTGGGGGGTGGAAAAACGGTGGGTGGTGGGTGGGGGGTGGGAAAACGGTGGGTGGTGGATGGGAAAACGGTAGGTGGGGGGTGGGAAAACGGTGGGTGGGGGGTGGGAAAACGGTCGGTGGGGGGTGGGAAAACGGTGGGTGGGAAAATGGTGGGTGATGGGTGGGAAAACGGTGGGTGGGGGGTGGGAAAACGATGGGGGGTGGGAAAACGGTGGGTGGTGGGTGGGAAAACGGTGGGTGGGGGATGGGAAAACTGTGGGTGGGGGGTGGGAAAACGGTGGGTGGTGGGTGGGAAAACGATGGGTGGTGGGAGAACGGTGGGGGTTGGGGGGCGGGGGGGAGGGGGGGACGGGGTAGGCTTTTTTTTTTCTGGGGGGCGACGGGTTTTTTTTTTTCTGGTGGGGGGACAAGGGGACGGTGGGGGGCCAGGGCATCGTTTTTTTTTTTCGGGGGGGAGGGGGGGCAAGGGTTTTTTTTTTGCAAAAAAAAAAATGAAAATTCCGTGGAGGCCCTTTTTTTTTGTGGATGTTATGAAAAATATCTAAAATTGGAGAAAAATCCCTAAAAATCCAAAAAAATGCAAAAAACATCCAAAAAAATTCTCAAAAAATTCTCAAAAAATTCCCTACAGGTCTATGCCAATTTCCTCACTCAAAATCACAGAGAGCTTCCTTTATTCCTCCAATTTGGTAAGAAAATGACATTTGAAAAGAAAGAAAAATGCTATAAAAATTCTAAAAATGCTTGAAAAATTCCCAAAAAAATTCCAAAAATTATACTTATGCCAAGGACTATGAAACGTTGCTAAATTTGATAAAAATGCAAAGAACACGCATGAAAATGGATAAAAACTACTAAAACTTAAGAAAAATGACAAGAGAAGGCTATGTACAACCTGGACAGATTTGGCGATTTCCAGGTGATCCATGAATCTTCAGTTGTTTTGATGATAAGCCTTTAACCATGATATGATGACTAAGGGAAACGCCTCCATAATCTCCAATTGTACTGCACTTCATTTGTTTTGTCTTCTTGTTGGGTACACTAATCATCTGATAGGACCATCCAAAATCCTTCAGAAAAATATTATCTCCTCCATACTGTATCTTTTGTATCTTTGTTTTAGCAGCTTTATAACTTAATCTGCAAAAAATCATTTTTACTATTCCGGCTTCTTCATCCAATGGAACCCTCTGTTTCCAAAGACTTGCAGGTACTCCTTCCACATCCTTGTAAAGCCCTGCACTTACCATCATAAAAATTGACATAACAGATGATATCCATACCAATATCCATAACAAACTAGCCCTTGATGTAGGATGTGAAGTAGTTTCGTCACTGTTGCACTTAAAGGCTTTTCTTTTCTTCTCTCTTATCTAGCCTTTAACTGTGACTGTCTCACTCGAATCATTAACCTGAATGATGTCCTCTTTTTCTTCATATGCTTCCTCTCTACTTGAGTTTGGAAAAATTCCACAGCAGGAAGATGGGTCTTCTGCATGGAGCCAAGCCAACATGTTTTCATCGTCATATAAATTTTCTTCTTCAAATAGATCTGCTTTTGGGTTGTCCAACAATTCTTCTTCCATACAAATACCAATTGTCTGCATCATGCTGGTATGCCTCTGACTGTTTGATCTTTCTTCTAAAATTATTTGTTGCAAATCTTTTCCCTCTTGCTTTACCCACATCGTGTCCTTGCCCCAGTCATGCAGCACATTGGAATATCTTAACCAAGGTCTCCCAATTAACAGGGGGAAACTTCCTTCTACCTGTGGCAGCCTTAAAACAAAAAAGTCCAAGTTAAAGATGGTACCTTGTATCTTGACTGAGACGCTAGGTACCACTCCCATAGGCTTTACTATGCTTTGGTCTGCCAGTGTTACAGTGAAGTTGGCAGGCCTTGAAGGTATATTCAGGCATCAAGTTAATGCCAGAACCACCATCCACTATAACGCCTTGAAACTCATGACCTTTAATAGAGAGTGTTAGCCAAGGGCTCTTGTAATCTGTGAGGGGTGCTTCCCCTACACGTTTATCTTTATGCATAACAGTAGCCTTTGCCACTAAACTTGTTGTGGACA
Organism: Ceratopteris richardii; assembly: GCA_020310875.1. Taxonomy (NCBI): domain Eukaryota; kingdom Viridiplantae; phylum Streptophyta; class Polypodiopsida; order Polypodiales; family Pteridaceae; genus Ceratopteris; species Ceratopteris richardii. Next base: position 138,091,114 of record CM035430.1, read on the forward strand.
TTTCATCAATTATCTGCAAGAGTTCTGACCTGAATTTCCCATCCATCTTTATTAAATCAAAAATACTGACCTCTTTTTTCATGGACTTGAGTAGTCTAGAAACTTCTGATTCCTTAAGAGCATGGGCTCCATTTGACTTATCAAACTCCTCATGAGCCCTGTTGAATGCATGTCCAATGGCATCACTGGTACCTATGAAATTTTCTTTTTGCCGTGTATCTGCATATGTGGTGGCTTTGTCTTCAAATGCAACTTTGTCTTTGTTCAATCCATTAATCATTGATTCTTGACCTATGTCCACTTGAGCCTTCCCCTTGCTTCTTGTCTGCACTGTAAAAGATTCAATTTCTTCTAATTGCACCACCCTAGTAGATGGTGATGGCACCCTAGCTTGATCTACCATTTTTTGCACACAAAAATTATTTGAATGTGGGGCCCAGATGAAGATGCTTGGTTCTTAGGACAACAATTAGTATAGTGGTCTCTGGCCTCTGGGCAGTTCCTACAAGGAGTGGCATTTTCTGGGAGAGTGCACCTACTTTAATAGTGCCCACATTCGCCACATCTGAAACAAATAATTGGCCTCCTAGGCCCATTTCCAAAGTTATCCCTCTGTCTAGGGTTGTAATTGTTACCTTGATTGGGTGCAGCCGCCATCACATTCGCTGGTGGTAGAGGTCCTCCTTCTGTCGAATATGTTGTTGTAGGCATTCCTCTTGATTGACATTCCTGGGCCTCATGACCAGCTTTCCTACATAGTTGGCAAGTCACACTTAGTAGAGGACATTCACTTACTATATGACCTTGCTTGCTGCACATGGTACACCAAAGTTCACTCTTGATCCCACCCCCTTTGAGTTCTTGCAACTCTTGTCGCAATTGAACCAATTCCTCTGCTTGGGCTTCCTCCTCCTTTTGGAGCTTTAATGCCTCAATCTCCCTCCTCAACTGAGTAACAGCATTCTCCTCCTCTTTGTGGGGATTATTCCTTTTTAAGCCCTCCAGCTCTTTCCTTAGCTGGATTACTGGATCCTCCATTTTTGTAGAATAGGGTAGTTGAGAAGAAATTGCTCTATATTGTTGCCTTATCTACCCCAGTCGTGTAACTGTGTTGATGAACTCCTCTATGGAGGATGTGTGCAACACTAATTCCTTGATTTTACATTGGGTGGTCACTGGAAGTGGCTTAGCTAACCATTTCTTAACAAAAAAATCATGTGGAGGATCTGGAAACTTATCCATTAGTGCCTTGGCCCTAGTTACAAACTCTGGGAACTTTTCACCTGGGCCCAGTCTCAAGTTTTCTAATTCCTCTATGATGATCTCTATAGTATCTCCATGCTGGAATTGGCTTTTGAATGCATCTTTCATTAAGTCCCAAGTGGTGAAATGGTTCTCCGCAAACTGGTTGAACCATTTATTTGCTAACCCTTCTAATGTGGCAGGGAAGAGTATCAAAAAGGCATCCTCTCTTTCCATTAAGCCTCTAGTTTTGCATAGTGCTAAAAACCTTCGAATATGCTCGTCCGGATCTTCTTGAGCTAGGCCTTTGAAAGAAGGAAATTTATATTCAATTCTGATAGTAGGGTTTCCAAGTCTACCTGACCAGCCATGCTCTTTACTGATGAAGTTGACGAAAGTGGGCTAGAGGATCTTCTAATAGCCTTCCTTCTTGTTTGCTTGCAGGTGACCCTAAAGGTTTGGGACCGGGTTGCGGTCATGAGCTGTCCATAGTCCTCTTAGCCCAATGAAGTAGTACTATCGGCACTTGAATAGTGCTTCTCCACACTGCAATATGTCTTCTCCTATGCTCAAGTCACCTTGGAGTCCCACCGGGCATGACAAATTTTATTGGGGGATTCTTAGACAAGAAGGGATTTGAGTGTTTGTAGGAGAAAAGGGAAAGACAAGAAGAAAGATACACACTAGAAGCCCCAACTTTGAATTGCCCTTGTCTCCATACCATGACCTTGACTCATCAAACACAAAATCTCTTGACACATATAGCTTCTTTGAGAGAGGGTTGTAGGACTTATAGCATTTTTTCTCATTTGAGTATCCAATGAACACACATTTCTCTCTCTTGGGCTATAACTTTGTTCTCACTTCACTAGGAACATGAACAAAGCATACACATCCAAATACCTTGAGGTGCTCCATGGTTGGTTTCTTGCCATAATAGACTTTGTGTGGAGTCAAGTTGTGCACACCGCTTGTTGGAAACTTTTATATCAAGTAACAAGTTGTATTCATAGCCTCATCCCAATAAGAGAATGGTAACTTACCTTCATTTATGAGACATCTAGCTATCTCAACCAAATGCCTATTCTTCCTCTCTACAACACCATTTTGTTGAGGGGTGTACTTGCATGTAAAGTGCCTCTTTATGCCATTGTCCTGCAAGTACTTTGTGAATTCCTTGGAGAAATACTCTCCCCCTCCATTTGACCTTAGTGTCTTGATGTGTGCATAACATTCTTTCTCAACAAGGAACCTAAACTTTTGAAAGCATGAAAACACTTCTGATTTTTTCCCCTTGATAACATATAGCCATACCTTTCTTGAGTGGTCATCGATGAAAGCAAAAACTTACCTAGCTCCTCCCAATGAAGCCTCTCTGCTAAGGCCCCATACATTTGAGTGTATAAGCTCCAAGAGCTTAGAGGATCTATACTCACTCTTTGGAAATGGTTTCCTTGCTTGCTTACCTAGTTGATAAGCATCATAAAACTCTTTTTTTGGCCTTCAAGATTTGGTAGCCCTTGCACTAAACCTACTTTGCACATGCTTTTTAACTTGGGAATATTGATATGTCTTATCCTCTTGTGTCAAATATCAATCTCCGCAATCCTTTTGTTACCAATCATCTCATAACATACCTTGTTGTGTGTAGAAGCAACATCTACTATGAAAAATCTACCTTCTTTCCTTCTCTTGGCATCATCATGCTTCCTTTTGCATCAAATATAACGTACATACCTCTCTATACCAACTATCCTACAGAGCTAAGTTTCTTGGAAATAGATGGAACATGGAGTACATCTTTAAGAGTCTTGACAAATTTACCCTCACCTAGCTTCACATCTCCCACGTGTAATGGGATGTTCGGTGTTATCTCTTGTCTCCACACAACCTTTTGAGCTTGGGACCTGCATATGAACAAAATATTCCTCCATACATGACATGTGATTAGAGCATCTAGAGTCTATGTACCATTGTTGCCCTTGGAGTCACTAGTGTAGCCATGTCCCATGGCTAGGAGGGTCTCCTCATTTAAAGCTCCTCTGCACTTTCACAGTCTAATAATGTAAAGTAAACATTATCTGCCAGGTGCAAGTGAATGGTAGACCTGGCCATTTCATCTAACTCATCCCAATCATCTTCATCCATGTCAGTAGGCTTCTTTGAAATCCCATTTACTAGCTTCCATTGCCTCCTTTGAATCAGCACATCTTTAATATGATTCTTCCATAGAGCAAAGTTTGTGCCATCAAATTTTCGGATCTCAAAATGGTCTTTTCCTTGCAAGTTATAGCTCCTCCTCATAACACTGGCACTAGACCCTGGTCCACCAGATGTGCCTGAGTGATGCCATGATGGTAGAGAAGTCAATAGAATGATAATGGATCTAGAAGAGTCCAAAAAACCAATGAATAAGTGTATCAATGGAGTAAATTGAACATTGTATAGTTGACAATAGCAAAAATCTAGAAATATTTTGCTAGAGTATCCTCTGCAAAATGAGTGTATGACCAGTGTCAAAATATCATAAAACTGCAATTATTGACATGTTTACCTACATAGTGAATCACTTACTCCACTGCATATAATCAGTTACCCAATAGAAGCCAACTAGGCTTATCGAGAACCTATGAACAACTATCATACATCTCCTATGGCGAGGCTAGGTAAGTCCTCCACCTGCACCACCAAAGAGACCCCGACATCTGGGTGTCTCCCAGCTAAGAAAACCTCACCACAACCCTCTTTATCAAACGTAAAAGGCTTTATGCAAAAAACATAACCGCTATATCAATGACCACATGGAAGTACATAAGCAGTATCCACAAAAGCGTTCATGGTGTGTATGTGCTCAATATATGCAGTAAAATGACACTAAAAGGTTGAATACACAACCCAAAAACTAGCCAGCAATACCTGCAAGTGTCTATCAACTCTGATGTTTTATGCTCAAAACCTGTATAAATTTGCAGCGGCTGCTCCCACCAAAACTGAAAACCTTTTGAGAAATAAAGATAAGTAACCTGTTAGGGAAATATGCATATTTACAAGTTGGGGGAAAAAAACCTCCCAAAGAGGAAAAAATGTGCCAAGGCGGTCCTAGTGTGTTCACACACATCACTACCTAAATATATCAACACCTCCAAATCCCTCTTTCTTTGCAAATGTGGGGATTTATTGAATTTTTATCTTCTTTAAGGGCTTTGTCATGTCTACCACTTCCAATGCGACATCATCAAGTATGTTGTACTTGCCATCATTCATGCCTATGTTCATGCCCAAAAATGAAAGGTTGAATGACACAAATTATAATTTTTGGAAGGAAACTATCAAAGCTTAATTGTACACAAACTTATTGTATTTATAGATGCTAGAGAATAGGATCCCAACAAGGATAGTGATCTCGCGACATGGAGTGTTTGGAACATTAAGGATAAGCGAGTCATAGGGCAACTATTGCTCGCTAACGATGAGTTAATGGAAGGGCATATTATTTATTGTTAAACTTCTCATGAAGGTTGTTAGATACTTCAAGATTTGTATGAAGATAAGGCTTCCTCAAGAATTTACATCCTAGAAATAAAATTAAATAACCTCATAATTAAGTCCTAAGATCCTATCACTAAGGTCATTTCCACTTTTGAAGATTACCAATGCAAAATCACGTTGTGTGGCAGGTGAGTGTTAAGCAAAGATATGAACATTAGGCTCCTAAGGAAACCCCCCAAGTCATATGAGACTTTATAACGATCCTCTGCATTTGAGGTCAAGTCTTGACTTGGAAAGAAGGATGAAGACTTTTGTTCCTCTATGACTTGCATGCAAAGTGTTCAATATCTAAAAACATAGCCCCAAAGGTTGATATTTATTGTCGAAGAAGTACAAAGAATATCAAAAATACTTCAGAAACAGGCTTTGAAAGCAAAAAAATGAAGCTTTGAGGGACCAAAACATGTTCAAGGTAATGTTAACCCTAGTCTTTCCCCTTCTTCAGACACCACAAGAGTGTAGCTTAGTGGCAAGAGATTGCCACGGTTAAGCGAGCTTGGGGGGGAACAGTATTGGGATGGGAGACCTCCCGAGAAGTATCGGGAACCTCTATCTTCCTTGATCGTTGACATCCTCCCTCGCACGTAGCCAACGGTGCCAACAATGAATTCGGTGACTCGGATGACAAGGTATGCCAAGGTCTATGCCTTGTTCGCTGCCTTAGTTGTAAGCCTTGGAGAAAGTCAAGGGGGAGAGGGGCTGCTCGCTTCGCTTGCACAAAAGGAACAAAGCTTTTGCATCAAACTGCTCTGATATCAGCGAAGTAATTCGATGGTGATGCACCACAATGCGCTCTCCTTCTCAAGAGTTGCATGACGATATCCTCGGAGTAGAAAACTGAGCTCCTAGGGCCGCACACGGTACTCCGCACAGAAGCTACAGAATACGCAGGAAAAAACACAATACATAGGGAGCACGAAGATAGACTTCTTAGGTCTTACAAATGCGGTCAAACTTACAATCTGTGGCTGATCAAGCCACTATATGTTTTATTAAAGAACATATACAAAGAAGTGTCTGGTGGCCATTTTGCCTTTCACATGGACACTAACGGTAACATCATCTTGCTTGTTGCTAACTTTCTTGCAACATGATCTTCAAAGTTTGCTAACTTGCAAAAATTGGTTCTCACTCCTTAGAGGTCCAATGTTTATGAATGAGGGCTCATTTGAAAAGTATTAATATCTACTTTATCTCTATAAATGCATTTATCATTTAGTTCAATAGATGTGAGAAACATATGTTTTAAGCTCTCGGATTCATCCTTTGCACACTCCCAAAAAGTTGACAATACACCTTCCTGATGTTAAACTTATAATCAAAGCTTCGATCGTTTATAAATCTAATTCTTGTGCATAATAGCTACTTAGACCTATAAGTCAATATCCTCTAAGGGGGATTTAGCCAATTGTAATTAGGCTAGTTTCATTGAGTATTAGAATTTCCATGATTCAACTATAAATAGAAAGTTCCATGAACTACCTTTTAATCAATTGTTTGTCATTGATCTTCCAAAGCACATAGGGTGTTTTGTTGCATCAAGTTGAAGCTTATAAGGTATATTAAAGTCCCCAATACCTAAAGGGAAGGTCTTGTGCTAGTTAGCTGGGCCAAACTTCAACATCTTCAAGGATAGATTTCTACTAATCTTCAATTCATCAAGCACTCATAATATGCTCATGCTCTGATATTCTTTGTTATTATTTATTTTCTTCCCTTGGCCATATCAACCATATTGGCCTTTAGTGGCATATGTGCTACGATATTCTTTGTTATTATTTATTTTCTTCCCTTGGACATATCAGCCATATTGGCCTTTAGTGGAATATTGTTAATGATTGTTAGCATTAGTGTCTATGTGAAAGGACAAATAGCCATTGGAGACTCTTGTATATGTATGTTGTGATAAAATATATAGTGGTCTCATCAACCATCAAATGCACTAAGGCCGATCATTTGTGAAACCTATGTATAGCAAAATAATGCTCTCTGGTTCGTTGGTTTTGTGTTTTTTTGCAAGTTTACAAAGAGTGGTATAGAGAGAATTTTCAATGCCATCCAAAAAGGTAAGCTATACCATAAGGACTTGGAAATCTTCCTTTCACACAACTTCCTCTTCTGGATCCTACTTGTTGGGGAAATCATCAAATTATTTCTTCATTTCAATGTTCCATATTTTTTGAGTAGATCTTTTTTTCCTGGTTTTGGTTGCACAATTCTAAATGATATTTGGAAGAGGAGATCATAGCCACTCTTACCTTGAAATATTATCCCTACTCTTTCATTATTTTTTTTTTCTAAAGTTGAAAGGATATGGAATCAATCATATGGCCCAAACTCTTCTTCATGAAACATTTGAGGAAAATACCTATGATCTTCAATACTTGTATGTGTGGTATGAGCTTCTCATAGATGAAGTGATACTCGATCTCAAGGTGCTTGCTCCATGCATGAAACATTGGATTCTTGGCAATGGCCAAGGCTGATTGGTTGTGCATGCAAATGCATGTAGGCATATCCTACAAAATACCCATGTCAAATAATAAATGTTGAAGTTATATGGCTTCACGTGCCATAAATTTGGACGCTTGGTACTCTGCCTCGGTGGATGATAGAGCAACTATAGTATGTTTCTTACTTGCCCAAGGAATATTTCCTAAGCCAAGCAAGAATGTGTATCCAAAATTAGACTTTGGAGAATTAGAATCACAAGCCCAATCTAAATTAGAATATCCTACAAGATATGTGCTCCCTCTATACCAAATACCATGATGTCGGAGGAGGCCAAGGTAATGAAGTAATCTCTCAGTAGCTTTCCAATGTATTTGATGATTTTGATGTGCAAAGTGACTATGTATGCCAACTACATAGGCAATATCTCACCTCGTGTTAGCCAGGTAAAGTAAATAGCCAACTACCATTTGATAATCATGCAGGTCCATGAGTGATGATGAGTCCTCCAATGTGAGCTTGACCTTGGGATCAAGTGGTATAGATATTGATCAACATTGGTCCATGGTACACCTAGAAAGAAGATTAGAGCAGTACTTCTTTTGAGAGAGGAATATACCTTCTTTCATCTACCAAACTTCCATGCCTCAGAAGTAGTGAAACAAGCTAAGATCTATGATGGAGTACTCAAGATGATAAATTGGATGTGATCATCATCTAAGCCTATCAAAACCAAATCATCTACATGAAAAATAATGATTGTAACTAGGGACCCTTTCTGATAGATATAGAGATTAGTATCAACAGTGCCAACAACTCCTCTTATCTTGTCATGGGAGTTGGTAAGATCATTCTAACTACTACTTATGGTATTTCCTTTACATTGTTGGATGCTTTATTTGTGCTAGGGATCAAAAAGAATCTGTTATCAGTTTTGGCTTTAGCCAAGATTGTCTTGGTTGTGAAATTTGTTGATGATAGATGTACAATTCATGATCTATCAAATGGCGATGTGATTATTGCTTCTGGAATTTTATGTCGTGGGTTGTATAAGCTCATAGACTATGAAAAATCTGTGAATGATTTAGCATGTGCAATAAATGATCCTTAAGCTATGTCAGATGCAAAGCTTTGGCATTCATGCTTTGGTCATCTAAATTTTTCTTGTTTGCTATGCTTGTAGAAATCTAAAATGGTGTCCTCTTTGCCCAAACTTGAGGCGCCCGGTAAACATGTATGTGAAGGATGTACTTTGGGCAAAATGAAGCATTCCTCATTCCCAAAAGATGGTTCAGTTCAAGCTACTTAGAAATTGCAGCTTGTTCACAGTGATGTCTATGGTCCTATGTAGATACCCTCTTTTGGGAGCTATCTTTACGTCGTGACTTTCATCGATGATTTTTCCAAGCATGCATGGGTATATCCATTGAAAGCAAAGTCTAAAGTGCTTTTCTGCTTCAAACTGTTTCTGGTATTGGCTAAAAATCTATCAGCATGTAAAATGGGCACCCTCCATTCTGATCGAGGGGGGGAATATATGTCTTCTAACTTTAATGCATTTCTGGCTGAATGGGATAAAACATCAGTGTACAATATCGTATACACCTAAACAGAATGGAGTTGCTAATCTAAAGAATAGGTCACTCATGGAGATGGCGAGGTGTATGGTCAAGAGTCACGATTTACCACATAGTTTCTGGATATGAGGCTTGACATGGTCACAAGCCATCTGTTGCTCACCTGCGTGTTTTTGGTTGTCTCGCATATGCATTAGTGCCTGAACAACAATGCGAGAAATTGGATGATAAAGTAATTTGTTGGGTCCAATTCTAAAAGCAAAGGCTATGATCTGTATCATCCACATAATAAATGCATTTTGGTTAGCCGTGTGTTTTTTTTGTGGAAGATGCTATTCAACCACTACTTTCATGTACTAAGGAGACATATGTTACCTCCAAAGACATGTATGATACTATGTTGCCTCTTTTTACAGGTGGGCAGTCTAGTGCTAGTCCTAATGAGGCAGCTTCTTAGCCTTTACAGGTTTCATGTGATGATGCAGATCATTCCACTTCTCATGTAGATTTGCATGATGCACTTGATGATGTTAAATATGCTCAATACTCCACCCTCATGTGACCACAAATGATCCATGGTGCTCTAAGTTGTAAGGCCCCCATTATGAGGAGAATAATGACAAAAAGAAGTTCAAGGGAGAGTGTTTCCACTGCAAGAAGAAAGGACACAAAATCCAAGATTGTCGCATAAAGAAGGCAGAAGAGAAGAGTGGCTCTTCAAAAGGTGGCAAGGGCAAGGAGTCTGCCAACAGAGCATAAACAGAGCTTGAGTTATTTGTTACGATAGAGGAGGTGTGCTCCTCGGCTGAAGATTCAGGAACATATGACTCATGGGTGTTGGATAGTGGTGCATCTCATCATATGATGAGTAGAAAAGACCTTTACAGTTCCTTACAGCCTCTAAAGGAACCCATCATAGTAAAGGCAGGGAACAATGCAAGATGTCCTGCATAGGGCAAAGGTACAATTTCTTTCATTAACTCTAATGGTGATATCAAAAAGCTTTCAAATGCGATGTATGTTCCACAAATAAAACGAAATCTACTTTCAGTAGCTTCTATAACTGATCAAGGTCATCAAGTATCTTTCAGTAAGACAGGAGCTAAGATTATGGATGGTAACAACAACATTCTTGGGACTGGATGGCATAAGGAGGAACAACCTGTATGAGTTGTGTGCTCTTACAGCCACTACAAACATGGGCACAAGTAAGCTATGGCATGAGAGATTTGGCCACATTGGGTACCATGTACTGAAGGAGATGCATCGTAGAGGTATGGTTGCACACCTACCATCGATTGCAAAAATGAAGGAACCATGTGAAGCTTGCATGATGGGCAAGCAACAGAGGAAGGTGTTTCCACAAGAAAGCAAGAACAGCACAAGCTATCCTCTAGAGTTGGTGCATGCTGACTTGTGTGGAAAAATGCCTACACAAGCCTTGGGTGGATCTTCCTACTTCATGTTACTTGTCAACGACTATAGCAGGAAGATGTGGGTGTACTTCCTTCACGATAAGGCTCAAGCTTTTGGTAAGTTTAAAGAATGGCTTCAGCTTGTTGAAACTGAAACAGGGAAGAAGATGAACAAATTCAGGACAGATGGTGGTGGTGAGTTCACATCAACAGAGTTTGAAGATTTCTGCATGAGTAAGGGAATCAAGCATCAACTCACAGTGGCACATAGTCCTCAACAGAACGGTGTTCCAGAACGTCGGAATCGAACCATCATGGAGATGGCAAGGTGCATGTTGAAAGGAAAGGGTTTGCCTAATCAATTTTGGGCAGAGGCTGTCAACACTGCTGTCTACATCTTGAATCGAAGTTACACCAAGGCACTTGATGGAAAGACTCCACAAGAAGCCTACACTGGTAAAAAGCCTTCCGTTTCCCATTTCAAAGTATTTGGAAGTTATGTACATGTTCCAGATAGGGAGAGAAACAAGCTTCAACCAAAAAGCATCAAATGTATCTTCTTAGGGTACAGTCAAGATAAGAAGGCTTATAAGCGTTATGAGCCTGAGGCTAAGAAGATCATGGCGAGTCGTGATGTGGTGTTCAAGGAGGAGCAGCCACATCCAGTGGAGGAGGAAAAGAGAGCTTCCACTTTATCATCAGGCGAAGGGGCAATCCACTATGAACCTGACCCAAGAGCTATCCCTTCTACACAAGAGAAGGAAGCATCATCTTCATATGATGAGTGTGAAAGTCACCAACCTGCCGACACCCAAGTGGAAAAGCCATTGCCATGTTGGGTGAGGCAGCTCTATGATTCTGCAAACCCCATCCCACAGTCACTAGAACAGGTTGTAGATGGACCAAGGCGATCAAAGAGAATAGAGGAATAGAGACGGGCAAGCGCCCATATTGTAAACACAGCCTTGATGGCTGATCTCATTCAAGAAGAAGCGAAGGAACCAACCAATGTGGAAGAGGCACTCCATGATCCGAATTGGAGGGCTGCCATGCAAAGAGAATACAACAATATCATGAAGAATGGAACTTGGGATCTGGTGGATCGACCCCCTAAGCGTAAAGTCATTGGCACCAAGTGGGTTTGGAAGCTAAAGTACAAGTCTGATGGTACTCTAGAAAAATATAAAGCAAGACTTGTTGCACAGGGCTACTCACAAGCTGAAGGCATTGACTTTTGTGAATCATTTGCCCCGACTGCAAGAATGACTACTATCCGAGTAGTACTAGTTGTGGCTACATATAAGCGTTGGTCAGTCTATCACATGGATGTCAAATCAACATTCCTGAAAGGAGACCTTAAAAAGGAGGTATATGTGTCTTAGCCACCAGGGTTTGAGGCTCCCCATTCAGAGAACAAGGTATGTAAGCTGAAGAAGGCATTATATGGGCTAGAACAAGCCCCTAGAGCATGGTACCAACGGATAGATAAGTATCTCTTGGATCTAGGGTTCAAAAGATGTGCTTCTGGTGCTAACTTCTATGTTCTAAAGAAAGGAGGGAAGACAATTGTGCTTGTACTCTATGTAGATGACCTTGTGATTACAGGAAATGATGATGCTCTTCTTCAACAAACAAAAGATGCCCTGAGTTCAGAATTTGAAATGACAGACTTGGGCTTAATGCATTATTGCTTAGGTCTTGAAGTTTGGCAGGAACCAGGGAAGATTTTCATCTCTCAACAAAAGTATGCAAGGCAGATATTAAAGGCATTCGACATGGACGATTGAAAGGAAATTTCTACACCTAGTTGGAAGTCTCATCTACTTATGCAATAGCAGACCAGACATCTCTTATGTTGTTGGAGTAGTAAGCAGGTTCTCTAATAAGCCTTGCCAAACTCATTGGAAGGCAAGCATGCGGATACTCAGGTATGTGAAAGGAACTACTGATTATGGTATTCTTTATGAAGAAGGATCATCTCTGGTCGAATATTGTGACTCAGATTGGGCAGGAGATATTGGTACCAGAAAATCAGTTTCTGGATATTGCTTTTCTTTAGGATCAGGGATTTTCTCTTGGATTAGTAAGAATCAACCGATTGTAGCATTATCTTCTATTGAAGCTGAGTACAAAGCTGCATGTGTTGCAGCATGTGAAGCAGTATGTTGAGGAGGATCTTATGGCACATAGGAATACAAGGACAGGAGGCTACAGAGTTGAAGTGTGACAACCAAAGTTGCATGGCCATCGCCAAAAATCATGTTTTCCATGCACGTACCAAGCACATAGAAATTCAGTATCACTATGTGCATGAATTGATTGAGGACGGGGTCCTGGAGATAAGCTATTGTCCTATTGAAGAAAATGGGGCAGACATCTTCGCCAAGGCTCTTGGGAGAGAGCAACTTCTTCGACACTTTCCAAAGCTTGGGATTGGACCAAGGAGGTAGTTCACCATCGGGTGGACATTGAGGGGGGGTGTTAAATATGCTCAATACTCCACCCTCATGTGACCACAAATGATCCATGGTGCTCTAAGTTGTAAGGCCCCCATTATGAGGAGAAGCCATTCTGAGAGCCCGAATATTTGTGGAACCCTTACTTCCAAGTTAGATGAGGTCTATGTGCGACCGTTGATGGTTGTAGATGATCTTTGTGAGCCTAGTTGTTAGGTTAGGTAGGGCATAAACTTCCAAGCCATTGGGTTGCCATTGAAGGTGAAAATAAAGGCCCTATGGCATCGCGCGGTTTCCCCATAGAACCTTAATGGCAGGAGTGCAGAGGGGGGCTTGCCCCCTTCTACGGGGTCCAGGGGGCCTATCCCCTTGGCCTGTAGGGCCGAGATGGTAGGACTTCTGGTCATGGAGATATTGTCGGATCGTATATTTTATTGACCATTTTGTATCTCGGGAGTATGTTTATCTATACTGAACCGCCTTGTAAAAGCTATATAAGCACGGCCAAGGTTGAGCTTTATATAGCATTGTGCACTAGTCTAGTAAGCCCTTCATCTAGAATCTATCTAGATCGCCATCTAAGCTCCACATTGGGAGCGCATAGGTGGACAGCACCATCATTGTAACTGCATTACGCTCGGCAATCTGGGAATTTGAGTTCTCTATCTGTCAGTCTGTGTCTATCTTTGTCTGTGTTTTTCTCTCAACTCTGTCTACAGGTCTATTCTATCGTGCTTTTTCTTATAGATGAGAGACCTGATATTGAGGAGGCAAAAACTATGCCAAAATGGATGGTGTACACTTTGCGTGACAAAAAATTAGATGCACCTCTATCATATCGTACTCATTTAGGCTCTCATAGTGCCTCTTTTGCATTATATTGCTATGCTATGTTTGCCTCTAGTCTTTGTGATGAGAATGAGCCTATCTCGTTTGATAAAACACAAAATTCAGAAAATTGGATGGCTTCTATGCAATCTAAATATGATGCTATAATGAGAAATGGTAATTGGTCTTTATGTGACTTGCCTCTTGGCAAGAAGGCCATTGACACTAAGTGGTTATACAAGCTTAAGCGTAAGCCTGATGGAACAGTTGATAGGTATAAGGCTAGGCTTGTTGCAAAGGGTTATGCTCAAGAAAAAGGCATTGATTTTGATGAGACCTTTGCTCCTACTTGTTGAATGACTATTGTTCATAGCATCTATGCACTTGCAGCTCATCATGGTTGGAATGTACATCAAATGGACATTAAAACTACATTTTTGAATGGTGATTTTCGTAAAGAAGTGTATGATTTTCAGCCATGTGGCTTTGTGCAGAAAGGGCATGAAAACCAGGTGTGTAGGTTAAAGAAGGCATTATATGGTTTAAAGCAAGCACCATGTGCTTGGTATGAAAAGATACATGCCTATCTGATTGCACATGGTTTTGAGAATAGTCCAACTAAAAGCACCTTAAGCGTGCTATTGTTTGGTTCTCTGATTTGGAGATCCCTCAAATATGTCAAGAGCTACCAATGGCCATTGCCAATGTGTTGATGCCATTCAAGCCTCCCCAAGAATTTTGGTAGTGCAACTCTTTGTAGATGAGATGAAGGATGGGTTGTTGTTTCTCAAATATTTGCAATGGTAATATATTATCAAATTCATTCCTTCTGCCAAAGTTTGACATGTGATAGGATTGATGGACAAAGACAACAATAGAGAGATAAATTTCTTAAATCATCAAAAAGTAATGAAGAGATACATCGCAAGCAAATTACACATGTGCTTTGTAAAGTTCACAAATATGCACACTAGAGTCCTATGATATCAAAAGAATATCAATATGAGGAGCTCTAACATGACAAGAATGGAACCACTCCTAATAGTGTCAAGTGATCAAGGACAGATTCAAAGAGTTTCCATGAATACTTCAAAAGCTTGGGATGCATAACACATTCGATCAAAATGATGGTAAAAGAGTTTTTACAAACACCACAAAGATTTGTGATCCAATATAGATGCTTCAAAAGACCACTAAAATGATCACAAATCACTAAAGACTACCAAAATCAAGGGTAGGAGGGTAGGTAAATGGGCAGTGTAACCCAAAGAGATCATAAAATGATGGCAAAAAGAGGCTTCTCTCAATGAGGAAAAAATGACACTACCAAACTCAAGCACTACCACCACCAAGACTTTTAAAATAACTACCAAGTCCTCTACCTAACACTCTAATACTACGTAAAGAGTACACATGTGGAAGCAAAATGAAAAGAAGAGTGTAGTCACAAAATGAAAGAGTGTAAGAGACTCAAAGTGAGTAGATCAAGAAATGGGTAAACACATATGGATTAAAAATGAGCCTTCCAAGAGCATGAAGTAGGCTTTCTAAGCTTTTAATCAAGTCCAAAGTGAGGGAACGGCCCTCGTTATATAGATTTGGAGGAGGCTCTCCACATTACATCATTTGGAGGAGGCTCTCCACATTACATCATTTGGAGGAGGCTCTCCACATTACATCATGTGTTATTTCCCCTTGAAGAGGAAAGAACACAAGGTAGAAGCAAATTGCAAGGTACACAAATACAATGAGATACAACTAAAATATTAGAAATGGAGTGTCTCCTAGATAAAAAGGATATGCACTCAAAGGGATACAAATGGAAATGAAATATATGAGCTCATGTCATCAATAGTCCCCTCTTTGCACTCCTTCTTCTAAGCAATAAATCCTTAGAAGATTTATGGGTAGATTTATGAGCCCAAAATTGAGAATCATCATCTATAAATCCTTAGAAGATTTATGGGTAGATTTATGAGCCCAAAATTGAGAATCATCATCTGTATCTATTTCCATAATGGTTAAGTCACTAGAGTTATTATCATTATGAAATTCATTCCATTCTCTAGGAGATATATCATAATACGTTCCGTCTTTCAAATGTACCCTAGTTATGCTACCATCATGCTACAAATACAAGCAATTTTTTTACCAATATTGTGCCACATTCAATCCCCTCATGAATGGTCTTTCCAATATAACCTTTTAAGAGTTTAAGTACAAGAATTCCATTATAACGAAAGTATGCTCATTTTTATGCCACGTCTTAGTGAGGGCTTTTTTAAGCGTCCAAGTGGATTGTTGATATGACATAAACAAGCTATAATCTCATTCTATTGTATCTTATTTTTTGTGATCCCTAGCTTTCTTAAGTCCGGTTGATCAAGATTACTACACCAATTCTGCTATCTAATATTGTACATGCTTTCTTGTCATTGAAATCTACAATCAAATGTTGGCTTTTCCCTTTGCCTTTGCTGCAAGTTTCAATCCTATCAATGGGAACATGTAAGACTAAAACCACCATCAAAGTGATTATTTTAAGATCTATTATGGACTTGTACACATTTTTAGCTTCAATTCATTGTTACATCTAAGATTTTTATTGAAGTTCTTCTAATAATATGGTGCTTTCAATTTCCATTTGATTGTTTTTTTATTTGGATTCCAATTTCATATCTTTTTTAGGATCTAAATGATGTCTTTGAATATGATTTTTTTCAATGAATATGATTTTTTCAAAATTCCTAGAATGGGAGGGATATCATCCTTATAGGATTTTATAGCTTTATCCTTTCAATACTTCTAGATATTTTCATCTAATTTTTATATGGTTATGTATGATCTTAATTGGTTCCTCCTCTAGGATCTTTTGAACTATTTCTCTCATTTCCTTACATATTTGCATTATTTCTATGTCTAGATGTTGCTATAGCAATAATTTCTCTTGTGAATTAGCCTTTGTTAATTATTTTTTCTAGCTTTGAAGATTTCATCAAAGTATCTAAGTGTTTTAGTAGAGGTCTTTCTCCTCTTTGTTATCTTCTTTAGTTTCTTACCTAATTTTTTTGATTTCTCTATGCGATTTTCCAACTCCTCAACTTTCTTATCCCATTCGAGTTTTTCCTTTTCTCTGCTATTCTTTAAGAATTCCTCTTCTATTACATTTAATAGGTTTCTCTTTATCTTTTTTTTTGGTAATTCTTGCTTGTCTTGCTTGAGATTTGCTTAGAACTTGCATGGAGTTATATCTTCTAATTTGCTAGTAAAGATTGATAACAAGACCACAAGTCTCAACGGTATTTGAGTATGAGAGCTTTGCTTGTTTTGGTTCTTTAGACAATCCTTTGTCAAATGTTCTCTATCACATTCTCTGCAATAGGCTCCTATTCCCGAATTAGGATTTTGAGAATGATTTTTTAGGAGTTTAAATTCTGGTGTCAGATTAACCATGTAACTGTTTTTAATATGCATAAATGTGGTTGTATCCATCTCATATCTTCCAACCCCATTATCAAGTTCCACAATGGAAACTTCTTTATTGTATGTATACTCCTAGTTAGTTTGACCAAAAAAATCATATGAGTGACAAACATAACCATTAAAATAATCTTTTGAATATACTAGTTTCTTTAGAACGAGTGATCTTTCATGGTTATCCTCAATAAGAGTATATTTCACTAACATCATACTTGTTGGTAGAGGTGGTTCTCATCCTAGAATGTCTAGGTTGGTCAAAAAATTCTCTATCCCTTGTTTGCATTGTTTGTGACTTACTATTTCTTTCTCATATGTTGTCTGTTATAAAAGCACTCATCCATAATGTGATTGGTATACTTTTTCTCCAATATAAAATACTTCAAATCTCTTCCTTCTTGTGTGTTTTGAGGTCTTTCTCTGGTATAGATATGTGTAAAAAAGTAAAAACATTTCTTTACATGCATAGTTCCAAGATTAGGATTATTCTATCTCAAAGTAGGTCCTAGAAGCATAGTTATGGGTGTGCTTTAAATGTAGAGATTTCATCATTTTTATCATTTGTTAAATCTGTTAGTTGATTAGAGACCAAAGATTTCAGCAACTCATCATTCTGTGCTCTCAATTGTTTTACATCTTCTACTAGTCTAATTGATTGTGCCTTTAGTTTTTC
The DNA here is from genome assembly GCA_020310875.1 of Ceratopteris richardii. Taxonomy (NCBI): domain Eukaryota; kingdom Viridiplantae; phylum Streptophyta; class Polypodiopsida; order Polypodiales; family Pteridaceae; genus Ceratopteris; species Ceratopteris richardii. The sequence continues at coordinate 138,108,782 of CM035430.1, forward strand.
TTTTTTTTTTCTTTTTTTTTATCTTTCAACCTTTGTTGAATCATATTTTTGTGTAAGTTCTTTCTGCTCTTCTTCTTATATATTCTATTTTGATGATAGTGCTATATGAGCGACTTTCAGAGTATCATATTAGGAACTGAGATCATCATATCAAATTTGAAGTATGGAAATATCCTTATTCGAATCCTCTTGTTTGGCCTCAAATTTTGAACTTCCTTAATCAGATCTTCATCTATTCCTTGAGACTTCATCAATTCCTTATTAAAATATTAAAATTTTTTGTTTTTCTTGGCCATGGCAAATTGTGTATCCATTTTCACCATCATGTGCACAAAGAGATTGGACTAATTTACATGAGCATTTAGCCACATTGCAATAGGTAGTCATGGTACAAAATCAGTGCCCATATTATTTTCCTCATATGTATGGAGTAATCCATCAAACAAGCTCTTAAATTTTAAAGATATCTATGGTTGAAAGACTAGTGTCATATTAGTACTTATCTATAGTTTTGGTAGTAAATGTTGGTTCTATGAGAGTCACTTTTTGTGGCTCTATAGGAGTGGCCATCTCACAAGTGTCTACATACACTATTGCTACAGGTGTGGTGTACTTTATTTTTGAAAGGTGTTGGTGCAAATGCCAAGCCTTCGCACTTGGCTAAGCATTGGAAGAAGTTATGTGCAAATCCACATGAACTAGTGCTTATGGTTTTTTACCATTTAAATTTTGTAAAATTCTTAATGACTTGGAAGAATCTTGTAAAGCCTACAAACCTAACTTAAAGGAGCACATTTAGGTAAAGTTAAGTTTGAATTTGAATTCAAACTAGGAGGCAAAGCATCTATAACAGATGGTTGTAAAATCTCGCGTGTAGTCCTAAAAAGTCAAGGGTAATGCTTTACTTGCTAAATTGATTGCTCTATGTATAGTCAATCATTTTAATTGATTCCACTTGGAATCATTATCGCTTTAAGCTAATTAGGTACCCCTAGAAGGATTTTTTCTAATTGCTATTGTGCTAGGAGTACTAAGCTTAAGAACCAGCAGGTGTGTGAACTAAAATAGTAAGTTTTTTATTACTTGTGACTTGCGAAGTTATCTGTTTTAGATCAATTGTTACATTCATCATCTCCAAAGTACATAGGCACTTATTTACTGTCATTGGAAAGATAAAAGGGCCTAAAACTCAACTTTAAAGTGAAAGAGGACTGGTACAAAGCAAGGATTAGCAATACCAACTCATTTCTTGAGGTGTCCATACATCTTTCCCAACTGTGGTATCAAAGCAACTTGAGGTAAAATGGGAGATGGTTTTTCGGAACTTAAAGAATCAGAGAGGTAGAGGTTTCAGAGGTGGCTACACACAATCAAGAGGAAGGTTCAACCATCATCAAGGATACAACAACAATTAAAACAACTATCAAGGAGGCTACAAATCAAGGAAAGACTATAGCAATTACACAGAGCAACAAGAGGATTCCCTTTTGATTATGAATATGACTTCAAAGCAAGGTATGAATGATGACCATCTCTTCTACATTGACTCAGGATGTTCAAACCATGTGGCAGGCAATGTGGGCCTTCTCTCTATCCTTGAGGAACCCAAGGGAAAGCACCAAGTGCAAACAAGTGATGACACAAAGCATTCAGTGGTCAAGGTAGGAAATGTTAAAACCTTTGATGGAAATGTGGAGGATCCCCAACATGGATTCAAAAGAATTGACAAAGGAGAAAAGATAGGTAGATTATTTACATTTGAACTTGAAGATACAAGGAATATTGCACTTTATAATTACAAAGATCAAACATTGTCAGAGCTTGAGATTTGGCATAAAAGATTAGGGCATATTGGTGAGAGAACCTTAAAGCAAATATCTAGATATCAATGTGTGCTTGGGATACCTAATGTATCGAAGCAACACATGATCTATAAATGTGGTGCTTGTCAGTTTGGAAAATCTCATCGGTTATGCTTCTCAAAGAAAGGCTACATGCATGAGGATTACTTGGAGCTTGTCCACATAGATGTGTGGGGACCAAGTAAGGACCCTGCAATTTCTGGATCAAGGTATTATTATCTTTCATTGATGATTTCAGTAGGTGGACCATCTTATATTTTATGAAGCACAAAGATGAAGTATTTAGTTGCTTTAAGAAGTATCTTGCACTTGTGGAAAACCAAACAGGAAGAAGCCTAAAAAGACTAAGGTCAGATGGAGGAGGTGAGTACTTCTCAAATGAATTTGATGCATTCTTGCAAGATAGAGGAATCAAAAGGAAAATCACAACAAGGTATACCCCTGAGCAAAATGGGGTGGCAGAGAGGAGAAATAGGTTGATTGTTGAAACAGCTAGGTCAATTCTAAATGAGAAAAAAATACCAAACTATTTGTGGGCAGAGAGTGTATCTACTGCCACTTATCTTGTTAATAAGTTGCCATCCAAATCACTTGATGGGATGACCCCATATGAAGCATGGCATGGTAGAGAACCATCACTTGATCATTGCACGATCTTTGGATGTGTTGCTTATGTGCATATCCCATCTCAAATCAGAGGTAAGCTAGACCCTAAGGTATAGAAGTGCATCTTCATAGGGTATGATTTAAATAAAAAAGCATACAGATTCTATAATCCATCCAACAAAGGTTTTGGTTAGTAGACATGTTGTCTTTGATGAGAATGATTCTTGGTTTGAAAGTGAATGCAGGAAAGTGAAGTTGCCTTATGACTTGGAAGAGGAGTTTCCAAGCCTCACCAAAGAGGAGCCAAATCAGAGTGAAGACATCAAAGTAGATGATGAGGACATCATTAACCTAGAAGAATTCAAGGCATGGAAATCCAAAGGCAAAGTCAAGATGGACATACCTGAATCATCCAACCAAGCAATCAGAAGATCACAAAGGGAGAGCAAGAAGCCAATCAGATATGGGTATGACACTTCTTTAGTTATCAAGCATTCCATTTATCTTGCCAAAGATTTATCGTTTGAAGAGCCAAGAAGAAGTAAAGACTAAGGCAGAATGGAAGGAAGCTATGGATGAAGAAATTGAAGAACTCAAGGAGAATGATACTTGGGAACTAGTGCCAAAGAAGGATCCTATGAAGGTAATTGGATCTAGATGGATTTACAAAATCAAGAGAATTTCAAATGGATCAATAAACAGGTATAAAGCTAGACTTGTGGCTAAGGGTTTTGCACAAACCCAAGGATTTGATTATGAAGAGACTTTCTCACTTGTGGTCAAAATGCCAACCATCAGGGTATTGGTAAGTGTGGTTGCATCAAGGAATTGGAATATATACCAATTGGAAGTAAAAAATGCTTTTCTTAATGGCAGGATTTCAGAGGAGGTGTACATGTCTCAACCTCCTGGCTATGAAGACCCAAGCAAGGTATCTTATGTGTGTAAGCTAAACAAAGCTCTTTATGGATTGAAGTAGGCACCTAGGGCATGGAATCACATATTGACTACCTATCTTCAAGACCAAGGATTTATCATGAGCAAAGCAGATACTTCTCTGTTTGTCAAGAGAAGTAATTCAGAGGTGATATACATATGTGTCTATGTTGATGATATCATACTTACAGGTGGTAATGCCAATGGCATCAAACATATCAAGAACCAAACGATGCAGGAGTTCAAAATCAATGATATAGGGTCACTAAAGTATTTTCTTGGACTTGAGTTAGTATATACCAATTCTGGAATTTATATTACTCAAAGAAAGTATGTGCAAGACATGTTAAAGAAGTTTCACTTGCAGGATGCCAAGGTAGCTAGTACTCCTATGGAGGTAAACCAAAAGCTAAGTGCTCATGAAGGTGATGTACTTGACAATATTGCAGGATACCAAAGCATAGTTGGAAGCCTAAGCTATGCTACATTGACAAGGATTGATATTTCTTATGGAGTAAGTGTCTTAAGTCAATTTATGCACAAACCTAGAGCACCTCACTTGGAAGCTACCAAGAGAATTTTGAAGTACCTTAAGGGTACTCAAAATCAAGGTTTATACCTTATACTTCAGATTTGGACATCAAGTATACTCAAATGCAGATTGGGTAGGTTGTAAGGATGACAGGAGGAGTACCTCAGGGTATCTCTCTTTTGCAGGTGATAAGCCGATTTCATGGTCTTCCAAGAAACAACCTACTATTGCTTTATCTTCAACAGAGGTAGAATATAGAGGATTAGCCAATGCCACTCAAGAAGCCATATGGATCAGGTTGCTATATACAGAATTGGGATTACATTCTAACTCACCAATGATTTTTGGTGAGAATACTAGCTCTTTACATCTTGTAGCAAATCCTATCTATCATGCTAGGACCAAGCATATAGAGGTTCACTATCATTATGTGAGAGAGAAGCTATTGAGCAAGGAAATTTAGTTGGCATATGTATCCACTAATATGCAATGTGCAGAATTATTGACCAAAGCACTTGATGGTACTAAACTTTGCAGGTTTAAAGCTATGATTGGATTGTAGGACATTCAAGATGATTGATGAAGAAGACCAAGCCAAGATGTTTGGCTTGAGGGGAGCTGTTGGTGCAAATTCCAAGCCTTCATACTTTGCTAGGCATTGGAAGAAGTTATGTGCAAATCCACATGAACTAGTGCTTATGGTTTTTTACCATTTAACTTTTGTAAAAGTCTTAATGACTTGGAAGAACCTTGTAAAGCCTACAAACTCGTGGAGTTTGGAGAGATAAAAGCTACAAATTATCTTTGGTGGAATATCTCCTAACTTAGAGGAGAACATTTAGGAGAAGTTAAGTTTGAATTTAAATTCAAACCAGGAGCCAAAGCATCTATAAAAGATGGTTGTAAAATCTCGCGAGTATCTCTCCATTTCTAGAGCCTTTACTGGATGACATTGTAGAGATTGTGTGGCTCACACTATAGCCTACACTTCTCACTATCATTGGGCATTATTCTTCATGCCAATGACCATGTACAACATTGTTATATAATACATCTTATCATTGATCATTTTTGTTGTTCATCTCTATCATTGTCACTCAGAATAGTACACTTGTCTTGCTCATATCTCAGTCCTTACTCCATCCTTTTCAATGTTCTATAGCTCATTGGAACAAAATCAAAGTCTACTACGTGCTACCAAATTTTTAAGGCATTCCATTCAGCCAATTGGGAGAAAAACATCTCAAAGTGATCACTGGTCATTTTCTGCAAAGGTCCTAAAAAGTCGAGGGTAATGCTTTACTTGCTAAATTGATTGCTTTGTGTATAGTTAATCATTTTAAGTGACTCCACTTGGAATCATTATCTCTTTAATCTAATTAGGTACCCTCACAAGGAATTTTTCTAATTGTTATTGTGCTGGGAGTACTAAGCTTAAGAACTAGCAAGTGTGTGAACCAAAATAGCAAGTTTTTGATGACTTATGACTTGTGAACTTATCTTTTTTGGATCAATCATTACATTCATCATCTCCAAAGTAGGTAGGCACTTATTTAGTGTCATTGGAAAGCTAAAAGGGCCTACAAATCAACCTTGAAGTAAAAGCAAACTAGTACAAAGCAGGTATTAGCAGTACCAACTCATTTCTTGAGGTGTCCATCCATCTTTCCCAAGAAAAGGTATTCAAGTGTGGTGTACTTTATTTTAAAAGGTATTTAGATGACATGCATGGGAGAACTTACAAATTTAGATCACATTTGATGCGATCGCAATAGGGATGTTGCTAATGGTTCCTCAACGTCTACACCTTTTGTAAAGGGTAAATTCCTTAATTGATCTAATTCTTCACGGGAACCACCATTATCAGAATCCAATATCATAGGGACATTTACAGATGAGTCCTTTTGGTTCTCCTCATCTGAACCCAAATATGATGATGATGAATATTCTTGCCCTTCTTGTTGTCCTTCTTGTTTCACCATTATCTTTACCTTCTTTCCTTCATTTCTCCTTTCTATAGCCAAACTATTCTGCAAATTATGATGTCCTTGACACATATTATATTACCCCTACATGTACTGATGTGTACTTTGTAGTGCTTATTCTAATCCATAAAGTGTGATAAGGGATAGTTGAGCACACAAGACTTTGCTAATACATGCTTTCTTTTAGGTGGGATAGGCTTTGGTTCGACTATGTTTCACATGCTCTTTTTGCCCCCTCATTCTTGGTGTTGTACTTGTTTCTGTTGTTGGGCTTCTCACTTGTTTGATATGCTTTGGAAGAGTGACTCCTTTAATATATTTAGTAACTTCCACCATTCTAGGAGCCAATTCAAGTTTATCTTCTCGATTCAATGCATGATATATCAAGGTTGTGAGAGCGGAACCTCAAGTCAATGTATGCTTGTGTCCTCAATGTATGCTTGTGTCCTCAATGTATGCTTTTGCCCCTGCCTCCATCAATATCCTAGACATAGGGTGTAAGGTCCACTTGGTTTCCTTGCCCCTTCTTAGCATAAGACAGTGATTGTATGATGATTTTTTGGGGTGTTGTATACCTATTCATAGTGAGGAAAAAAAAAATTATTAATGTACTATTTGCACAAAATGTTGAATATCTACTCTTAATGTCCACAAATGTTTTGTTTATGTCTTGATGCATGATCCTCATCCTTTAAACCCATCATTCCTTTGAGGGTTGAATTATGTTCATAACCAGCACACATCACTCATGATCAATCATGTATATGGGTAGAGCTAAATATGTGTGAATTCTCGCTGCAACCCATACATCATGTATGCTCCAGGTAGTGTGTATCGTAGTAAAATTTTGTGTCAAAGTGAAAAATTGGTAATCAATATCCATGATTCAGCCAAAACTTGGATGACATGATCTCATGTAGAATCATTTGCCATTCAATGACCTCTTGCCTTGGTGATACTTTTCAACTGGAAATAAGGGTATTGCCTCTTTCTTTTTTTATGCCATTTTTTGAAGGAGAATCACTTGAATGGGGTTCATATTCAAGAATTTATGAACTGGAAAAGTATTTGCCCGTTAGTAACACATGTAGTAGTTATAGTGACTTATACACATGTTACCAAGTTGTAATTGTAAATCCTCTCTTCATGTCATATTCCAAAATCTATGTTGATATTTTCTCTTGTTTATATTTTTTTGGTCTTTTATTTTTATCTTACCATTTTGTATGTTATTTCTTTGTGTTTTAGGTTAGTAATGTGAAGCCAAAATTTATTCAATTTAGTTCTCAACCGAAAATATTGTGGTTTTTGAAAAAGTATATGTGGAAAAATCCTAACCTAAAGTACAAAAGATGATTCTTGCTCCTTTAGGGAGCATGGACCACGAAGTAGATGCTTGAATCAAAGTGTCTAGGTGGATCACCTTGTAATGGGGTTCTATATGCATATTCTAGTTGTAGATTACTTCATTGTGTGCAAAGGGGGTATTAAATCACTTCCTTCTTGTAGAATTGAAACTTTGGTTATCTGCTTCAATTTCCATTTCCATTGAGTTAGTGATTTTCTTCTTGCCTCATTGGGTCAGAAGAGCTAAGTCACCATTGTATTTCTTTGTTTAGCCTTCCAAGTGGTGGTCCATTTGATTCTCTATCTTTCCCTTATGAATTGATTGATATCAAATTGCTTAAAACATTTTCCCTTGATGAGTGATTTATTGATTGTACCAAATGCATACTCCTCCATACTTGTTTTCTTTAGTTCTTCTCCATGGCATGATTTTCTCGCAAATTTTTGGATATCCATTTCCATTGTGAGTGCTTTTTAGAATCCAATGCCTTATTTGGTATCCATACTTTCTTGAATTTCTTGATATGGTCTTTGGAGATAGTGGCACTTTTGTGTGATTGATATCTCTTTGATTTGATTGTTTTGATTGGGATCTCTTTGGATTAGAATGGTTTTGAGGATCCTTCTTCACTACCTAAATTTGCTTCATTTTTCTTGATTTCATAACATAATCCAACTACCACTTCTATCGTCCCCGCTTCCTTAGATCATTTTGAATTCTCATCTCCCCATTTTTTCCTACCTCATGATTCTTGTATCATTATCTCTCATTTTAATGTTTGAGGGTTAGAAGAGTTTTAGAACTGTTTGTTGGCTCTTTTGAAGGGAAAGGTACATGAAACACATAAGGTGAATAACTAACACGTGATGGGATCATTTGAGACAACTCAATCATGATGGGAACATGAAATCATGTATTTTACAACCTATATTCTCACTCTCTAATCTAGGAAAGTGTTTCTCTTCTAACAAGTCACACACTTCTTGTCCTTGAATTTTAGCAGATATGGTGCCTTGAGTTGAATTCAAGATAATTGCATGATCATGAATCCAATCTTGCCCAAGCATGAAATCTTCTAAGAGATCATTGTCCTCACACACTATACATGGACTCATCACATGCATAATTTCAAATATGGTCTTCTATCCACAAAACTTATTTTTGACTCCACTCTTCCTTGGTAGTTTTCCATAGGGATTGGTTGATTGTACCTTCTTGATCTCTCATTCATTCTTTGCATCCATTCTTTTGGTTTTCTAATTTCTTCTAAGGCCTCCTATTGTGATTCTTCATGTATTCACTCTTCTTCTTGTTTACAATTTCAGGCTTGCAATAATCCAACAAGCATTGGTTCAGTAAGAAGTTCCCTATAGACTTTTACTCTACATCCACTTATGTATTTGGGTAAAATGGTCCCATCTAATGTAGATAGAATCATAGCTCCCCTTGAGGAGATTCTATTAATAAAAAAGGATCCATAACTTCTTTTCTAAATCTTTTTAGCACGTTGTGGTTGTATATACACAAGCGCCAAATCTCCAACTTCTAATGTCTTAACTTTTATGTGTGCATCATAATATGCCTTTTGCTTGTGTTTGGATGTTCATATCCATGCAACTACTTGTAGATGATTTTTCTACAACTTTTCTATTTGTTCCAATAGTTGTGACAACTTGTGGCAAGTCCATTCATAGTTCTTTGTTGCACGCAAGGTTGGTACTAGGAAAATAGGGAGAATGGCATTTCGTCCATAAACTAGATTGAAGGGAGTAATTCAAGGGGGTGTTTTGCATGGAAATATGAATGCCTAAAAATGATAATGCAACTTCTTATCCCAGTCAGATCACCCATTGTTAACTATTTTAGTTAAAATAGTAAATAACAATTTATTTGAACTTTTTGCTTGTCCATTAGCTTGTGGATGACAAGGTGCTGATTTCTTATAGATTACCATAAATGTATTCAACAATAACTCCACTTCACTGATAAAATGGATATTCCTATCACTCACACTCTTAATTGTAGCCCACATGTGTGAAAAATTGTTAAAATAAACATCTTATAGTAAATAACACTTTATTTGAACTTTTTGCTTGTTCATTAGCTTGTGGATGATAAGATGTTAATTTCTTATAGACTACCATAAATGTATTCAGTAGTAACTCTGCTTCATTGATAAAATGGATATTCATATCACTCATAATCTTAATTGATAGCCCATATTGTGTGAATATTTGTTAAAATAAACATATTGCGATCATCTGAGTGTCACCCTTTCTTGTTTCTCTTGCTTCTACACTTTTGGTGAGATAAGTACTTGTCATAATAATGTACTGGAAATGAGAAATCCTTGTAAGTGGGTTAATGGGTCCAATGAAATCTATACCCCACTTTGCAAAAAAGGCTCTCACATATACCATTGACCTTAAAGGCATCTCATCTCTTCGAAGTTGATACTTAGCCCTTTGAAAAATCTTGTAGCTTTACCATATGCATTCACATCCAAATGTAGTGTTGGTTGTGGAGAATGATTTCTCCTATGCACAAAAAGATGCATGTAGTGAGCCCTTGTGGTTCAAAACTTTGATAGAATCCTACACCTTGGATTGATTTTTTATCTCAATTCAAACCTCAAATGGACTTGTGCCTTTAATCAATGAACTTGGACTGAGAGAGATTTTCAACAGCCTATATAAATCACTTAATTGGGATCTGTCTTAGTTGGGAAAATGAACTGCAAAATAGACTACCTATCCACACAATTATGCTAAAGAATTGGAATGGGCAAGCAACATAGAAAGGAATTTCCACAAGAAAGCAAGAATAGGGCAAGCTATCCTCTAGAGTTGGTGCATGCCGACTTGTGTGGAAAAATGCCTACATATGCCTTATGCGGATATTCCTACTTCATGTTACTTGTTGATGACTATAGGAGGAAGATGTGGGTGTACTTCCTTCGTGATAAGGCTCAAGTGTTAGGTAAGTTTAAAGAATGGCTTCAACTTGTTGAAACTCAAATAGGGAAGAAGATGAAGAAATTCAAGAAAGAAAGTAGTGGTGAGTTCACATCAACAAAGTTTGAAGATTTTTGCAAGAGGAAGGGAATCAAGCATCAACTCAAAGTGGCACATAGCCCTCAATAGAATGGTGTTGCAGAACGTCGGAATTGAACTATCATGGAGATGCCAAAGTGCATGTTGAAGGGAAAGGGTTTGTGCAAGAGAATGTCTTGAGCCAATGTAAGAGAACGACTATTACAACCACCACATGCTAGAGAGATGATTCTCCTCCCAACCTTATGCATGTATATATAGATCCTTGAATCAACGAGGACCACAAATGTAACTAGAGTCCACAAGTGCATGTGTAATCTCCACCATTCCTTTAATATCTTCCACTAGAGTCTACTAGTGGTTGAAGTGATCTCAACCACTGCTTTAGTATCTTCCGCTAGAGTCCACTAGTGGTTGGTGTACTTGCCACTTGATTTAAGTCTCATTGGGCTCAAGTTAACTCATGTTAACTTGAGTTAGAAGGCTCTAGAGCTCCTTGGGCAAAAGACTCTCCCCATGCTGCCCTTGGGGGTTGAACCTAGGACCTCCTTCTTCACAATCTTGAGACTTAAACACTAGGCTATGCGGATCACTTGTTTAAGAGAGCACATGAACTTATGCTTAAATCTAGTCTTGAGATCTTTGGCCATACATGTGAGTGACCAAACATGTCTGTTTTCAGATCTATCTAAACTGGTCGGACCCTTAGATCATAGAGTTCCTTTATTACATTCTTCCCCCATGTGAAAGATTTTTGTCCTCAAAAATAATGCTATATATAATAGCCATAGGCAACCCCCAAGCCTCATGTTCTTAAAATGGAATAACATGGTCATGTTCTAAAACTAGAAGAACATGTCTCATCCCTGTGGTGGGATCCTAGCGCAAATGATTCAAAACACTATTTGGCTTTGCACTTTAATAAACTAGTCAAAGCACAAAGTAGTGAATGGATTATAAGGGTGGATCTAAAAATATCCCCAGTCCCTTCATTGTTTCTCGATGTGCGATCTAGGCAAAAACATATGAAATGGATGGATTCCAATTACTAGTCCATTTTTGGGCATAACTGGTGCATGGACTTAGTAACTAAGGCAGCATTCTTATCTCGATCAAGGCTTTGAGAACCCTTGATTCACTTGAATCTGACTTAGAACACTTAAAGTTTGATTGGCCTAGACATCTGGCTTGGATGTTTGTACAATGAGTAACTCCCATCCAACAATTACTTGATTTTTTTGCCCGACTAGAGGACTACTTTGTCCTAATGGGCTAGAAAATCCTATGTAAACTGTAGGAGAAAGTTTACCATTTACTTTGGGTCAACCATTGTTGGAGATAGACGTCTACGGAAGCACGCGAACAACACAAGGAAGAAGAAGAAGCTTGGAGCACAAACACACAATACTGAATGTATTACTAGAGAATGTACAAAGATAAGTAGCCCATTAGGGCAATAGGCATATATACAAGCCGGGGAAAAAAACCTCCTAAAGAGGGAAAAAAGTGCCCCAGCAGTCCTAGAATGTTCACACACATCACTACCTAAATATATCAACAAATCCCCCCTGGGAGTGATGCGGTGAACAAGGAGCTGGCACTCATGTATAAGGAAGTGCCAAGCTATGTGGAAATCACTCCACAAAAGGAAGTAAGCCCAAAGCTTTGCGGAAAGCTTCAAACTTCTCCCTAGGCAGAGCCTTCGTGAAAAGGTCTGCAATGTTCTCTTGCATGGGCACATATGCCAAGCTGATCTCCCCAGCAGAGAACCTCTCCCTGACATAGTGATAATGCACCTCAATGTGCTTAGTGCGAGCATGGAACACAGGGTTCCTCGCAACTGCCAATGCGCTTTGACTGTCAGTGAAGATGGTGGTGGTAGAAGACTGGCCAACACCCAAATCAGCCATAAGGCATCTGAGCCACACACACTCAACAATCGCTGTGAAAGCTGCCCTATACTCAGCCTCATAACTGGAAGTGGCCACAGTAGGTTGCTTCTTGTTCAACCAAGATATACATGAGCTACCAAGCATGAAGCAAAAACCACTGGTGGACACACGAGTGTCATAGCAACCAGCCCAATTTGAGTCAAAAAAAGCATGCAAATTTGGCGGTAGTGATCCCCCCTTGGGATAAAACAACCCAAGTAGCTGAGTACCACTCAAGTAGCGAAAGATTCATTTAACCGCTTTCCAATGCGTGACTCCTGGGCAATGCATAAACCTGCTCATCTGTGAGACAGCAAACTGAATATCTGGCCGAGTAATGCATAAGTAAATCAAGCATCCAACAGCCTGCTGATAGAGTACAGCATCAAATGCATCTCCAGCATCATGAAGACTCAATCGTAAACCTGTCTCCATAGGAGTGGCAATAGGCTTACAGTCTTCAAGGCCAAAACGCTGCAATAATGTGTCAATATATTTCGTTTGACACAAAGCCATTCCACCATCAACTTGCATAAACTGAATGCCCAAATAGTGATGCAAATGCCCCAAATCAGACATCTCAAATGAGGCATGCAAATCAGCCTTAAAATCAGCAATATGTGTCTCAATAGGACCAGTGAGCAGCATGTCATCAACATAGACAACAATGATCAGAAGCACATCATTAGCACGTTTAACATATAAGGTGCTTTCAGTTGGACTGTTCTCAAAACCATGTGCAATCAGATAGGCATGTATCTTCTCATACCAAGCACGTGGAACTTGCTTTAAACCATATAATGCCTTCTTTAACCTGCAAACCTGGTTTTCATGCCCTTTCTGCACAAAGCCACGGGGCTGAAAAACATACACTTCTTCATGCAAGTCACCATTCAGAAACGTTATTTTAATGTCCAATTGATGTACATTCCAACCATGATGGGCTGCAAGTGCACAAATGCTCCGAACAGTAGTCATACGACATGTAGGTGCAAAGGTCTCATCAAAATCAATGCCTCTTTCCTGTGCATAACCCTTTGCAACAAGCCTAGCCTTATACCTGTCAACTGTACCATCAGGTTTACGCTTCAGCTTGTATACCCACTTAGTGCCAATGGCCTTCTTGCCAGGAGGCAAGTCACATAAAGACCATGTACCATTCTTCATTATAGCATCATATTCAGATTGCATAGCAGCCATCCAATTTTCTGAATTTTGTGCTTCATCAAAAGAAACAGGCTCATTCTCATCACAGAGACTAGATGCAGCCATAGCATAGCAATCCGATGCAAAGGAGACACTATGAGAACCTGAACGAGTACGATATGACAAAGGTGCATCTAATTTGCTGTCACCCAAAGTCTGCACCAGCCATTTTGGCATAGTTTTTGCCTGCTCAATATCAGCTCTCTCATCAACAAGTGCATCATGTAAATCTGCATCAGAAATGGAATGATCTGCATCATCATATGAAACCTGCAAAGGCTGAGAAGTTGCCTCATTAGGACCAGCACTAGCCTGTCCACCTGTAAAAAGAGGCATCAAAGTATCATACATGTCTTTGGAGCTAACAGATGTCTCCTTAGTACATGAAAGCAATGGCTGAATAGCATCTTCCACAAAGACAACATCACGGCTAACCAGAATGCGTTTAGTCTGTGGATGATACAGACGATAGCCTTTACTTTCAGAACTGTACCCAACAAAAATACATTTTATTGCCTTATCATCCAATTTTCTGCGATGTTGTTCAGGCACTAATGCATATGCCAAACAACCAAAAACACGCAGATGAGCAACAAATGGCTTGCGGTCATGCCAAGGCTCATATGGAGTGATAGATTGCAACACTTTAGTGGGACACCTGTTCAGTACATATGCTGCACACATGACAGCCTCAAGCCAGAAACTATGTGGTAAAGCCTGACTTTTGACCATGCACCTCGCCATCTCCATGAGTGACCTGTTCTTTCGTTCAGCAACTCCATTCTGTTGAGGTTTATACGGCACTGTACACTGGTGTTTTATCCCACGTTCAGCCAGAAATGCATTAAAATATGAAGACATATATTCCCCCCCTTCGATCAGAACGGAGGGTGCCCATTTTACATGCTGACAGATTTTCAGCCAAAACCAAAAACGGTTTGAAGCACATGAACACTTCGGACTTTGCTTTGAGTGGATATACCCATGCATGCCTGGAAAAATCATCAATGAAAGTCACGAAGTAAAGGTAATTTCCAAAAGAGGGTGTCTGCATAGGACCACAGACATCACTATGTACAAGCTGCAATTTCTGCGTAGCCCGAACTGAACCATCTTTTGGAAAGGAAGAACGCTGCATTTTGCCCAAAATACAGCCTTCACAAACATGTTTTCCAGGTGCCTCAAGTTTGGGCAAAGAGGACACCATTTCAGATTTCTGCAAGCGTAACAAACTAGCAAAATTCAGATAGCCAAAGCGTGCATGCCAAAGCTTTGCATCTGACATAGCCTGAGAATCATGAACTGCACATGCCGAATCATTCACAGATCTTTCATAGTCTATGAGCTTATACAGCCCACGACATAAAATGCCAGAAGCAATAATCACATCGCCATTTGAGAGATCATGGACTGTACACCTGTCATCAACGAATTTCACAACCAAGCCAATCTTGGCTAATGCAGAAACTGATAACAGGTTCTTTTTGATCCCTGGCACAAATAAAGCGTCTGACAAAGTGAAAGAACTACCATCAGCAGTAGTCAGAATGATCTTACCAACTCCCATAACAGGATAAGAGGAGTTATTGGCGCATGTGACAGTTTTCCTTGTAGGGGCAGGCTCTAGTGAAGAGAAGAAACTGCGCTGCAAGGTAATATGTTTGGTCGCCCCACTGTCAAAGTACCAAACATCTGAGTCTACTGCAGACATGCATTGCCCACGTGTCAAGCATTGGCAGATGGTTAAACGCATCTTTCACTACTTGAGTGGTACCTGGATACTTGGATTGTTTTATCCCTAGGGGGGATCACTATCGCCAGATTTACATGATTTTTCTGACAGTGATTGGGTTGGTTGCTATGACACTCGTGTGTCCACTAGTGGCTTTTGCTTCATGCTTGGTAGCTCATGTATATCTTGGTTGAGCAAGAAGTAGCCTACTGTGTCCACATTCAGTTGTGAGGTTGAGTATATGTCAGCTTTCACAGTGATTGTTGAGTGTGTGTGGCTCAGACGCCTTATGGCTAATTTGGGTGTTGGTCAGTCTTCTGCCACCATCATCTTCACTGACAGTCAGAGCGCATTGGCAGTTTCGAGGAACCTTGTGTTCCATGCTTGCACTAAGCACATTGGGGTGCATTATCATTATGTGAGGGAGAGGTTCTCTGCTGGGGAGATCAGCCTGGCATATGCGCCCATGCAGGAGAACATTGTAGACCTTTTTACCAAGGCTCTGCTTAGGGAGAAGTTTGAAGCTTTCCGCAAAGCTTTGGGCTTACTTCGTTTTGTGGATTGATTCCACATAGCTTGGCACTTCCTTATACATGAGTGCCAGCTCCTTGTTCACCGCATCACTCGAGGGGGGATTTGTTGATATGTTTAGGTAGTGATGTGTACGAACACTCTAGGACCGCGGGGGCACTTTTTTCCCTCTTTAGGAGGTTTTTTTCCCCCGGCTTGTATATATGCTTGTTGCTCGAACGGGCTACTTATCTTTGTACATTCTAGTGGTAATACATTCAACATTCTGTGTTGTGCTCCATGCTTCTTCTTCTTCCTTGTGTTGTTTGCATGCTTCCGCAGACGTCTAACTCCAAAACCTTCCTTTGTCCAATAGAAGTCACTTTCCATCCTTTGAGGCTTCCCTAATAAACCTTTGTTCATATATGTCTTCTATAGATCCTTTTGCCATAGCAACGCGAGGTAAAGATAAGCACAATCACTATGTGCAACATCCACCATACGTGCATGTCCTCCGAGTACATGGTCTTTGTATGACACACACAACCCCTCAATGGGTATAACATGGAGACGACGATGCAATATGGCTCAATAGAAGCTCTTTGACTCATTTCACATTGCACCGGGATGTCTTGATCTGAAGTAGAGAAGATGCCTCCCTTCTTTGTATCTCCCACAAGATTCAAAAACTTGACTTCTTTCCTTTGTCCGTCTTGAAAACAAGAGAGGATGCAAAATCGATTCAGGCTCGGGTTAAGAGTTTAGTAGGAAATATAAGAGAATACAAGAGAGACCAAATAACTTTTGTGAGTTGGCTAGGATGTTTGCCTCTACAATATATGGACTCTGGTTCAATCGAGAATAGCAATAAACTCAAGGAAATGCTAAAAACCAAGTGCTCTTGGCTCAAGATTAGTAGAGAATATAGATAATTAGAAAACATAAAACAGTGCAAACAATAAACTCATCAAAATCTTTATTATAATGGTTGAAGCACTCTCGTCATTATAGAGGTTTCGAGATCAATCCCCATCTTTGCAACGGCTACACAAGAAACTCTTTGATCTCTGATAATCGGAGCTTCTGCACAACAAGAAATGGAAAACTTTAGTGGCCTATCAACTATGTTGGACATCATATGTATTTGGCGAAGTGGTACAGATGAGTGCCTTGGTTCGTAGAGGTTGAAAGCTCGATTCCATCCGTGTCTGCCTGAGAGAGATAGTATCTTTTTTCTTTTTCTTCGTGATCCACGAAGTTCTGCAGCGCAAGTAAATACGATCAAAGAAGATTTCTGGCATAAATAGGTCACGAGTGTGCCTTGCTGTGGTGGATGAACGGAATCTCTTTGAACTTAGGTTCATGGGTTCAAGACCCGGATGTGACCTGTAAAGAACAAAATCTCTTTTCTGCAACCTCCATTAGAGTTTCGTTTTGTGCTATCAAGAGGGACTCGGAAAAACCTATACACACTTGTGAGAAGAAGTTTAGTCGACAAAGATGAAGAAGGTCACTTGTGGGTATGATGAGAGGAAGCTCTAAAAGATGATGAAAGGATGCTCAACACCTTGTTCTGATACCAATGCAAGAGAATGTCTTGAGCCAACCTAAGAGAATGACTATTACAACCACCACTATTACAACCAATGAGGACCACAAATGTAACTAGATTCCACAAGTGCATGTGCAATCTCCACCATTCCTTTAATATCTTCCACTAGAGTCTACTAGTGGTTGAAGTGATCTTGACCACTGCTTTAGTACTTTCCACTAGAGTCCACTGGTGGTTGGTGTACTTGCCACTTGAGTTAAGTCTCACTAGACTCAAGTTAACTCATGTTAACTTGAGTTAAACAGCCCTAGATCTCTTTGGGAAAAAGACCCTCCACATGGTCCCCATGGGGGTTGAACCCAAGACCTCCTTCTTCACAACATTGAGACTTAACCACTAGGCTAAGTGGATCACTTGCTTAGGAAAGCACATGAACTTATGCTTAAGTCTAGTCTCAAGATCTTTGGCCATACACTTTAGTGACCAAACGGTGTTTGTTTTTCAGATTTGTCTAAACCGATCAGACCCTTAGATCATAGAGTTACTTTATTACAGTTTACCTAATCAATTTTTGGTAGAGGCTCTCAACACTGTTGTCTATATCTTGAATCGAAGCTACACCAAGGCACTTGATGGAAAGACTCAATAAGAAGCCTACACTAGTAAAAAGCCTTCTGTTTCCCGTTTCAAAGTATTTTGAAGTGAATGTTATGTACATGTTCTAGACAGGGAGAGAAACAAGCTTCAACAAAAAAGCATTGAATGTATTTTCCTAGGCGAGTTGAGATGTGGTGTTTAAGGAGGAGGAGCCACATGCAGTGAAGGAGGAAAAGAGAGCTCCCAATTTATCATCATGCGAAGGGGCAATCCAATATGAACCTTGCCCAAGATCTATCCCTTCTACGTAATAAAAGGAACCATCATCTTCAGAATAAAAGTCATCAACTGTCATCACCTAAGTGGAAAAGCTATTAGCACATTGGGTCAGGTAGTTTTGGGTGTGTGTAGAATTGCAAGACACACACGAGAAGCACACACAAGGAGCACAAACGCAGCAAGACACATTGAGAAGATGGATGGTTGGAAAAGCTCTCTCTATTGACGATGAATTGAACTGAAGTAAGAGCTGAATAATATCCCTAAGTACAAAGTACCACTACATATGAGTGAATCATTTATGTGGTAACATGGGGAAAAACCTCGAGCCAGCACTAGAGTAAAAAGTGCCCATGTATAGGGAAAAGATTCACATCAAAGCTACTTGAGGAACACATAAGTGTAACAAACCCCTCTGGAGCGAATGATGTGAACACGTACAAGGAGTGAGAGATAAGCGCCACAAGGTAGAAGCCTAAAGCTTTGCGAAAAGCTTCAAAACTTTCCCGTAGAAGAACTTTGGTGAATATGTATGCCACATTATCTTGTGTAGGCACATATACCAAATCAATATCTCCTGCATGAAGGCACTCTCTCACATAGTGATAATGCACCTCAAATATGTTTGGTCTGTGCATGAAACATTGGGTTTTGTGCAATAACCAATGCACTTTGACTATCAGTCATTGTGAGAATATGCGTAGTAGCATCAATCTCCATGCAAAGATCCATCAATAGGCGTCTCAACCATATACACTCCACTGTAGCTGTGAAAACCACCCTGTACTCAGGTTCACAACTCGATGTTGCCATTGTAGCTTGCTTCTTACTCAACCAAGGTATGCATGAGTCTCCAAGGAAAAAACAATTACCATTAGTGAACACACGAGTATCATAAAAACCAGCCCAATCACTATCTATAAAAGCATGCAAGCATGTCTAAATATCTCTTCCATAAAAGAGACCTAAACTCAAAGTGCCTTTGAGATATCTGAACACACATTTCATCACTTGTTAATGCTTAGTGCTAGGGCTATGCATGAATTGACTCAACTGAGAAATCATATACTGTGTATCCGGCCTTGTGTTGCATGCATATATAAGACATCCCACAACTTGCTAATAAAGAGAAGTTTCAAATGCGTCACTAGAATCCTCAACTGAGAAACTAAATCCTATCTCAACTAGTTTGGAAACTGGCTTGCAATCCTCAAAGGCAAAACATTGAAGTAGTTTTTCAACATACTTTGCTTGATGCATAACAATTCCCCCCTCAACGGATACAAACTGGATGCCAAGATAGTAGCTCAAAAGACAAAGATAAGTGACATCAAAAGTATGCTCCAAATCAGCCATAAGAATGTCAAGTTTTGCATCACATGACCCAGTCAAGAGTATGTCATAGACATAAAGAACAAGCACTGTAAGATCAGCCCCATCTTTGCGTACATAGAGTGTGCTTTCAATTGAACTACATGTGAAGCCAAGAGCAATCAAGTGCTTATGGATTTTCTCATACCATTCATGTGGAGCTTACTTGAGACCATACGAGGCTTTATGCAAGCAACAGACCATATGCTCTTTCCCTTTCATATCAAATCCAGGAGGCTGCTTCACATAGACCTCTTCTTGCAAATCACCATTCAAGAAAGCTATTTTTATGTCCAACTGACGTACTAACCTCGATGGGCAGCCAATGCAAACACAGTACAAATGGTAGTCATGCGTGAAGTAGGTGCAAAAGTTTCCTCATAGTCAATGCCATATTGTTGGGCATATCCTTTGGCAACCAATCTAGCTTTGTGGCAGTCAATGCTACCATCAGATTTTCTTTTAATCTTGTAAACCCACTTTGTACCAATGACATTTTTCCTTTTGGAAATTCACATAACTCCCAAGTACCATTCCTATGTATGGAATCCATTTTTTATTGCATAGCACTCATCCATTGTAGATCGTCACATGCATCTTCAAAAGTAAGTAGCTCTTCATTACATGTTGTTGCAATAAGAGAATAATCCACAAAATTACTTGATGCATAGTAAGAGCTTGATCTTGTTCTACCAAGTAAAGGTGCACTCAATTTGTTGTCCTGCAAAGTTTGTTTTAGCCACTTTTGCATAGTTTGTGCACTCTTGATAGACATGCGTTCATTATGTAATAGATCGTCAACATGTACATCATGTGTGGGCTGAATTTCATGCTCATTTTCAGTCATATTTTGAAGCAAATGTTCAGCCATATGTGGCTAGAAATTTCCAATAGTTCCGATAGTTTTTGGCTAAAAAGATTCAGCCATGTTTGGCTGGAAATTCTCTTCATTTTCAGCTATATTTTGCTAGAATTTTTCAGCCGTTTGATCCTCAGCTGGCTAGCCTACATGGCCATGGTCATGTGCACCATTTTGGAACAAAGGCATGAGTGTATCGAACACATCTTGTGAGCTAATTCTTGGCTGTTTTTTGCATTTAAGTAGAGGGAAAACCAAATTTTTAGCAAATACCACATCTTCACTCACAGTAACTGTGTTCGTCAATGGATGATACAAACGATATCCCTTACTTTCAAAACTATGACCAACAAATATACATTTCTTTGCCTTGTCATCAAGTTTGTGATGTTGTTGTGATGGCACAAGAGCATATGCCAAACAACCAAACACACGCATATGACTAACCATAGGCTTATGTCCATTTCAAGTCTCATAAGGAGTGATGAATCTCAATGCTTTTGTAGGGCAACAATTCAACACATAGTTTGCACACATGACCTCTTCCATCCAAAACTTATCAAGAAGGTGCCTTCTTTTAACCATACATTGTGCCATTTCAAGGAGAGTTCTATTTTTATGCTTGGCAACACCATTTTGTTGAGGTGTATATGGCATCGTACATTGGTATGAAATACCTCTTTCATGAAGAAAAGCATTAAACTCATGTGACATGTATTCACCACCATGATTTGTGTGTAAATTCAAAAGCTTGTTTGAAGAAAATTTTTTAGCCATAGTTAAAAATGCTTTGAAGCGAGAAAATACCTCATTCGTTGCTTTCATAGGATACACCCATGTATGATGAGTAGCATCATCAATGAAGGTAACAAAATATACATGCATCCCAAAAGATGGAGTCTTGATGGGACCACATACATCACTATGAACAAGCTGCAATTTTCTTGTACTATGTGTATGAATATCTTTTGGAAAAGAAGCACGATGCATTTTTCCAAGAATGCAACTTTCACATGCATGCTTTTCAACGGACTCGACTATTGGCAAACCAATGACCATGTCCTTCTTTTTCAATTAAAGCATGTAAGAAAATAACAGCACAGCGGAATAGACCTGTAGACAGAGTTGAGAGAAAAATGCAGGCAAAGATAGACGTAGATTGAGAGATAGAGCACTCAAATTCTTAGATTGCCGAGCGTAATGCAGTTACAATGATGGTGTTGTCCACCCGTGCGCTCCCAATGTGGAGCTTAGATGGCGATCTAGACAGACTCTAGATGAAGGGCTTACTAGTGCGCAATGCTATATAAAGCTCAACCTGGGTCGTGCTTATATAGCTTTTACAAGGTGGTTCAATATAGATAAACGTAGTCGGGAGATACAAAATAGTCGATAAAATATACATCCGAAAATATCTCCACGACCAGAAGTCCTACCGTATCGGCCCTACGGGCCGGGGGATAGGCCCCCCGGACCCCCCAGAAGGGGGCAAGCCCCCCTCTGCACTCCCCCCATTAAGGTTCTATGGGGAAACTGCGCGACGCCACAGGGCCTTTATTTTCACCTTAAATGGCAACCCAATGGCTTGGAAGTTTATGCCCTACCTAACCTAACAGCTAGGCTCACAAAGATCATCTACAACCATCAACGGTCACACATAAACCTCATCTAACTTGGAAGTTAGGATTCCACAAATATCCGAGCTCTCATAATGGCTTCTCCTCATAATGGGGGCCTTACAAATAGAGCACCATGGATCATTTGTTGTCACATGAGGGTGGAGTATTGAGCATATTTAACACCCCCCCTCAATGTCCACCCAATGGTGAACTACTTGCTTGGTCCAATCCCAAGCTTTGGAAAGTGTCGAACAAGTTGCTCTCTCCCAAGAGCCTTGGTGAAGATGTCTGCTCCATTTTCTTCAGTAGGACAATAGCTTATCTCCACGACCCCGTTCTCAATCAATTCACGCACATAGTGATACTGAATTTCTATGTGCTTGGTATGTGCATGGAAAACAGGATTTCTGGCATGGCCATGCAACTTTGGTTGTCACACTTCAACTCTATAGCCTCCTGTCCTTGTATTCCTATATGCCATAGGATCATCCTCAACCATACTGCTTCACATGCTGCAACATGCAGCTTTGTACTCAGCTTCAGTAGAAGATAATGCTACAGTCGTTTGCTTCTTACTAATCCAAGAGAAAATCCCTGATCCTAAAGAAAAGCAATATCCAGAAACTGATTTTCTGGTATCAATATCTCCTGCCCAATCTGAGTCACAATATCCGACCAAAGATGATCCTTCTTCATAAAGAATGCCATAATCAGTAGTTCCCTTCACATACCTGAGTATCTGCATGCTTGCCTTCCAATGAGTTTGGCAAGGCTTATTAGAGAACCTGCTTACTAATCCAACAACATAAGAGATGTCTGGTTTGCTATTGCACAAGTAGATGAGACTTCCAACTAATTTCCTGTATCTTCCAATATCCACTGGAGGTGAAGTATCTTCAATAGATAATTTTGTGTTGACCTCCATAGGTGTAGAAATTTCCTTGCAATCCTCCATGTCGAATGCCTTCAATATCTGCCTTGCATACTTTTGTTGAGAGATAAAAATCTTCCCTGGTTCCTGCCAAACTTCAAGACCTAAGCAATAATGCATTAAGCCCAAGTCTGTCATTTCAAATTCTGAACTCAGGACATCTTTTGTTTGTTGAAGAAGAGCATCATCATTTCCTGTAATCACAAGGTCATCGACATAGAGTACAAGCACAATTGTCTTCCCTCCTTTCTTTAGAACATACAAGTTAGCATCAGAAGCACATCTTTTGAACCCTAGATCCAAGAGATACTTATCTATCCGTTGGTAGCATGCTCTAGGGGCTTGTTTTAGCCCATATAATGCCTTCTTTAGCTTACATACCTTGTTCTCTAAATGGGGAGCCTCAAACCCTGGTGGCTGAGACACATATACCTCCTCCTTGAGGTCTCCATCCAGGAATGCTGATTTGACATCCATGTGATAGACTGGCCAACGCTTATGTGCACCCACAGCTAGTACTACTCGGATAGTAGTCATTCTTGCAGTCGGGCCAAATGATTCACAAAAGTCAATGCCTTCAACTTGTGAGTAGCCCTGTGTAACAAGTCTTGCTTTATATTTTTCTAGAGTACCATCAGCCTTGTACTTTAGCTTCCAAACCCACTTGGTGCCAATGACTTTACGCTTAGGGGCTCGATCCACGAGCTCCCAAGTTCCATTCTTCATGATATTGTTGTATTCTGTTTGCATGGCAAACCTCCAATTCGGATCATGGAGTGCCTCTTCCACATTGGTTGGTTCCATTGCTTCTTCTTGAATGAGATCAACCATCAACGTTGTGTTTACAATATGGGCGCTTGCTCGTCTTTGTTCCTCTTTGTGGAACATACATCACATTTGAAAGCTTTTTGATATCACCATTAGAGTTAATGAAAGAAACTGTACCTTCGCCCTCTACAGGACATCTTGCATTGTTCCCTACCTTTACTGTGATGGGTTCCTTTAGAGGCTGTAAGGAATTGTAAAGGTCTTTTCTACTCGTCATATGAAGAGATGCACCACTATCCAACACCCATGAGTCATCTGTTCCTGAATCTTCAGCCGAGGAGCACACCTCCTCTATCGTAAAAAATAACTCAAGCTTGTTTCTGTTGTGTTGGCAAACTCCTTGCCCTTGCCACCTTTTGAAGAGCCACTCTTCTCTTTTGCCTTCTTGATGCGACAGTCTTTCTCCCGCCATTTGATCTCGTAGATTCTTTATGCGAGTGATAAACACCTCTGCAGTCTCCCCATCAACAAACTGCTCTGCTGCAAGTTGATTCTCCAAGTTCTAAATCCGTGTCTGATTACGAGTTTCATATTGATTTCTCAATATGTTCCATGCTTCACATGCCTTCGTAGTATGCTGAATGAGAGTCAAAACACTATCAGAAGTACTTATAACTAGAGCACAAAGTGCATATGCATTTCTACGTTTCCAAGCACGTAGAAGATCAGCATTAGGAGGAATCATTCGACCATGATTATTTGGATGAGGTCTTTCTTGGGGCTCATGATCAGTCCCAAGAACAGTCTCCAAAAGCTCATACGAATCAATAATAGAAGTGATTTTGAACTTCCACAGGATGTAGTTTGTACCATCAAGTTTACCTTCTGTGAAGGCTGGTGGCGATATCCGCAACGTTGGGATGACCGGCATCATTGATGCTCCTACTTGTGCACCACCTACTCCTGTTGATGAACCACCTTGGCCCCCATCGTAGATGATGACGCACCGCTTGACATCTTCTCTCTTTTGTTGTTCAGGCCTCTGCAACCTCTAGGTTTCTGCTTCTGCACCACTCAGAGCCTCCTGAGCTCTGATACCATGTAAGAAAATAATAGCACAGCGGAATAGACATGTAGACAGAGTTGAGAGAAAAACGCAGACAAAGATAGATGAAGACTGAGAGATAGAGAACTCAAATTCTCAGATTGTCGAGCATAATGCAGTTACAATGATGGTGATGTCCACCTGTGTGCTCCCAATGTGGAGCTTAGATGGCAATCTAGACAGACTCTAGATGAAGGGCTTACTGGTGTGCAATGCTATATAAAGCTCAACTTGGGTTGTGCTTATATAGCTTTTACATGGCGGTTCGGTATAGATAAACGTATTCTGGAGATACAAAATAGTCGATAAAATATACGATCCGACAATATCTCCACAACCAGAAGTCCTACCGTCTCGGCCCTACGGGCGGGGGGGATAGGCCCCCTGGACCCCGCAGAAGGGGGCAAGCCCCCTTCTGCACTCCCCCCATTAAGGTTCTATGGGGAAACCGTGTGATGCCACAGGGCCTTTATTTTCACCTTAAATGGCAACCCAATGGATTGGAATTTTATGCCCTACCTAACCTAATAGCTAGGCTCACAAAGATCATCTACAACCATCAACGGTCACACATAGACCTCATCTAACTTGGAAGTAAGGGTTCCACAAATATCCCGTCTCATAATGGCTTCTCCTCATAATGGGGGCCTTAGAACTTAGAGCACCATGGATCATTTGTGGTCACATAAGGGCGGAGTATTGAGCATATTTAACAAAGCAAACTCTTGAAGTTCAAGTGACCAAAACGAGCATGCAAAAGCTCTATTTCAGCCATGGAAGAAGCATGAGTAGCCAAGGCATTCAAGGCGCTCTCTCGTATGTATCCATGCGATACAAACCATTACATAATGTACCAGACATCAGGATAATATCACCATTGCTTAAATCATGAACCGTACACTTATCATCAACAAAGTGTACATGAAGTTTAGCTTTGGCAATCAACGGAACTGAAATTAAGTTCTTCTTCATATTGGGTACATACAATGCATTATTCAAGAGAATCACACCTCTATTTGCAACCGTAAGCTCAATTTCTCCTACTCCAATGATAGGAGAAGAGGCATTGTTTGCACACACTACATGTCCTCCTTTGGGTGCATCTCTTCAAAGATGCAAAAAATCTTTTCTGTGATGTTATGTGCTTTGAAGCACGTTTTCTACACTCATCAATAGTATGACTAGCCTTCTGACAATATTTGCATCTCTTCTTCTTTTGTAAATCAGCATCATTAGAAGAATGAGTGGAAGAGGAAGGTTGAGGCTTTGATTTTGATGAACCCAAAGCTGAATTATACTTTCTTTTTCTCTTTTGTGAGATAACAAGTGCTTGCATTCCCTCAATCAAACGACCACTCCTATTCACTCTAGATTGCTCTTCTTGCAAAAGGAGAGACACAAACTCATCAAATACATACATATTGGGATTTCCTTTTGCAACCAAACGAAGTGTAGTAGCAAAGCTTTGAAAAGATTCCAGTAATCATTTCAACAATGTAGAAATGAGTGATGCATCCGAAATAATCTCAAGAATGAAATTACTTTTAAGTTAGAAATATCTTCCAATTGGAATATACAAAGTTGTTTTTATTTATTCCCATTATTGAAAGCTCATCATTATAATTACCAATAAATTAATAAAATTGTTTTTATTTATTCCCATGATTGAAATCTCATCATTATAATTGCCAATGAAATTATTAAATGTAATGTGAAACAACACACATTAATATTCAATATCACATATATTTGATGAAATAAATACAAATCAATCCGTTGAAGGATCATAATGGGTACAAAGTCATAATTATATCACTTACAAGTGCATCAAATTAGAATCAACATTGCTTTTAAAAAAACATCTATGACTTTATTGTACTTGTTGGATTTCGGAACCCATGGAGGTCTTTTTTTAATTTCTTTAATGCACATGGAATATGCTCATTATCTTACTACTCAATAGTGTGAAATGTAACTAACCATCCTTATACTACATTTACACCACAATTACTTCCCCATGTGCAAGCATGTGACATTGACTTCAACAGTATGGCCAAGATATGAGGAATTTTTATTTTGATGATGAAACTCCTTAAAAGTTTTTAAATAAAAAGCTTAATTTCTGTCCATGAACCCCTTCAAACAATCTTATATCTTTAATATGTGAAAGACGTACCGTGTTTATTCAGATATGAAATTATATTGGCGACACTAATTTAAGAGAATAGAGAGTAGAACACTCTGCATCTCGGTGTTCTAGTGGTTGAGTCTTTGGTCTCTTGAGGCGAAGGTCAAAAGTTCAATCTTCGGACTCGACATATAATAATTTTGACCAATCTAAATCAGTTGGAATCAATTATAATATTATCTAACCCTTGTTTTGTAAAATACGAAAAATCCCACGGGTACTATAATAATTTTGATCAATTTAAATCAGTTGGAACCAGTTGTAATCTTATTTAACCCTTGCTTTGTGAAATACGAAAAATCCCACGAGTACTATATCTATTCACATGTACAAATATTATTCTTTCAAAATTAAAGCTCGAGAGTAGACCCTTACCGAACCTGCATTAAAAAAAAACATAGAATAAAACAAAGAGTAGAGTGTAAGTACGAACACATTGGAATGATCACAGTCCATTGAGATAATCATGAACACAGAAGAATAAAACACTTTGAGACAATCTGCATGATGTATACGACACGGTACAAGCTGGAATTGGATCAACTTAGCATGCATGTGTCATCTCTAGTGCATCTCGATATATGCATGCCGGCTGCATGTATGCATGTACGTCGTCGTTCTTGGACTACATCAAGAAACTTGCGCATCTATTCCTTCTCACCTCGATTCCCCTACCGCTGCACAGTTTTCACCTAAATCTCCCTCTGCTCATCTTCATAGCTTCGAGTCTCCATAGCATTCAGTATTACGTGTGTCGAGCTTCCGACATGTCCCTCACTCGCCCTTAAGCATTCGAGTATCCCCACTCTCTAAAACTTTTGCAGCGGTACTGAACTCTTCCCCACAGCCAAATCCGTTTCCAGTACATGGGCACATCGCTCGAAGGGAAGATCCCTGCAAGGTGCCAGCTTTGCACTCCCGGTTTCTTCTGGAACAACTTAGGCGAGTCAGCATGGCATTGCGCTGGCGTAAATAGAGAAGCGGCTGCTGGATTCATCGTTAAAACCGTCCAGTCCATAGTCGGAAGCTACAGCAGGCGTTTTCAACATGCAATGCGCCTTTGATTCAAGTAACTTCGGGCACTATTAGAATCTGCAGATTATTTGCATTTGTTTTTCAGCCGTCCTTCATGGAAGCAAGAGTTTCCATATGGGCATACTCTCTGCCTCTGTGCTTCCGTTTAGAAATTTACTTTTCTGAATGCCACGCTTCTTTTTTCTTGTGTCTCGTGATTGGAAAGGTCCTCATTTCGATTCACATGTTGTTGATGCATGCTGCTTTCTGCTGTCTGCATTGGAGACTATGTCTCATTATCTTCTGCGGCTGTCCTTTGCAAACTTTTACACGATGTTTTAAGAGTGTTTATTTAATTCGCATGCTATTGAAACTCTTGGCATTTTTGGCTCCAACATGGGATTAACCGTGCGCTCTCTTTTGATTTTCTGTCTTT
The DNA here is from genome assembly GCA_020310875.1 of Ceratopteris richardii. Classification (NCBI taxonomy): domain Eukaryota; kingdom Viridiplantae; phylum Streptophyta; class Polypodiopsida; order Polypodiales; family Pteridaceae; genus Ceratopteris; species Ceratopteris richardii. The sequence continues at coordinate 138,137,202 of CM035430.1, forward strand.
ATTTCTCACGTAGCTCTATCATCATGATCCATTTTCTAGTAGTCGCCATGCGGCATTTAATAATTATGGCTTCGTTTGTTGTCTATTTTTCACAGATTTGTGTTTCTATCTGTTTGAACGCACGCGCGCGCGCACACACACACACACACACACATACACACCCACACCCACACCCGCATGCACACACGCACGCATGCACACAAAAAGGCATGCACGCAGCATGCGCAACATACATGCCCTTCTGTGTCCTAAACTAACATTCTTGGAGTACAGTTGCACATGCATTTGGAGTTCAAGGTTTCGTCGTTATTGTTTTTGACTTGGCATCCTCTCTTAGCCTTAACATGATTTCTTTTAAGCTGACATGCAGGCTGCAGTCCCTCGTCTGTGTGTACTTATTGTCATTATTATTTACAGAATATGGGAAACACTGAATTTTTCACTGAATATGGAGAGGGAAATCGTTATAAGATTGAAGACGTGATTGGGAAGGGAAGTTATGGAGTGGTCTGCTCGGCAATTGATATACATACCGGGGAGAGAGTGGCCATCAAGAAGATTAACGATATTTTTGAACATGTCTCTGATGCAACCCGCATTCTGCGGGAAATCAAGCTTCTTCGTCTCCTTCGGCATCCTGATATTGTCGACATTAAGCATATCATGCTTCCACCTTCATCTCGTGAATTCAAAGACATTTATGTTGTATTTGAGCTCATGGAGTCTGATTTGCACCAAGTTATCAAAGCAAATGATGATCTTACATCAGAGCATCATCAATTTTTCTTGTACCAACTCCTCAGAGCTCTCAAATACATTCACACAGGTGAACTTTCTCTTCTCAGTGTGGGTCTTGAATCTATTCCAGTTATTCATGAGTCACAATTGACTAGGGATCGATCGTTGATTAAACTTTGCATAGTATGTGCAAGTTTACTGTGTGTTTGATGCTGCTAAACTATGATTTTGGGGTTTTTTCAAGATAATGGACCACAGAAATACATTACGGGGATTTGGATTCGGTTCAGTAATACAAATAGTTCTTAGTTTAAAAAATTGCACGTGAAGTGTTATATTAGTCCTTATCACATCTGAAAGATTAAAAAAGAAGAAAAGTTGCTTCAACGAGGAAAAGCCATTATTTTTTGTTGATTAAGTAGAAAGAATGAGTTCCTATTTTTATATTGAAATGATGGTTATGATTTTTTTTGCAGCAAATGTTTTTCATCGTGACTTGAAGCCCAAAAATGTGCTGGCAAATGCAGATTGCAAGCTAAAACTTTGTGATTTTGGATTGGCAAGGGTGGCATTCAATGATACTCCTTCAGCTATTTTTTGGACAGTACGCACTGGTCAACTCATAAACCTAATTTTTCTGTTCATGATGCTGATGAAGATGATGGTGGTGTTCATAACAGGACTATGTAGCGACAAGATGGTACCGAGCACCAGAATTGTGTGGTTCTTTTTTCTCCAAGGTTGGTGATATTCAGAGGCAGTAAATTGCTTCACTTGCAGGTGCAGATCAGCTGCCAAACATAGGTTGGATTGTCTAGTATATGTAGTATTTATGTATAAAAATGTTTTAAAACAGTAGTTTACCGGGGCCTGTATAGCTTTGGACCCTCATCCTTTGTTCTCAGAAAGAAATATGCCATTCTGCACAGATGTATCCTTATTGATATGTGTAGTTTGACAAGAACCTATCTGTAACAAAGTTATGGAATATAAATGAGACTAACCAGTCATGCAAAATAGTGTTGATATCTTACATTAGGTACTTGGCTGCTTAAGGAGGAGCTTCCTCATCTGATTTACCAATGCTAGATGCTAGGTTTCAACTTCTGCATGAAAAATGGAAATTCTTCAAGTCATTTTTACAGCATTGCTTCTTTCAGCATGAGCTGTCAACTTGATAACCGAATGTCAAATTATTGTGTTTACTGAGAGTCTCCTTTCCTGTGTTCTTGGTATTTGTTGCAGTATACAACTGCTATCGATATCTGGAGCATTGGATGCATCTTTGCGGAAATTCTAACAGGAAAGCCCCTTTTTCCTGGGAAAAACGTTGTGCATCAATTGGATCCCATTACAGATCTTCTGGGAACTCCCTCTCCAGACACGATTGCAAGGGTTGGCCCCTGTTCTTACTTGCCTTTGCATCCAGGAATGATGTGTGGGGCTTTTGATGAAGGGGCCTCTCAGTCAATTTTCCACAGAAGTCGGATTAATGGAATTAATTAATTGCAAGAACCTTGATGTGAATAAAGATGAACTTCTCTCATTCCTTGTGCCCTTTTCCATGGTTATGCACGTGGATACAAGTATGGATCTCCATGAAGCTTTCATTATCCATGCTCATGATTTGTTATACATTTTTGGAGCTTGAAAAATAATCTGAATGGGTGATCTTGTGATGCTTGCCAAGTTATCCACACGAGTGACCCAGTAGTGTTGACATATCAGATTTCCATCTGGTTTCTTGAATTACAAGTCTTCAGAACTTCAGCTTTTCTGATTATATTTCTTCTCTCAAACAGGTGAGGAATGAGAAGGCCAGGAGGTACTTGAGCAGCATGCCCAAGAAAGCAGCAGTACCTCTTGCACAGAAATTTCCAACTGCAGACCCCTTGGCAACAAGCCTTCTTCAAAGACTCTTAGCGTTTGACCCGAGGGATCGGCTTAGTGCAGAGCAGGTTTGACAATGCTCCTGCTACTGATAAAGGCATAAATTTCTGCAAAGATACTTAATTGATATAATACAGGCATTGGCAGATCCATATTTCAAAGGTTTGGCAGAGGTTGAACGTGAGCCTTCATGTCAGCCCATATCAAAGATGGAATTTGAATTTGAAAGACGTAGGTTAACAAAGGATAATGTTCAAGAACTTATTTATAGAGAGGTACGTCAATAATGCCAGTGTGTTCTCAAAAAAATTGATGAACGTGAGGTGAATATTATTTGTGATTGTGTATCAGATTCTTGAATATCATCCTCAAATGCTGAAGGAATTTGTAAATGGTGCTGATCATACAAGCTTTATGTATCCAAGGTAAGACAGAATGAACATTGAAAATAAGCCTCTTGCCTCTCTCAAAATGCCTTACATGGTGGAGAGATCTCTAAGTATTCCTAATGTGTGTTTCCAGTGGAGTTGATCGGTTCAAAAGGCAGTTCGCTCATCTAGAAGAGCATTTTGGTAAGGGCAAGGGAGGCAATGCACGGATGGAGCGACAACATTCTTCTTTGCCCAAGTAATTGCTTTATTGAACAGTTTTGAGCTTCATTGAGATATTATTGGTTTTGACAGTTCCATTTATCTGCTGAAGGGAGCGCATCATTGAAATCCGAGAAGAGGCTATAAAGTCCGACACGGAGTTGAAGTCATCACTTTTTGAAGCACCTGCTGCATTACCACCATCTTTGTCAAAGCCTCCAATTATTGAATCACACAAGCCTAGCCAAGGTGAGCAGCCATACTTCCATTGAGTTTTTTTTTGAAAAAGTACCCTTTACACATCATGTATGGCTATGCCTCACATGTATGCTATCAATCAAATAAATGCAGGCGACATCCCAAAACCAGCCAAAGTTGGGCCTATAATGTGTACATCTGACTGTGTCAATGACGGATCTACTCATAGAAAGTTAGTCAAATGTTCTAGTGCTTGTGGGGTTACATCGTATTCCACTTTCTCATGCTCTGTGGGAAATAGCACCATAAAAAATGAAGGGAATGATGAAACTGAGTTACCCACTGAGGTGGCTTTGTTGCAATTGAAGTCGGAAGAAACTGGACTAGGTGAAAGTGTAACAGATGCTCCTGCAGCCATCCCATGAATTTTCATGGTTCAGCGTTTCACATGAGGTTCCCCAGATGTCAAATATGAGTAAAAAAGGGTTGAAGATTCAGGTCTGTGATTCATATATTGGGGTTTGTGTGATGAAATATTGGCCCGCTCATTCTCAGTCGAGTTATAAGAATCCTAGATTTCACTTGTATCGTTTTTGTGCCCTTGTGCCGCCTCATGGTTGTACTCTTACAAGAGGATCTGGCCCATTCTCTCTCTCTCTCTCTCTCTCTCTCTCTCTCTCTCTCTCTCTCTCTCTCTCTCTCTCTCTCTCTCTCTCTGTGTCTCCCCCCCCCAATGCTTTTTCCCCCCTTCATCTTATTATCTTATTTAGTTTAGATTGTTTTACTTTATTATCTTATTTTAAAATATTTTAGCCTTGTATAGTACAGGGAATTGATTGTCCAATTCATCAGGATAACAGCGTTAATGTTCCCGCTTCTGTGACTGCAATGGTTAGGGACTTATTATGTTATGGAAGGACTTGGATTCTTCACATATCGAAGTGTTAATGAATACCACCTTTGTAATGCATTCTCTTTTGTGCGCTTGCAAGGATTTTAAGGTCTTATCATGTTATGGATGCACTATTGGATTGTTCATATATGTAAGGATTGATAATTACTGCCGTCATGGAATTCTCAGTATAAGTTTTGATTTTAGATGTTGAATGGCAGCCTTTTTGGAATTCTAGTAAATAGGCTCATATAAGAGCTTTTTTTTTTGCACCCATCTAGAATGCAACTGATCTTAAGGTAGTTTGCCTGATGAGAGTAACGATTGATTCATCAGGATATGAGTTCCACTTCACTAGGCTGAATGCCTTGGTTGACCCATCAGTTCAGCAATGGGCACTCATGTTAGATATCAATAATTATTTTTATTATATTTATTTCTTCTCTTTGTAGAATCTTTATAGAAGAACTTCTTGGAAGCGCACGCCAACTCAGGATATAATGATTGGGACAGAAATGTTAAGTCTTATCGTTTTACAGACGGCTGTAAATGATTTGGGGTTTATTGGTAGCTCAAGGAATTTTGTTCATCCTCTTATGCAACCTTTATGGTATCTTTTTGTGGATTTTGTGTTGGATTAAGCTTGATAGGCGTGGGTTTCCTGTTTTAATATTACTTGTGATCACATGTCTATATTCCTCTAAATTGGGAGCATTTAAGGTCAGCATGATTGGGCATTGCAAGGGGGAGAGGGGAAGAACAAGACTACATGGAGATGATTGAGATTGTTTCCTCCCTTTTGAAAAGTAAGTATAATTTATTGTGCATTGGTTTCTCTAGATGTTTTTTTTTTTTTTTTCGTACAGTTTCTAAAGAGGATTACAACCGTTTCTATGTTTTTTTTTTTTTTGGATAGGTACAAAAATCCAGTGGTAATAGCACATGAAAAATCCAGTGGTAATAGCACGTCAAACACATTGTCAAAATAAAGTGCTTAGATCATCTCCTTCATTTTTTTTTTGGAACATGAGGTTGTTTATTGAATATTTTATTTTATTCGTGGAGCATTTCTCATTCAAGGCATATTTCATGTTTAGACGTTATGGTTATCTATATTAACAAATCTAATGTTTCCTTTGAATACATTTCCAATTAACAAGTGAATGTGCATTATGTAGGTGGTGGAAAAGCTTTAAGTATGATATCTAGTCACTGGCATTCGTTTTTAAGGCCCTTGTGTATTTGAAGTGGAGCTCTTGCAAAATTATGTTTTTAGTACGGTAAAAGTAGGTCATCTCTCTAGAAATTGTTTGACTGATTATGGAGCAACAAGTCAAATGAATTCTCACATATCTAGGAATTATTGTGATTGTTGAAAAGAAATTATTATTATTATTATTATTATTATTATTATTATTATGAATGAAACAATGATTTATTAAAACCAGTAAAAGTATAGCCCAATATGTGGAGACCAAATGTACTTATGAATGGTCGATTGCTTAGTGCAGATAACGTGAATTTGAAGACCTCTATAGGAAGGTACAACTATGCTTTTATTAAGATATTGATTCTTAGAAGATACCAGGATGATTGATTTACCAATGTAGTTTATAAAAGAAACAAAGGTACCAACTCTTTTCGTTGCCCTAACAAACATGATTATATTATTGGATGATAATTGTGATAGAGTTGAGTTTAGAGGTAAATTTACTAGATTTTGCTTGTGTGCCACTGCACCTTCATTGGTATCATTGGTAATTGAAAAAACTTTTAAGTAAAGAATTGTATACAGACATGATTAGATTATTGGATCACAAATGTTGACATATCCCTGACATATATCGGCGCGACCACTATACATGTGAGAGAAAGGAAAAAGTGATACATGTCATTTTGGATCATCACATGTTGAGCTTGATATCCCAACATCATGTACTTCAATTATCATGTAGTATGATGTCAATTGTTCAACTTGATGGCCTTGGTTACAAGGTGGTTTTCTAAGCTCAGTCCTTTCGCAAATCAAAGGGCAATATAGTTATTGCAAAAGGAACCAAAGTTGGCTCACTTTATCCTTTATTTGTATCATAGAAAGAACACTTGTTAGCTGAACAACCTATGGCTTCTATGTGGCATGGCTGTTTGGACCACATATCTCATAGTGGAATGGAAAATCTTTCTCATTATGGCTATTTACCTCTGTTATCTTTATCTCTCTCTGATTTTTCATTTTGTGGGCATTGTCAATATGGAAAGCAAACTAACAATGTGCATAAAACGCACATTGACTCTTTGATTATGCCTTCAGATCTTGTTCATATAGATGTGTTTGGTCCTATGCCCACAAGGTCATTAGGGGGTTCTCTTTTTTTGTCACTTTCATAGATGATGCTACTAGAAAAGTCTAGGTATATCCTATCAAATGGAAGGATGAGGTATTCCCTACCTTCAAAAAATGGCTTGCCTCAATTGAGATTGAAAAAGGAACCAAGCTCAAAGCTTTATGTTTAGATAATGGGGGTGAGTATACCTCACATGAATTTTGCCTTTTTGTCAATCTAGAGGAATCTGTAGAGAGTTTATTGTCACTTTCATAGATGATGCTACTAGAAAAGTCTAGGTATATCCTATCAAATGGAAGGATGAGGTATTCCCTACCTTCAAAAAATGGCTTGCCTCAATTGAGATTGAAAAAGGAACCAAGCTCAACGCTTTATGTTTAGATAATGGGGGTGAGTATACCTCACATGAATTTTGCCTTTTTGTCAATCTAGAGGAATCTGTAGAGAGTTTATAGCATCCTATACCCTAGTACAATGTACCTGAAAGGATGAATAGAACTATTCAAGATAGAGTACTTTCTATGCTCCATCATGCAAACCTTTCACAAGGATTTTGGGAAGAAGCAATATTGACTACAGTTCTCGTGATTAGCCTTTCATCTAGTATTACCGAAGGTCTGAAAATGGCACAAGAGTTATGGATAGGGAAGCCATCATATTATGATCATCTTCGAGTTTTTGGGTGTGAAGCACATGTTCATATACCCAAGAATCTTAGACAAAATCTTGATCTTAAGTCAAAGAAACACATTTTTCTTGGATGTGGTCGAGAAGGCCAATTTGGATATCGCTTATGGGATCATGAAACACGATCACTGATTAGAAGTAGTGATGTCATTTTCAATGAGTCTAAGATGCATAGACAACCCATTAAGGAAGTTGAAGTGAGAAGAGTGTTGTTTGAGGATACTAGTCCTTGAGTTAGCATACATAAAAATGTTGCACATAGGGATGTTCAAGAGAGAGTCCGATTAGATCAATCTGCAAATGTTCTTGTTTAGCAACCATTGAGATGCTTTGCACATGTCTCACATCCACCTGATAGATATGTTTTGACTTTGGATTTTGTTATGCTAACAGATGTTGGTGAGACTTCTTGCTACAAAGAGGCCATGAAAACAAAGGATCATGTCAAGTGGGAGTGTGCCATGAAAAGTGAGTTGGATTCTATTCACAAGAACGGTATTTGGGATTAAGTACCTTTTCCAAAGGATAAGAAAGCTTTACTATGTAAATAGGTATATAAGATGAAATTCATATCACATAGTGCTTCTCCAAAGTATAAAGCATGACTTGTTGCAAAGGGCTTTAAGCAACAAAATGGCATTAGAGGAAATCTTCTTTCCAATGGTCAAGATGACTACCTTGCAAATGTTGCTTGGATTTTTTGCAATGGAGGACTTAGAGCTAGTCCAAATGGATATGAAAATTGGTTTCTTGCATGGAGATCTTACGGATGAGATCTACATGGAACAACAAGAGGGTTGTGTAGTCCCTTGCAAGGAAATTTTATTTTGTAAGTTGAAGAAGAGCTTATATGGACTTAAACACTCCCCTAGACAATGGTGCCAAAAGTTTGATGCTTTTATGAAGTCTCAAGGCTATCCTCGAAGCAATGAGAATCATTGTCTCTGCACAAAGAGATGCACAGAAGGCATCTTGATATGCTTGATATTTTATGTCAATGATATGTTGATTGCTTTGAAGTCCTTATGACTTGTCAATTCTCAAAAAGAAGTTGAGTCATATAATATGAAGGATTTGGGGGATGCCAAACATATTCTTGGCATGCGCATTACTTGTGATAGGAGTAAAAGATGCATATACTTGTCTCAATACAAGTACATATCCAATGAAGGATTTGGGGGATGCCAAACATATTCTTGGTATGCGCATTACTTGTGATAAGGAGTAAACGATGCATATACTTGTCTCAAAACAAGTACATATCCAAAGTACTTCATAGGTTCAATATGCAAGGTGGAAAGGCATTGAGTACACCTTTACTCACATATGTGAAACTGAGCAAGGATGATTGCCCCAAATCAGATGAGGAAAAGGAATTCATGACCAAAATTCATTATCAGTTTGCTTTTGCTAGTCTCATATATGTTATGGTAGCTAGGAGACCTGACATTGCATTTGCAATGGGAGTTGTGAGTAGATATATGTCTAATCCTGACAAGAAGCATTGGGAAGTGGTCGATATGATTTTGAGATATTTGAGTGGCACTAAGGACAAATGTCTATGTTTGGGTAGAGGAAAAGCATCCATTATTGGTTATAGATATTTTGATTATGTTGGTTGTGTAGACAATCGTAAGCCTACATCAATGTACATCTTTCATTTTGTTGGAGATGCTATCTCTTGGAGATCTTATCTGCAAGAATGTACAACTATTTCCACTAAAGAAGTGGATTGTGTTGTAGCAAGTGAGGCATGTAAGGAAGCATTGTGCCTTTCCTGTTTTGCTTGTGATATGGGTCTACATTAGCATGTACTTGGTTTGCTAAGTGATAGTTATAGTGGCATTGCATTGGCTAAGAATTTGGTCTATCATGCAAAGACTAATCACATTAATAACATGTGGTATCACTTCATTAGATATTGAATAGCCATTAAGTGCATTATTCTTGAGAAGGTTCATACTCGAGATAATGTTGTAGATGCTTTGACTAAAGCTCTACCACAGGATAGCTTTCAACATTGTTGTCACTTGATGGGGCTACTTGATTCATGATCTTACATAGCCACTTGTATAGTGTGTAACATGCCCATCAGATGGGAGGTATATTTTGTATACTTACACTCAGGTATTCTTTATCATTCTTTATTTTTCTCCCATGGTCACTTTGGCCATATTGACCTTTAGTGGGAGATTGTTACCATTAATGTCCATGTGAAAGGCCAAATGGCCGCCAAACACTTTTGTATATGTTCTTTAATAAAACATATAGTGGCTTGGTCAGTCATAGATTGTAAGTTTGATCGCATTTGTGTGACCTAAGAAATCTGTGTTCATGGTCAGTGTACTGTGTGATTTTTGTGCATTCTGCACCCCTTGTGTGGAGTATATTGTGTGGCGTCAGAGGTCGGGTTTCTACTGCAAGGGTATCATTGCGGAGCTCTCGAGAAGGAGAGTCCACCATCATGCATCTCTAGCAAAATACTTTAGTTTCCCATGCCCCAAGTTGATGAAGTTTTTGATTAAATTAGAGTTGCATCTAATTTAATCAAGAAATCAAAAGGTATCCCAAGGAAAGCCTTCCACACAAGGTGATGGCATTTTGGGTTTCTTTTTATGCCTTTTGTCTGAACAGATTTATTTGCAACCTTCATAACTTTGATGAATACAATCTTGCATCCATACCTAGTCAAGTTTGTAGTTGAACAATTTGATGATATCCTAGTGTATAGTCAAAGTGAAGAAGAACACCTAATCTATCTACAGAAAGTATTTGAAGTTGTTGGAGTTAGATGTCTGCACAAGCATACAAACAACACAAGGAGGAAGAAGAAGCTTGGAGCATAACACAGAATATTGAGTGTATTACCCTTAGAATGAATAAACACAATATTGAATGTATTACCACTAGAATGTACAAAGATAAGTAACCTGTTAGGGCTATAGGTGTATATACAAGCCATGGGAAAAAAACCTCTTAAAGAGGGAAAAAAGTGCCCCGGCGGTCCTAGTGTGTTCACACATCACTACCTAAATATATCAACAAACCCCCCTTGGGAGTGATGCAACGAACAAGAAGCTGGCACTCATGTATAAGGAAGTGCCAAGCTATGTGGAATCAATCCACAAAAGGAAGTAAGCCCAAAGCTTTGCAGAAATCTTCAAACTTCTCCCTAGGTAGAGCCTTCATGAAAAGGTCTGCAATGTTCTCTTGTGTGGGCACATATGCCAAGCTAATCTCTCCAGTAGAGACCCTCTCCCTGACATAATGATAATGCACCTCAATGTGTTTAGTGCGAGCATGGAACACAGGGTTCCTTGCAACTTCCAATGCGCTCTGACTATCAGTGAAGATGGTGGTGGCAGAAGATTGACCAACACCCAAATCAGCCATAAGGCATTTGAGCCACACACACTCAACAGTCGTTGTGAAAGCTTCCCTATACGTAGCCTCACAACTCGAAGTGGCCATAGTAGGCTGCTTCTTGTGCATGAGCTACCAAGCATGAAGCAAAAACCACTAGTGTACACACAAGTGTCATAGCAACCAGCCCAGTCAGAAAAAGCATGCAAATTTGGCAGTAGTGATCCCCCCTTGGGATAAAACAACCCAAGTAGCAGGTTACCACTTAAGTAGAGAAACATGTGCTTAACCCCCTGCCAATGCTTGACACCTGAGAAATGCATAAACTTGCTCATTTATGAGATAGCACACTGAATATCTGGTTGAGCAATGCATAAGTAAACCAAGCATCCAACAACTTGCTGATAGAGAACAACATCAAATGCATCTCCAGCATCATGAAGACTCAATCGTAAACCTGTCTCCATAGGAGTGGCAATAGGTTTACAATCTTCAAGGCCAAAACGCTGCAATAATGTGTCAATATATTTCGTTTGACAAAAAACCATTCCACCATCAACGTGCATAAACTGAATGCCCAAGTAATGATACAAATGCCCCAAATCAGACATCTCAAATGAGGCATGCAAATCAGCATTAAAATTAGCAATATGCTTTTCATGAGGGCCAGTGAGCAGCATGTCATCAACATACACAACAATGATCAGGAATACATCACTAGCACGCTTCACATATAAGGTGCTTTCAGTTTGACTATTCTCAAGAGCATGTGCAATTAGATAGGCATGTATCTTTTCATACCAAGCATATGGTGCTTGCTTTAAACCATATAATGCCTTCCTTAACCTGAACACCTGGTTTTCATACCCTTTCTACACAAAGCCATTGGGCTGAAAAACATCCACTTCTCATGCAAGTCACCATTCAAAAATGATATTTTAATGTCCAACCGATGTACATTCCAACCATGATAAGCTACACGTGAACAGGTGCTACAAACAGTAGTCATTCGGCAAGTAGGTGCAAAGGTTTCATCAAAATCAATGCCTCTTTCTTGTACATAACCCTTTGCAAAAAGCCTAGCCTTATACCTGTCAACTGTTCCATCAGGTTTACACTTCAGCTTGTATAACCGCTTAGTGCCAATGGCCTTCTTGCCAGGAGGCAAGTCACATAAAGACCAGGTACCATTTTTCATGATAGCATCATATTCAGATTGCATTGCAGCCATCCAAAGTTCAGAATTTTATGCTTCATCAAACGAAACACGCTCAATCTCATCACAGAGACTAGAGGCAGTCATAGCATAGCAATCTGATGCAAAAGAGGCACTATGAGAGCCTCAATAAGTATGGTATGACAAATGTGCATCTAATTCATTGTCACGCAAAGCATGCACTAGCCATTTTGGCATACTTTTTGCCTCCTCAACATCGGCTTTCTCATCAACAAGTGCATCATGCAAATCTGCATCAGAATAGGAATGATCTACATCATCACATGAAACATGTAAAGGCTTAGAAGTTGCCTCAATAGGACTAGCACTAGACTATCCACCTCTAAAAAGAGGCAACAGAGTATCATACATGTCTCTGGAGCTAATAGATGTGTCTTTTGTACATGAAAGTAAAGGTTGAATAGCATCCTCCACAAAAAAAAAAACCATCACGGCTAGCCAAAATGCGTTTAGTCTGTGGATGATACAGACGATAGCTTTTGCTTTCGGAATTGTACCCAACAAAAGTACATTTTATTGCTTTATCATCCCATTTCTTGCGATGTTGTTCAGGCACTAATGCGTATGCTAGACAACCAAAAACATAAAGATGAGCAACAGATGGCTTGCGACCATGCCAAGCCTCATATGGAGTGATAGACTACAGTGCTTTAGTGGGACACCTGTTAAGTACATATGCAGCACACATGACATCCTCAAGCCAGAAACTATGTGTTAAAGCCTGACTCTTGACCATACACCTCCCCATGTCCATGAGTGACCCGTTCTTTCGTTCAGCAATTCCATTCTGTTGAGGTGTATACGGCACTGTACACTGATGTTTTATCCCATGTTCAGGCAGAAATGTATTAAAGTCAAAAGATATATATTCCTCCCCTCAATCAGAATGGAGGGTGTCCATTTTACATGCTAACAGATTTTCAGCCAAAACCAAAAACTATTTGAAGCACATGAACACTTCAGACTTTGCTTACATAGGACCACGAACATCACTATGAACAAGCTACAATTTCTGAGTAGCTCGAACTAAACCATCTTTTGGAAAGGAGGAACTCTACATTTTGCCCAAAATACAGCCTTCATAGACAAGTTTTCTGGGTGCCTCAAGTTTGAGTAAACATGACACCATTTCATATTTTTGCAGGTGTAGCAAACTAGCGAAATTGAGACGGCCAAAGCGTGCATGCCAAAGCTTTGCATCTGACATAGCCTGAGAATCATGTACTGCACATGTTGAATCATTCATAGATTTTTCATAGTCTATGACCTTATGCAGCCCGTGATATAAAATGCCAGAAGTAATAATCATGTTGCCATTTGAAAGATCATGAATTGTACATCTGTCATCAACAAATTTCTCAACCAAGCCAATCTTGGCTAATACAGAGATTGATAACAGATTTTTCTTGATCCTTGGCACAAATAAAGCATCCAACAAAGTAAAAGAACTACCATCAGTAGTAGTCAGAATGATCTTACTAACTTCCATGATAGGATAAGAGGAGTTGTTGGCGCATGTGACAGTATTCCCTATAGGGGCGGGCTCGAGTGAAGTGAAGAAACTATGCTACAAGGTAATATGTTTGGTTGTCCCACTATCAAAGTACCAAACATTTGATTCTACTACAGACATATAGTGTTCAGGAGAACATGGGTCAAAACTGCAAACAGTAGTAAACACCCATTCTTTATTTTGCACAAGATTAACAGACTCTGTTTTTTATGTAGAGGCCTTTGCAACAACCATTCTAAGCTCTTTTTTATTTACCTCTTTTTCACCCAATTTTGAACAATTCTTTATGACATAATCATTTCCTTTATAGTGCTTACAAAAGAATTTTTTATTTTCTGATTTCTTCTCATCTTTGTAGATAAGCTCCATTTACCTTTGCCCTTCTGACTAGCCAAGAAAGCTTGATCTGCAACATGCATAATGGACCTGTTCTGCCTAGACTGATCTTCCTGCAACACAAGAGAAACTAACTCCTCAAATAACAAGGCATTTGGATTGCCTTTCATCATCAAACGAAGAGTGGAAGCAAAACCCTGATATGAATCAGGAAGACCATTCAGAACGGTCTGCACAAGTGAGATATCTGGTATAATGTCATCAGCAAAAATCAATTATTCCTTCAAGTCTTTGATCTTTGTTAGAAAATTGTCCATAGAGTCCCCTTCATTCATAATCTCACTCTCCATTGTTTTCGGAGGTAAGCAATACGAGCCTCATTCCTAGCGTGGTACAATGTGGTAAGTGTATCCCAAGCATCCTTAGCTATTCTGCTAGAGTGAATGTAAGGAATAATGGCACGTTCGACAGACAAGGCTATCAATGCATGTGCCTGAGCATCTCTGCCATCCCAACAAATTTGCTCTATAGTAGGTGCAGCACAAGCCGTAGCACGAATAGGAATCTAAAGAATATCAGCATCTTCAATACCATCTGCATCAGCTTCAATACCTGTATTTACAGGTGTAATAGGACATTTTTCAACACCCTGCACGATGTTCCGTAATCCTTTTGCAATCAATACATGTCGCAGCATATAAGCCCACAATGGGTAATTGGTACCGTCTAACTTATCCTCAATAGCCAACATACGGAATACATCACTACTTTCAGCCATGGCCACTGACTAAAATGCTCTGATGCAGAAAAATAATTGTATCTGAAAAAGTTGAACATAACTATCCTAACGAGTTCTGCTAGACATGTGGCATACTTCCATACATTTATACTAGCGAACCAAAACCTGTATATATCTTTGGCACAAAAAGATAAAATAGCCTACACATGTGCTGTAATAGTGCATTTGGAAGCCGAAACGAGCTCAAAGCGCGATTTTGGCACCACATAGCAAAGTATGTTTTGATCTCCTATCTGAAAAATTAAAGTAGATCCTAAAAAGGTTCAAGTTATTAAAGACTAGCCTCATCCCAAGTCAAACAAGGAGCTCCAAAGTTTTCAAGGACCAGCAAGTTACTATCATAAGTTCATTCAATACTATCACAAGATTAGATTTTAGAACACTTAACTTCATTGTCCACCTGAGACAAGAGGAGAGTCAACAAAGTATTACATGGTACCAAGGCACATACTAGAGCCATCTATAGAGTATTAGGGGTAGATATAGACTTTACCCATACCTATAATGTAAGTGGATTACAAGAACGTATCGAACAACGGAAGAGTAATATCCCTAGAAATCCCACACATACTCCTACTAGCATGGAATCATAAGCATCTAGAAGGATGAGAAGAACCCATGTGATCTTTGGTAAATCACAAAAAATCATTCTCCAAGAAAAAAGGCATGCTAGAAGGAAATTCAATCCAGCTATCCACATATCATTAGAAGATATAGAAATGGTGGAGGCACAAATACTAGCATCATGTGCTAATGAAGTTGAAACAATAGCAGCTTCATAAGATAAAGAGTTAGAACAAAAAGGCTATTCTAGTATATAGACTTAGGACTGAAGAAGATGGAGAAACAGATGTGGCCACAACAACAAAAAAGGATAAAAGAGTGGCAACGAAAGTATAGTAAGCCCATATCAAAAGCACTACACACACCATTGGGCATCACACCTGGATGACTCAAGTTCTGAAGAGAAACTTGAAGTATTTTGATGGCGATGCACCACAATGCGCTCTCCTTCTCGCACTCTCCAAGATGATATCCTTGAAGTAGAAAACCAAGCTCCTAAGGCCGCACATGGTACTTTGCACAGACTACAGAATATTCAGAAAAACACAGTACACATGGAGCACGAAGACAAAATTCTTAGATCTTACAAATGCGGTCGAACTTACAGTATGTGACTGACCAGGCCACTATATGTTTTATTTTTATTAAAGAGCATATACAAAGAAGTGTTCAGTGGCCATTTGGCCTTTCACATGGACACTAACGATAATAATCTTCCACTAAAGGCCAATATAGCCAAAGTAATTATGGGAGAAAAATAAAGAATGATAAAGAATACCTGAGTGTAAGTATACAAACTATACCTCCCACCTGATGGGCATGTTACACAGTATACAAGTGACTGTGTAAGATCATGAATCAAGTAACCCCCATCAAGTGACAATAGTGTTGGAAGCTATCCTGTGGTAGAGCTTTAGTCAAAGCATCTTCAACATTATCTCGAGTGTGAACCTTCTCAAGAATAATGTGCTTAGTGTCAGCAATCTCGAATGAAGTGATACCTCACTTCAATGTGCTTGGTCTTTGCATGATAGACCGGATTCTTAGCCAAGGCAATGGCACTCTGACTATCACTAAGCAAACGAGGTACATGCTGGGATAAACCCATATCACAAGCAAGACGAGAAAGCCACAACGCTTCCTTACATGCCTCACTTGCTACAACATACTCTGCTTCTGTGGTGGAAACAGTTGTACATTCTTGAAGACGAGATCCCCAAGAGATAGCACCTCCAGCAAAATGAAAAATGTACCCTGATGTAGACTTACAATTGTCTACATAACCAACATAGTTAGAATCTGTGTAACCAATAATGGATGATTTCCCTCTACCTAAGCATAGACACTTGTCCTTAGTGCCACTGAGATATCTTAAAATCATCTTGACCACTTCCCAATGTTTCTTGCTAGGATTAGACATATATCTGCTCACAACTCCCACTGCAAATGCAATTTTTGGTCTCGTAGCTACCATAGCATACATGAGACTACCAACAGTAGACTGATAGGGAATTTTGGTCATGAATTCCTTTTCCTCATCTGATTTAAGGCAATCATCTTTGCTCAATTTCACATATATGGGTAAAGGTATACTCAATGCCTTTCCACCTGCATATTGAACCTGTGAAGTACTTTGGATATGTACTCACTTTGAGACAAGTATATGCATCTTTTGCTCCTATCACGAGTAATGTGCATGCCAAGAATATGTTTGGCATCCCCCAAATACTTCATATCAAATGTTTGACGCAACTTCTTTTTGAGAATTGACAAATCATAAGAGGACTTCCCAGCATTCAACATATCATCGACATAAAGTATCAAGCATATCAAGCTTCCATCTGAGCATCTCTTTGTGTAGAGACAATGATCCTCATTGCTTCGAGAATAGCCTTGAGACTTCATAAAAGCATCAAACTTTTGGTACCATTGTCGAGGGGACTATTTAAGTCCATACAAGCTCTTCTTAAGCTTACAAACTAGACTTTCCTTGCCACGAACTACATAAACCTCTGGTTGTTCCATATAGATCTCATCTGTAAGATCTCCATGCAAGAAAGCAGTTTTCACATCCATTTGGACTAGCTCTAAGTCCTCCACTGCAACGAATCCAAGCAACATGCGCAGGGTAGTCATTTTGACCATGGGAGAGAAGACTTCCTCGAAATCAACACCATGTTGTTGCTTAAAACCATTTGTAAAAGTCGTGCTTTATACTTTGGAGAAGCACTATCTAATGTGAATTTCAGCTTATATACCCATTTACATGGTGAAGCTTTCTTACCCTTTGGCAAAGGTATCAAATTCCAAGTACCATTCTTGTGAATAGAATCCAACTCACTCTTCATGGCATGCTCCCACTTGACATGATCCTCTGTCTGCATAGCCTCTTTGTAGAAAGAGGGCTCACCGACATTTGTTAGCATAACAAAATCTAAACCTGGAACATATCTATCAGGTGGATGTGAGACACGTGCAAAATGTCTCAATGGTTGCTGAACAGGAATATGTGCAGATTGATCTGAATGGACATTCTCTTGAAAATCCCTATGTGCAACATTTTTATGTATGCTAACCAGAGGACTAGTATCAGTCTTCTCACTTCAACCTCCTTAATGGGCTGTTTATGCATCTTAGACTCATTGAAAATGACATCACTACTTCTGATCACTGACCATGTTTCAGGATCCCATAAGCGATATCCAAATTTTCCTTCTCGATCATATCCAAGAAAAATGCAGTTCTTTGACTTATGATCCAACTTTTGTCTAAGATTCTTTGGTATATGAACATATGCTTCACACCCAAAAACTCGAAGATGATCATAATATGGTGGCTTCCCTGTCCATAACCCTTGTGCCACTTTCAAACCTTTGGCAGTACTAGGTGAAAGGTTAATCACATGAACTGCAGTCAATACTGCTTCTGCCCAAAACCCTTGTGAGAGGTTTGCATGATGCAACATAGAGACTACTCTATCTTGAATATTTCTATTCATCCTCTCAGCTACACCATTCTGTATTGGGGTATAAGGAGCTGTAAACTCTCTACGAATCCCTCTAGACTGACAAAAAAGGCTGAATTCATGTGAGGTATACTCATCCCCATTATCTAAACGTAAAGCCTTAAGCTTAGTTCCTTTTTCAATCTCAACTGAAGCAAGCCATTTTTTGAAATTAGGGAATACCTTCGGCATAGGACCACACACATTTGTATGAACGAGATCTAAAGGCTGAATTGAAGAGTCAATGTGCGTTCTATGCACATTTCTAGTTTGCTTTCCATATTGACAATGCTCACAAAATGCAAATTCGGACAAAGATAACACAGGTAAGTAGCCAGAACGAGAAAGATTTTCCATTCCACTATGAGATATATGGCCCAAACGACCACACCAAATACAAGCCATATGCTGTTCAGTAATAGCTAACAAGTGTTCTTTCTATGATACAAATAAAGGATAAAGTGAGCCAACTTTGCTTCCTTTTGCAATAACCATATTGCCCTTTGCTATGCGAAAGGACCGAGCATAGAAGACCGCCTTGTGACCAAGGTCATCAAGTTGATCAACTGACATCAAACTACGTGATAACTGAGGTACATGGCATACATTATGCATAGTAAATTTTGAACCATCAATGAACTGCACAACCACATCTCTAATCCCCACAACATCACACTCGTAAGAATCAGCAAGTCTTATGATACCAAGAGACTTTGCTGCATAATTAGAGAACCATTCTCTATGTGGTGTCACATGGAAAGAAGCACCAGAATCTAGTAGCCAGGTGTGGGAAAGAGAATCAGCCATTAGAGCTTCAGTTGGCACAATACTGTCAAGTGTCAACACATCAGCATCATCAGAAATAGCATTAATTTCTTCAATCTTCATAGTCTAAGTAGATGGTGCAGGTAACTGTTTAACATGCCCATCAACATTCTGCCCTTTACCTTTAGCATTCTTTAATGCATAACAGTCTTTCTTCATGTATCCTTTCTTATGACAATAATGACATTCGATATCCCTCTTCCTTGATTTACTTCTACTCTTATTCTGTTGACCATTTGTTTCCTTGTTCTTGCTCCTGCCACGTTGTTAATTCTTTCCTTGGTAAGAATCACGAACATTATATGCATCTCCACTATGAGTGCCAACCATGGATTTTCTATGAATCTCCTCACTCAAGAGTGCTCCACATATGTCATCATAGACGAGTTTACCACCAGGTGCACTATTGCTAATAGCTATGCAAAATGTATCCCATGATGAAGGCAAGGTGCATAACAACAATACTGCTTTCATTTCATTTTCCATATCCATTTTCTGAGCCTGTAACTGAGAGAATATAGCATCAAACTCATTTATTTGATGTCGTCTCTTTTTCATATGTATTGCATAACTTCTTCCAAAGCTCCTCTGCACTTTCACAGTCTAATACTCTAAAGTAAACATTATCTGCTAGGTGCAAGCGAATGGTAGACCTGGCCATTTCATCTAACTCATTTCAATCATCTTCATCCATGTCAGCAGGCTTCTTTGAATTTCCATTTGCCTCCATTGCCTCCTTTGAATTAGCACATCTTTAATCTGATTCTTCCATAGAGCAAAGTTTGTGCCATCAAATTTTCGGATCTCAAAATGGTCTTTGCCTTGCAAGTTATAGCTCCTCCTCAGAACACTAGCACTAGAACCTGATCCACTTAGATGTGTCTGAAACCTCTGATGTCATGATGGTAGAGAACCGAATGGAATGATAATGGAGCTAGAAGAGTCTGAACACCAACGAATAAGTGTATCAAGAAGTAAATCGACCACTGTATAGTTGACAAAACCAAAAAACTAGAAAAATTTTGCCAGAGTATCCTCTGCAAAATGAGCATATGAATAGTGTCAAAATATCATAAAAGTGCAAGTATTGTCATGTTTGCCTGCATAATGAATCATTGACTCCACTGCATATAATCATTTACCCAATAGAAGCCAACTAGGCTTATCGAGCACCTATGAACAGCTATCATACATCTCCTATGGCGATGCTGGGTAAGTCTTCCACTTGCATCATCGAAGAGACCCTAACATCTGGGTATCTCCCAGTTAAGAAAACCTCACCACGACCCTCTTTATCAAATGTAAAAGGCTTTATGCAAAGAACGTAACTGCTATATCAATGACCACATGGACGTACATAAGCGGTATCCACAAAAGTGTATATAATGTGTATGTGCTCAATATATGCAGTAAAATGACACTAAAAGGCTGAATGCACAGCCCAAAAACTAACCAATAACACCTGCAAGTGTTTGTCAACTCTGATGTTTTTTGCTCAAAAAACCTACATAAATTTGCAGCGGTTACTCCCACCAAAACTAAAATCTTTCAAGAAACCTGTAGTTTTGTGAGTGTGACTGAAAAACACAACCCCAAAGGTTGATATTTAATGTTGGAGAAGTACAAAGAACACTCCTTTATGTTCTTGGACCTGTGTGAAGAGAACTATGTGTGGAAGTACTCCAAAACGGCTCCAAAAGGCACCCCAAAAATGCTTCAAAAATAGGCTTTGAAAGCAAAGAATGAAGAATTGAGGGACCAAAACATGTTCAAGGTAATGTCAACCTTAGTCTTTCCCCTTCTTCAGACACCACAAGAGTGTAGCTTAGTGGCAAGAGATTTCCACGGTTAAGCGAGCTCCGAGGGGAACAATACTGGGATGGGTGACCTCCCGAGAAGTACTGGGAACCTCTATATTCCTTGATCGTTGAGATCCTCCCTCGCGTGCAGCCAACAGCGCCAATGGTGACTTCGGTGACTTGGATGACAAGGTATGCCAAGGTCTATGCCTTGGTCGCCGCCTTTTTCATAAGCCTTGGAGAAACGGGGGGGAGGGGGGTTCGCTTCACTCGCACAACAGGAAGAAATCTTTTGCATCGAACTGCTCTGATACCAGTGAAGTATTTTGATGGCGATGGAGCACAATGCGCTCTCCTTCTCGCACTCTCCACGATGATATCCTTGAAGTAGAAACTCGAGCTCCTAAGGCCACACACGGTACTCTACATAGAGACTGCAGAATACATAGAAAAACACAGTACACAGGGAGCACGAAGACATAATTCTTAGGTCTTACAAATGCGATCAAACTTACAGTCTGTGATTGACCAGGCCACTATATGTTTTATTAAAGGACATATACAAAGAAGTGTCCAGTGGCCATTTGGCCTTTCACATGGATACTAATGATAACAAAACTCAACCTTTATGCTATGATGAGTAGTTATACCTTCATCCAAACCATTACCTCCAATGTCACCCACACAACTTGTATGTGATTTCTATGACCTCCCAAAAGATGAGAAAGTATCCTAAGCTACTACCATTGTTTTCAAATTACATGCACCTGCATCTCATAAAAACACAATCCTCATAAACTCATCTACTCCCACAACTGTAATAAATATTCCTTAATAAACTATATCTTGCCCCAATTATATCCAAAAACTTCATAACCACAATTGTTGCACTTGAAGTGGCCGCCCCATCCATCGCACCCACTTCAACAGGTGAAATTAAAACCAAGCCCACATACTTGGTTAATTAGCTCATACTTGATCAATTATGCAAGACTTCATATGATCGACCTCTTGTAAAAGGTTCTTCACATTTACCTTTGTAAAAGTGGTACACATCCTCGTGGAATTAGGAAGCTCTAAATCATGAATCATTTGGTTTTTGAATGATGAGGGAATCTATCCTATACTTTAGGATTAACCTTTTAGGTAGATTTTTGAATTTGAATTCAAATTTTGGCTCCAATTACAACTATAAGAAGAGGATCAAAAAGACCCGCGTGTATCTCGAGCCCATGAGATCATTTTGAGGGAGATTCATTGTGAAGTGAGAGCTCATCTCATAGCTCATTCACCTTTGAAACATTGAGTAATGTATGATTTCCAATGACATTGTATTTTTATATGATTTAATACATACATGATCATTACATTCTCATAACACTTCTCTGTTATAACTCCATTAGAATAGTGATCTTCTCAGAGCTTGTTCTCAGTGCATAGTTGATCATTTATCATGATTTAAAACATGCTAGATTCAGCATACTATCTAGTACATGCCTATAAAGTTTCAATAGCATTGCCTTTCCAGATCGTGAGATATTAACACTTTTTTGCTCACTAGTCTATTGATTGTTGCACCTTGTAAATGTGGGGATGATGCTGTAATTTGCTAAAAAATTTTCTCTGTGTGTAGTCCATTTTTTATGAAATCACTCATGAGTAATATCTTACTAAGTTAATTAGGGTTCCCCAAAAGGAATTAAGCCAATTGCTATTGTGCTCAGAGAATTGTTCAAAACACTGAACAGGTATAAGAACAGAAATAACAAGTTTTTTGTCCTTGGATCAACTCCTACCTATCTGATTTGATCCATTGATTAGTGAATCATGTTCCAAGAAACATATATGATTATTTATTATCATTAGCAAGCTAAAGAGGCCTACTACACTCTCCAATAATCATTTTTAGCAAGTGTGAAGCAGCATCTAGCAACACCACTTCATCTCTTGTGATTCATGACCAAAATTCCCTATTAGTCTACTGTTGGTAGTCTCGTGTATGCTATGGTAGCTACAAGACCAGACATTGCATTTGCCGTGGGATTTATGAGCAATTATATGTCTAACCCTGGCAATAAACATTGGGAAGTGGTCAAGATGATTTTGAGATATCTGAGTGGCACTAAGGATAAGTGTCTATGCTTAGGTAGAGGGAAAGCATTCATTATTTGTTACACAGATTTTGACTATGTTGGTTGTGTAGACAATTGTAAGTCTACATCAGGGTATATTTTTCATTTTGTTGGAGGTGCTATCTCTTGGAGATCTTGTCTTCAAGAACATACAGATGTTTCCACCACAGAAGTAGAGTATGTTGCAGCAAGTGAGGCATGTAAGGAAGCATTGTGGCTTTCTCATCTTGCTTGTGATATGGGTTTACCTCATCATGTACCTCATTTGCTCAGTGACAGTCAGAGCACCATAGCTTTGGTTGAGAATCCGGTCTATCATGCAAAGACCTGCAAGCACATTGAGGTGAGGTATCACTTCATTAGAGATTGCTTAGCCACTGAGCATATTATTCTTGAGAAGGTTCACACTCGAGATAATGTTGTAAATGCTTTGACTAAAGCTCTACCACAGGATAGCTTTCAACACTTTGAGGAGTCACTCTCTGTCCTATTGCAGGAAGATCAATCTAGGCAGAACAAGTCCATTATGCATGTTGCAGATCAAGCTTTCCTGGCTAGTCAGAGGGGCAAAGGTAATGGATCTCATCTACTAGTAAGCAAAAATCTGCAAATGTTTCACATTCGAAGAAGAAAGACAAAGATAAGAAGAAATCAAAAAAGCAGAAATTCTTTTGTAAGTATTGTAAAGGAAATAATCATGTCATAAAGAATTGTCCAAAATTGGGTGCAAAAGAGGCAAAGAAAAAAGAGGCTAGAATGGTTGTTGCAAAGGCCTCTACACAAAAAACAGAGTCTGCTAATCTTGTGTAGAATGAAGAATGGGTGTTTACTACTGTTTGCAGTTTTGACCCATCTTCTCTTGAACAATGTATATATGTAGTAAACTTAGATGTTTAGTACTTTAATAGTGGGGCAACCAAATGTGTCACCTTTCTTCACTTCACTCGAGCCTGCCCCTACAGGGAATATTGTCACATGTGCCAACAACTCCTCTTATCATGTGATGGGAGTTGGTAAGATCATTCTGAATACTATTGATGGTAGTTCTTTCACTTTGTCAGATTATGCTAGGGATCAAGAAAAATCTATTATCCATTTTTGCATTAGCCAAGATTGGCTTGGTTGTGAAATTTTTTGATGACAGATGTAGAGTTCATGATCTGTTAAATGGCGACATGATTGTTGCTTCTAGCATTTTATGTCGTGGGTTGTATAAGATCATAGACGATGAAAAATCTGTGAAGGATTCAGCATGTGCAATACATGATTCGCTTTGGCATGCATGCTTTGGTCATCTAAATTTTGCTAGTTTGTTATACCTACAAAAATCTGGATTGGTGTCCTCTTTGCCTAAACTTGAGGCACCTAGTTAACATGTCTATGGAGGCTGTATTTTGGGCAAAATGCAGTGTTCCTCCTTTCCAAAAGATGGTTTAGTACGAGCTGCTGAGAAATTACAGCTTGTTCACACTGATGTCTATGGTCCTATGCAGACATCCTCTTTTGGAAACTATTTTTACTTTGTGACTTCCATTGATGATTTTTCCACGCATGCGTTGGTATATCCATTGAAAGCAAAGTCCGAAGTGTTCATGTGCTTCAAACAGTTTTTGGTTTTGGCTGAAAGTTTGTGAGCATGTAAAATGGGCACCCTCTGTTCTGATCGAGGGGGGGAATATATGTCTTCTAACTTTAATGCATTTCTGGCTGAACGTGGGACAAAACATCAATGTACAGTGCCATATACACCTCAACAGAATGAAGTTGCTGAATGGAAGAACATGTCACTCATGGAGATGGCAAGGTGTATGGTTAAGAGTCAGGCTTTACCACATAGTTTCTAGCTTGAGGCTGTCATGTATGGATCATATGCTTTATGTGACTTGCCTCCTGGCAAGAAGGCCATTGCCACTAAGTGGGCATACAAACTGAAGCGTAAACATGATGGAACAATTGACAGGTATAAGGCGAGGCTTGTTATAAAGGGTTATGCACAAGAGGAGGCATCGATTTTGATGAAACTTTTTCACCTACATGCCGAATGACTACTGTTCATAGCATGTGTGCACTTGCAACTCATCATGCTTGGAATGTATATTAGTTGGACATTAAAACAACATTTCTAAATGGTGACTTGCATGAAGGAGTGTATGTTTTTAAGCCCCATGGCTTTGTGCAAAAAGGGCATGAAAACCAGGTGTGCAGGTTAAAGAAGGCATTATATGGTTTAAAGCAAGCACCACGTGCTTGGTATGAAAAGATACATGCCTATTTGATTGCACATGGTTTTGAGAACAATCCAACTAAAAGCACCTTATATGTTAAGCATGCTAATGATGTACTTCTAATCATTGTTGTGTATGATGATGACATGTTGCTCACTGGTCCTCATGAGATGCATATTGCTGACTTTAAGGCTGATTTACATTCCTCATTTGAGATGCCTGATTTGAGGCATTTGCATCATTATTTGGGCATTCAGTTTATGCACATTAATGGTGGAATGGCTTTGTGTCAAACGAAATATATTGACACATTATTGCAATTTTTTGGCCTTGAATATTGTAAACCTATTTCCAATCCTATGGAGAGAGGTTTCTGATTGAGTCTTCGTGATACTGGAGATGCATTTGATGCTCTTCTCTATCAGTAGGTTGTTGGATGCTTGATTTACTTATGCATTACTCAGTCAGATATTCAATTTGTTGTCTCACAGATGAGTAGGTTTATGCATTGCCTACGAGTCAAGCATTGGCAAGCAGTTAAGTGCATCTTTTGCTACTTGAGTGGTACATGGCTACTTGGATTGTTTTATCCCAAGCGGGGATCAATATCGCCAGATTTATATGCTTTTTCTGACTCTAACTGGGTTGGTTGTTATGACACTCATGTGTCAACTAGTGGTTTTTGCTTCATGATTGCTAGCTCATGCATATCTTGGCTGAGCAAGAAGCAGCCTACTGTGGCCACTTCCAATTGTGAGGATGAGTATAGGGCAACTTTCACAAAGAATGTTGAGTGTGTGTGGCTTAGACGCCTTATGGCTGATTTGGGTGTTGGTCAGTCTTCTGCCACCACCATCTTCACTCGCAGTCAGAGTGCCTTGGCAATTGCAAGGAACCCTATGTTCCATACTCACACTAAGCACATTGAGGTGCATTATCATTATGTCAGAGAGAGGTTCTCTGTTGGAGAGATCAACTTGGCATATGTGCCCATGCAGGAGAACATTTGCAGACCTTTTCATGAAGGCTCTGCCTAGGGAGAAGTTTGAAGCTTTCTGCGAAGCTTTGGGCTTACTTCCTTTTGTGGATTGATTCCACATAGCTTGGCACTTCCTTATACATGAGTGCTAGCTCCATGTTCATCGCATCACTCCCAGGGGGGATTTGTTTGAGATATCTAAGTAGTGATGTGTGTGAACACACTAGGACCATCAGGGCACTTTTTTCTCTCTTTAGGAGGTTTTTTCCCCTCGGCTTGTATATACGCCTATAGCCCTAACTGGTTACTTATCTTTGTATATTCTAGTGGTAATACATTCAGTATTGTGTGTTGTGCTCCAAGCTTCTTCTTCCTTGTGTTGTTTGCGTGCTTCCATAGATGTCTAACTCCAACATATTATTGTGTTCATGGCTTATTAACACTAACAAGAGAAGATAAAAATAACTCCACTAGGAACATTGAAGATGAGAAACCCATTTTGAATGGAAAATATATTACTAAGGAGATAGCCAAGCATGTGAGAATGAGCATGAATTATAAGACCAAGCTAGCCCACCTCAAAGGATTGAAACCTTACAAATATGTTTGATTTTTGAAGGTGGACATCTCACTCACACATGCAATAGAGGAAGTTCTAGGCCAAAACCAAGTGAGACAAGGAACTTACAATATTGTGCTTACGATCAAACATGCAAAAATAGATCAGAAGGAGATTTATTACAATAGGTCATCCAATATGTCAATGTCCTAACCAAAAGCGTCATAAACTCATAAGAAGCAATATAAGAAACATTTGAGGGATCATTAGAATAATACCCACCAACCAACACCCCAATGGAAGAGACATGGGCACCCAATGTATAACCCCACTAACATGGTTCCCATGAGACATGCAAAGGAAAACTTAGAGAGCACTTTCTCCTCCTATACCCTCCACATCAATCAATCAAATAGAACAAAGTTCATACATAGAGGAATATTAATGCATCACGCAAGACTATAGAGGAAACCTTGAGAATAATGGTCCAAACATAGATTTGAATCCATGGTGTTATGATGAGGAAAACATGTGATATATTTCTAGAGGTATCTCATCTGAAGGATTGCAACCTAGAGTCACAATTCTTAGGGGTCCATACTCTAAGCATGGACAAGAGAATTTCCTTCAAGATTATTAAAAACCTCATATAGGTCCACCATATAAGTTTAGAATAGGTTTATGTGGTGATTCTGGCAAAGAAATCTATTCGATCATTGTTCTCAAAACTAGAGGAGGACTTTATCACAACACCTATCAATATGGTAGAAATATAGAGGATGCAACATCAAATAATGAGATAGAAAAGGTTTCCCATTAAAATTTTTAACACAACCACAACCTTGGAAAGATGGGATCAAAGAAGAGCTTTAGAATAAAAAACATGAAGTTGGAACTAATAACAAAGACATATCAATAATGGAAGATAGCTCTAGTGATGATTCCATGCCTAGGACGCATAAGAAAAGAGTAGCACAGAAAGAGCAACAAGATATAATCAAAAGGAAATAGAGCAAAAAGGGGGATGAATTAGAGAAGAAACTCTCATGAGCTCAACAGAATAATGGAAAAGACTCACATTCAACTAGATAATAGAAAGATCCAAGGAACTAGAATAGAAACCAAGGATGGAAGGAAACAACATATTGAAACTAGATCAATTTGGCATATCCAATGCATGAAGACCTAGATATTTTGTTAAAAGAATATTAATCTAGAATTAAATTTGGTCCAAGGATTGAAGATCATGAAAAATGTTACCCTAGAGGGAATTTGGATAAAGAATTATTGAATATTTTAGAAAATATTATTGACATGGCATAGATGTTTCTCAAAAAGTTCAATTACACAACCATAAAGACTAAAATACCAAAAGAAGCATTTAGATATTGTGGATATATTTTGGTAGTGATGTGTATGAATGCACTTGGGACCATAGTGATACTTTTTCCCTCTTTCGGAGGCTTTTTCCCCTAGCTTGTATATATGATATAACCCTAATAAGATACTTGTCTTGTACGTCCACTTAATAATACACTCAATGTTGTTCCCCAAGCTTCATCTACTTCATTCTATTGTTCGCATGCTTCCATGGTCCTCGAACCCCAACAATTGTTATTAGAGCAAGTCATTACTTTCTATGGGGCATTATTGACATCATTATGCTCAAACACTCGACACATGATATTTGGTGAGCATACTCAGGGTCACATGAATTCAAATCTACTTCTTTTGTCGCATAAGAAATTTGACTTGAGGTCATTTCAACCTTAAAATGCACTATCATAGTGAGTGTGCAAGAAAATTTATCCTTCTATGTCAAACATATATACAATTTTTGGTTTGCCACTACAAGTGCCTCAAAGTTTGCTACATGTTTAATGGATCTCTATTGGGAATTTCTATTCAGTGTTTTTTAGAAATAGTTGATTTTGTAAATAATATCAAAAGATTAGTCTTACAACACTATGAGAAATGAGGCTCATGTTTCTTACCTTTGGAAATATTTGGAGAGCAAGTATATGAATGAAGGAGGCTCAATGGAAAATTTTCTAGCAAAGATCAAGGATTTGAAAGAGCAATTGATTTTTGCCAATGAAAACTTGCAACATAGTTCACTTGTGCAGACTGTTCTCAATTGCCTTCCAAATTCTTATCATAGTTTTGGTTCCACTCTTCATATGATGATGAAAGGAAATCCAAACACCTTAAATTTTGAGGAATTAGACTATATTTTGTTGGAAGAAGATCAAGCTAGACAAAATATGTCCATTATGTGTGTTGCAGATCAAGATTTCTTTGTTAATGAGAAGGGCAAAGGTAAATGGGGCTCTCCTACTAGTAAGTAAAAATCCACTAATGTTGCACAATTAAAGAAGGAAGATAAAGATGACAAGAAAAATGAAAATCATAAATAGTTTTGTAAGTATTATAAGGTAAATGATCTTTCATTAAGATTTGTCCTAAACTAGTTGCAAAAGAGGCAAAGAAAAGAGGTTGGACTAGTTGATGCAGAGGCCTCTACACCTAAAATTTAGTCTAGTGACCTTGTTTAGAATTAAGAATGGGTGTTTACTACTCTTTGGATCTATGGCATGTCTTGTCATAAGTAGTATATTTCTTTAGAAGACTCTGATGCTTGGTATTTTGATATTGGTGTAACTAAACATATCACATTAGAGCATAGTTTCTTCACTTCACTCAAGTTTGTCCCTATAGGGAATACTCTCACATGTGTAAGCAACTTCTCTTATCCCATTTGGGTAGTTGCAAAGATAGTTCTCACTACTATTCATGGTACTAATCTCACATTATGAGATTCCTTATATGTGTCAAGGATCAAGAAGAATGTGTTATTAGTTTTAGCACTAGCCAAAGTTGGTTTGATTGTTGAATTTTCTGTAGATAGGTGTACTTTTCATGATCGCTTGAACATTGATAACATCATTGGTTCTAGCATTTTATGTTGTGGTCTATATAAGCTATAGATTACACAAAGTATGATAACGATTCAGCACATTCAATTCATGAATCTCAGGCTATTCCATATGCAAAACTTTGGTAGTTCTATTCACTTAAAATGCAACATTCTTCCTTTCCCAAAGATGGTTGAATTAGATCTATACACAAATTGCAGCTTTTTCAAAGTGATGTTTGTGGTCCCATGCAAACACCTTAATTTGGGAATTACCTATACTTCATGAATTTCAGTATTTACTTTTCTAGAAATGCATGGGTTCATCCAATGAAAACAAAGTCTGAAATGTTTATGTGCTTTAAATAGCTCTTTGTTATAGGTAGAAATTTTTCAACATGTAAAATGGCATTCTCTAGTCTCATCATCGGGGGATTATATGTCTTTTAATTTCAATCCATATATTGTTGATCATGATATAAGAAATCAATGTACAATGTCATATACACCTCAAAGAAATGGAATTAATGAGAGAAAGAATGGGTCTCTCATGGAAATGGCAAGGTGTATGGTCAAAAGTCAAGCTTTACCACATAGCTTCTAGCTTTGAGGCTATTATGTGTGTAGCATATATACTTATTAGGTGTCCCACGAAAGCATGGTAGTCCACCACTCCAAATGAGGCTTGGTATGGTTGCAATCCATCTGTTGCCGATCAGTGTGTCTTTATTATTGGCATATGCATTAGCATCTAAACAACAACGCAAAAAAATTGGACGCTAAGGCTTTGAAATGTATTTTTGTTGGGTATAGCTTTGAAAGAAAAGGATGTCATTTGTATCATCCACAAACTAAATTCATTATTGTTGGCCCTGATGTTGTTTTCATAAAAGATGTAATTCAACCCTTACTTTCATGTACCAAGGAGACATCAAGCAGCTCAAAGGATATGTACAACACTTTTCTGCCTCTTTTTACATGTGGATAGTCAAGTGTTGCTCATAATGAGGCAATTTCTCATACTTAAAAAGTTTCAAATGATGAAGTAGATAATTCTATTTCTTACACAAAATTTAGATGGCACACTTATTGATGAAAGACTGGCATTGAAGAGGCAAAAACTATGCATAAATTGTGGAGAATGAGTTCTCCTATGTGCAACGAAAATGTGTAGTGAACCCTTGTATGTCCAACACTTGGATAAACAGTTGCACTTTAGATAGCTTACTACTCTCAATATATAACACAAATTGACACAATCAAATTAGACAAAGAGAGCTTTTTAACAAGATATGAATAACTTAATTTGGACAAGTTATGATTAGGAAACACAACTGACAAAGATAAACTACCTATCCACACAAGTATGCTGAAGAATTAAACTTCACTCTCAGATTGATAACTTCCTGAATATATATCCTTTGAGGAAGATATTTGAGATAGAGAAAGTAAACACAAATAGCTTTCTAATAAGCTAAAAATCAAGTAATTTGGATGAGTTTTGGTCACGAATTTCAACTCATCAAAATAGACCACCTAAGCACACAAGTATACTGAAAAGTTGGACTTCACTCTCTGATAGATACCTCACAGAATATAAATCCTTTCAATGATATATATGAGATAGAGAAAGTAAATGCAAAGAACTTTCCAAAAAGCTAAAACCAAGCGATTTGGATACATTTTGGTTGGGGAACTTAACCGAGCAAAATAGACTACCTATTGACAAAGGTATGCTAAAACATTGGACTTCACTCTTTGACTCATATCTCATAGAATATATAAGATTTGAAGGCCATATTTGAGATAAAGAGAGAACATGAGATAAGCTTTCTAATGAGTGTTCAAATACAAACAATGGTTACATGTACACTGAGATATGAACTTCACAACAAAGCTATGAACAAAATGATGTGCGGCTGGAATGAGTCTATGGGAAGACAAAATGACAAAATGACTAGATCTGAGTATTGGGAGATCTTGCCTCTTTCTCTCCTTGTTTAGAACATGATCCCACTCCACTTTTATAACCAATGAGCATGTGAATAAGTTTGTGCCTCCTTCTTAGCTCACCACTTTCATTTGATTGTCCACTACATGCCACTTACTACAAGGAAGATATTGACTAGAATTTTTTCCCTTTTTTTTTCTCTTCTTTTCCTTTATCTTTATATTTGGTAAATTTATCCAAGCATAGCTCATGTGAAAATGAGCTTGTATATTTATCTTCAACACTCCCCCTCAAGCTCATTTGGGAGTTATCTTCAACCATGTCCTACAAATTTATCACATCCTTGAAACCTTTGAGTTTAGAAGCATCCAAAAACTTTGTAAACATATCTGCAACCTACTCTTTGGTTCTGATGAACTTTATCTCCACATCTTTGCTCAATACCTTCTCCCTTACATAATGCTAGTGGACCTCTATGTGTCGGCTCCTTGCATGAAACATAGGATTTTTTGCCAAGTAAATACTTGATATATTATCACCGTATATAGGGATGGTTCCAAGTTTCACTTCAATATCAGCCAAAAACTTTTTAATCCACATTGCATCACATGTGGAAAATGTTAATCCTCTATATTCAGCCTCCATGGATGAAAGTGCAACAGTGGGTTGTTTCTTTGAGCTCCATATGATAGGTTTGCTTGCTATCATGAACACATAACCTGAGATTGATCTCCTATCTTCCTTTGAACCTACCCAATCAGCATCGTTAAAGCCTTTGACCTGCAATTTTTCATCGAACTTGTAAAACAAAGCATGATTAACTGTATGTGTTGGCAGTAGTCAAAGCACCCAAGGACTCACAAGACAAGGAAGCCAAAGAAGGGAGCTAGAGCGGAGAGAAGGCACAAGCAGACAAAGTAGTCAATGAAGATCTGGCAAGTAGGCCATTCAAATTTTTCCAAATCAACATCTTCATAACAGTGATTCTCATCACTAAAAATCATTGTAAATACCATTTCACCTGTTACAAACTTTGTGCAAGCCGAGGAGTCCTCGAGCTTGAGGAGTATTAGAAGTATCATCGTACCAAGTTTCATGATTTTTAGACTTCGTTTGAGCCCTCAAATAGGCCCTAGAACCTAATTTTTAACTAGGCCGGACACTAGGTCCGGACAAGGCCAAAAACTAGTCAAAAACTATAAATAGAGCTAGAAAGCTCATTTTTGAGGGTAGCTTGTTGTAGAATTGAACTTGTAAGAGCACTTTTGAGAAATCTAAAGAACTCCATTGTCTCTCTCTTTGTTCTTGCCTTGTGTGCACGTGTATGTGTATGTGTGTGCATGTTAGTGTGCTTCTCACTCACACACTTGTGCCATCACTTGTTCGAGGTCTTCATACCATCCTCATATCTTCCCGGATTGACATTAAAGGAGGTGCTACTCATCACTGAGCTACACCAAATTTTGGCGCCGTTGCCGGGGATCGAGCTTTGAGGACGAGCGTGTGATGGTAAGACGTAGAGTTGAGCTGTTGGAGTTATAGTTTTTTTTTCACTTTTTTCCCATACCACTTCCCCTCATTTCACTTGTGAGAGAGAGTGAGAGAGTGCATGTGTGTTTGTGC
This sequence comes from Ceratopteris richardii, assembly GCA_020310875.1. Lineage (NCBI taxonomy): Eukaryota > Viridiplantae > Streptophyta > Polypodiopsida > Polypodiales > Pteridaceae > Ceratopteris > Ceratopteris richardii. The sequence continues at coordinate 138,170,365 of CM035430.1, forward strand.
TTTTCTGTGTTTTTTGAGATTTTCTGCAGGAATCAGCATCCCCAGCAGCTGCACCAGCTCCAAGAGGTAAAAAATTTGACTGTGCAGGTCCCGAGGCGTTGACCTCGGTCAATCATGACCGACAAAAAAAGTGAACATTTTGTCAAACTAAGTACATAACCATGATGTGCATGCCTAGAGCTTCCTAAATATGTGCTTAAAAGTTTAAAATTCCTCTGTTTTCTGTCAATCACGATCAACACGTCAATCGCGATTGACAAATGATGACGGACACTTGTCGACGGACCTGTCAATCATGATCAAAACGTTAATTGCGACTGACAGAGTCAAAGACCGACTGACCACGACCGACTGACCACGACCAACAGACCTATCACGCACCACGTGTCAATCGCGACCGACCCATCAGTCGCGATCGACCCATCAATCGTGACTGACAGTCCCGACAGACCTGTCAATCGTGACTAATTCAGTCAACGACTATTTGACCACGACCGATAGACCCCACGTGCCACGTGTCAATCGCGATCGACCCATCAATCACGATCGACAAAGTCAACGATCCTTTGACCATGATTGACGAGATTTTCGGGCTATGTGTCAATCGCAATTGATCCATCAATCGCAACTGACAACCACGACGGACCTGTCAATCGCAATCGACACGTCGATCGCGACTGACATATTAATCGCGATTGACAGACCACTCGATCGCGATTGACAAGCAAATTCGGCCAATTTTTTAGGGCAAAGATAGTTGCTCTATTTTGGGGTACTATTTGGGAAACATTAGAAATTTGTTAGAGCATTGTGAGGCCGCTACACAAGTATTTTGAGAAGTCCTGTTTGCCTGTTAGCCTGTTTGAACCCTGTTTTAACCCTAGAATCCTGAACTTCCTCATACAAAATCCGTTCGGGGTGATCTTAGGCTCGTTGGAAATCTCGTTGGAAAGCTCGTAAAATTAATATAAGGATTATTAGATATATTAATCTTAAGTTGACCATACCCAGGGGGAAGAAAACTGAGGAATCTTTAGGATTGTTTTCCATAAAGCCAAAGAACAATTTGATCTTTGAATTGCATGAATGAAGATGGTTTATTGTGTCAATTGAATTCAAATCTTGAACTAACTTGGGACGTTTACAAGTCCTTTGAGAGCATTGAAGGGCATTTTAAGCAAGAGTAAGTGCAAGCTTGGGAACCCGCTTTCGAGGCACACAAGGGCAACCAAGGAGAGAAACCAAAGGTAGGAAATTCTCAACACCCTCTGTCAATTCCTAGCATATGCTAAGCACGGATAGAGGTTTTGATCAATTAGGGTTACGTTAAGCATGACCAAGTCCAAGAACTCTAATCACTCAAGTGCAACACAGAAATTCCATTTGCGAAACAACCTAAGGGAAAAGAATTTAACTAAAACGACCAACCTCAAGTACGAGAAAACTTAAGTGTTCCTAGTAACGATGATTGATTGGACAAGAAGTGACATTCCAAGAAAAATTAAAAAGAACAAGTGACTAACACAAAAGAACTCAGTAACTGGTCTTCAGAGGCTAGTCTTAATCATACTGCTAGGTCTTGGGCCCAGCAGTTGAGCCACTTTTTCACACTACCCTAGCTCTGAGACTAGTGAATCAGAGATGTCTCAAGGTATGGAGAGACCCACAAGAAGTTCAGGTGTGCCATACTTACAAAGGGTCGAAGGTCCTTACAAGACACAACTCGAATACCTTAGGACCAACCAATTAGGTGCTTGCATCTATGAGGACGGCCTAGGAAGATCTGTGGTCTAGATTAAAAACCCTGACCAACCCATTGGATTAGAACGTCCAGCAGTCAAGTTTGAAAATGGAGCATACTAGGACAAAGAAGGAACCATATACGTAGTCACCAGTCACCCATAGAGGACAGAAGAATTTGGGAATGTGATCCCAGAAACAGACATAGGTGACCTAGAGCAAGGAAACATAGGAGGAGAGCCTAAAACCCCTCGAGGCAAATAAGTTCTTACTAGAATTATCACACCCGAGTGGATTCCCCAGGACAATAAGAGCATAGATCTGCTCTTAAATCGAGAAATCGATGAAGCCTTCTGGAGGTATAAGCATGATCAACCGAATGAGGTAGGAATGATCACCTTCTATGAGTTCAAAGATCTTGATAGCCCAAGCAAAGTGACCTATTTAGACAAAATTTCAGAAAGAATCTTTGTGGTCACCGAGCATGGAAGGCATGCCTACACTTGGAAGGGAGAATTTATTTTTCCCCAACCAAGATCTAATGTCTCTTTTGGCCACCAAGGAGCTGGAACATCCCAAGCTCCTGGAGCTCAAAGGGACAGAAGTAGAGATAGGTCAGAAGTGAGTTTCGCCAACCCAATGGGAAGAGAAAGAACGAAAACAGAGATGGATAGAGTGGAAACTGAGAGACCTAGAGCCCCAAGAAACCAAAGAAATGCGGATGAATTCCCTCTACCAAGACCTAGAGAGCACATGAGGACTTTGAGACCTACACAGCTAGTTAAATCCATGAAGAACTACTTCGATGGCACTGGAGACCCCTACGATCATGTGGCCGAGTTTAGGCAAGTCTTGAGAGCTAAACAAGTTGAGGACCTATTCACGCAGTACAATGCCTTTGGTCTAACCCTTAGGAACACCGCTCTTACGTGGTTTCAACCACTAAATGAGAGACACTTTAGGAACATAGATCAACTTCTAGAGGCTTTCATTATTGAATTCTCTAAGAGTGGCATAAGGCATAACACTTCCTCACTGATTCATAGCTTCAAGCAAACCCCTCAAGAGACAGTGAGACTTGCAGGAAGAAGGTTTAGGCAATATCTAGAGAGATGTCCTGTTCCAGAGTTACCCACACCAGCCAAACAAGTGGCTTTATTCCTAGATGAATTGCTGAGTACAAACTTGAGATCATATGTGTACTTGAAAGACCCTAGGACCATAGAAGAATGTGTACGCATGTGCATTGACATTGAGGATAACCTAGGGGAGGAATTAGAACTTTCAAAAATCTACAAAGGTTCAGATAGTTCTACTAGCTGCTCTTCCTTGCAATCCACATCTATTGAGGAACTCGCTGAGAAAGTAGCTAAAAACTAGGTGTCTCTAGCAAACAAATCCCCAGATTTTCCCCAGTTAAGCGGTGCTATACTTGTGGAGGTGACCATATGGCGAATGTTTGTCCCATTATGGCTCAACCCCAAGTGAATCCTAGTAGCCAGTACTGCACCATAGAACGGAGATACACTAATCACACTGTGCAAGATTGCCCATACAATAAGCAAGCAGTTAGGCAAACCTACCCTCAGCCCTATCCACAACAGGGAAGATATCAGAACCAGTACCCACCACAACAGTATGCTAGGCCTCAACAAACTTATCAACCACAATATCAGGCCCAGCAGAGACCTCAACCAGTGCTAGCACAACAACCTCCTGCTCCAGCCAATGTGATCCTAGTAAAGTATGCAACTGCAGAAGAGAACCTGAATAGAGCCATAGTGTCAGTAACACCATTGCTTGCAGAAAGTGACCCCAGTGACCATAGCTTTGATTCTACACATATTGATAGCCCCCAAGCTTACTACATGCAGTCTCCTAAACATGGTGAATCCTATTATAGTGAAGAACCGAGTGAACTTAGTTGGGACCCAGAGTATGCAAATATCATGTACACAAATCCAGCCCTAGACCTCAACCTAGACAAGTAAGACCCCCATTCCCTAGAGGACCATGCTACAGATGTCAGGGAGATCATCTCATTCATGCTTGTCCAATGTCTTCCCCTACACAAACCCAATCAGTGACAATTCAAGGCTTTTGTCAAGATTGCGAAAAGGAGCATCTCTTACGAGATTGCCCAAAGAATCCCAATTATATGCCAAAAATCACTCCTATTAATGTTATCGGGTTAGTAGTAGACTCTACAGGAAGTGTAACTTCCACTGCACCAGTACAGGTAGTCACTAGAGCTCAGGCTTTGAAGCAGAACCAAGGTTCATGCCAAGAAAAGAATGCCGAGGTTAGTGAAACTGAGCATAGCCAAGAAACGGACGAGAGCATGGAAAGATAGCTGAGAGAGAATGAAAAGACAATGGTCTAAGAAGATGAGCGAATTAGAAGAAAGCATAAGAGAAACAAAAGCCAAAATTGTTGAGCTCACCTCTCAAACAAACTCTCACATACCACCACCACCTTCATCCCTATCACCATCTAATCCACCATCTTTCAACCCACCTCATACAATCCCACCACCCCCTAGAGTTGGATCAGTATTAGCTAACCCCACTCCAGAAGACATAGATATGATGCTTAAGACATATCAAGCCAGAATCCGAGAAGGGCCAAACATGACAGACCATGACAAGTGCTACCCTAGAGCTGACCTAGAGATAGAAAGAACCAAGCTTTGTGCGAAAATGGTAGCATTGGCTCATACCATGTTCGATGCCAGTCGCCTCTTCAACTACTCTTGCTCAGCTAAGGCACAATTGCACTTGGATGGACTATTAGAGAAGTTAGAGATCATAATTGCAAGATCTACCAAGGAAGAAAACTCTCAAGGAAGAGATGATGCAAGTAAAAGAAAAAGCATTCCCCCACAGGAAGCTTATGTGCCTAATTCTACTGAATCAGACACCTCTTCTTCTATGAATAGGTATTCACCAGAGTTCTTGCGAGAGATTCAAGAAGAGAAATGGGCTAAAGAAAGTGAAGTCCCTCCTCCCATTGAACTTGTGGATGACACACATGATCAATTCCCACAAGACATTCCTTCCATTTATGGAGAGCAGGAGAGCCCTCAATCTCACGAGAGATTAGACTTTGAGTCTAATTCCTTACAAGAGCTACCCCATTTCACAGGCCCATGGGAAGCTAAGTCTACTTGTATGAGAGCGCCCACGGTCATGATAAGAAATGAAGATTCGATCATACCTAGGAATACGGAAGTAGTAAAGAACACTAAAGTGCAGTGCAACCTCACTTTAGAAGAGCTACTCAAGGTTAAGCCTGAATTGTGGAAACATGTAGCTAACCAAGTGCCAGAAGTAGCAAAACCTCGTTCTCAGGTAGGATCCCATAGAACAGTGCCAGAAATACCCTTGGACAAGATAGGAGACATGAGTGAAGGAGAAGAAGGAAACACCTATCTTCCCATCACCCATCAAGGATACACAACCAAGGAAATTCTCGACTCAGGTGCAGGAGTTGCAATTGCTACCACTTCCCTATGGAAGCGATGGGGCAAGCCAGCACTCAGGCCCATGAGAATGAAATTGCAGATGGCTGATGGTCACATTGAAAGATCTTTAGGACTATTAGAAGGAATAACTCTCACTACTTGTGGTGTAGAGTTTGAGCACACGTTTGCTATCTGTGACTTTAGCAAGAACCAGGCCTATGAGATGATTTTGGGAAGACCATTTATGCGACAGTTGCAAGTGGTACAGGATTGGGAAATCAACTCCTTATACTTGCAACACTTAGGTGTCACGACCAAAGTTAATTTCAAGGATTACTCTATCGAGACGTACCTCCCATCCAATGGAACCCCATCCATAGAGCCAAAGATGATACCGAGTCGGTGCATTCCATAGGATCAGGATCCTCATGGATGCACGAAGACACACACTTGTGGATGTGTAAAGTAGCCGTAGAAGAAGAGAAGAGAGAAAAAGCCAGAGAGATAGGTGCGAAAGAAACCCATAGATCAATTCAAGACCTAGCCTATGCACCTGTAGTGTTTCCCGACGAAGAATTTGAACCTCACAGCTGGGTAGAAATTTTAGCAACAATGGATGTAGCCATCAATGAAGAACAATGGACACCCCACTGTGATGAGGATGGCTATGACATTTCAGTCTTCTCCATAGAGCCAATCATGGGAGATTCGGTTCTGGAAGAATGTGAACCTAACACTGATGCATTTGAGGATGCAAGTGACTCCGATCTAGAGTCAATCATTATGGACCCACCTTTGCATCAGATGAAGAATACTTCTATGAAGTAGAAGTTCACCCTCAGAGACATGAAGATCTTACAAATGATGTAAGATTAACCACGCAAGTGACCGCTAAGAATGAAGGAAAGAAAATAAAGAAGAGAGAAGTCACACAAGAAGTAGAAGAATCTTTGTTTGAGGTCCCTGAAAACTTCAAAAAATATGAGATAGACGATAGGAGAGTCATGGTAAGAATGCCTAAACGTGAGGCACAATCAGGGGAGGCCTATGATAACAAAGAAACCACCAAGAAAATAGTTGTAGCCATAGAAGAAGGAGAAGAAAGGTGCACCTACATAGGACACGACCTGACGGAAGAAGAAGAGGAAGAGTTGATAACATTGCTAAGGGAATATAGAGATGTATTCGCTTGGAGTTACAAGGACTTAAAAGGCGTAGACCCTGACATATGCTCACACACTATCCCCATGACCTCAGATGCCAAACCCTCTAAACAAAAGTCATACACATATAACGATAACTATGTGGCTAAGATCAAAGAGGAGATAGATAGACTGGTGGAAGCTGGATTCATCTATGAAATTGAGCACACTGAGTGGGTATCCCCCATTGTAGTGGTGCCCAAGAAGAATGGAAAGCTACGTGTATGCATTAACTTGAAGAAGGTTAATGCAGCCACAATTCGAGATAACTATCCGCTTCCAATTATCGAGCATCTATTAGAAAGAGTAGCAGGCAAGGAAGTATACAGCTTCCTTGATGGATTTTCTGGTTACAATCAGGTAGCTATTGCTCCAGAAGACCAGCATACGACAGCTTTTGCTACAAAGTGGGGCATATTTGCTTTTCGAGTAATGCCATTTGGGCTTACCAATGCGCCCGCCACCTTTCAGAGGCTGATGTGCCACGTGTTTAAAGAGTTCTTGAGGAAGAATTTGGAAGTCTATGTCGATGATCTTTGTGCCCATTCCAACATTAGATAGACACATATACCTGAACTCAGATAAATCTTTGAGAAATGCAGAGAATATCAAGTCTGCCTAAACCTAGAAAAGTGTGTTTTCATGGTCAGGCAAGGCAAGATTCTAGGACACATAGTGTCAAAGAATGGCATATCTACGGATGAAGAGAAAGTGAGAGCCATCGCAGAACTACCTAGACCAAAGAATGTCAAGGAAGTACAAGCTTTCATGTGGCATTGTGGTTATTACCAACGTTTCATACACATGTATGCCATCATAGCAAAGCCTCTGTACGCACTTTTGACTAACTTTGAGTGGACTGATGAATGTGAGAACTCCTTCAATGAGCTTAAACGACGATTATGTTCAACACCAATCTTAACAACACCAGATTGGAACAAGCCTTTCAATGTGCATGTGGATGCATCCAATTATGCTATTGGGTGTGTGCTTGCACAACCTACGGGTGAAGGTAATATGGATGTTCCAATTGCCTATGCTAGTAGACAATTGAATGCAGCTGAACGAAACTATATGACCACTGAACGAGAAGGATTAGGCATGGTGTATGCGGTTAAAAAGTTTAGACACTATTTGCTTGCAAACAAGTTTAAGTTTTTTACTGATCATCAAGCACTGTTGTTCTTGGTAAACAAGCCATGCAATACAGGCAGATTAGTAAGATGGTTTCTCTTACTCATGGAATATGAATTTGAGGTAGTGGTGAGGAGAGGAAAGACTCACCTGAGAGCAGACCATCTCTCAAGGCTCACATCTGGAGAAGCCCCACAAGGAGTATCAGATGATCTTCCTGATGCTTAACTGTTTAATTTGGAAGTTGTACCTCAGTGGGCTAAGACACTAGTGCCAGTATTGACATACGGGCCTAAACATCCAGTAGTAAACACTCAAGATAGGGAGATAGTAAAAACCCAAAAATACCAGATCATGGCAGGGAGTATGTACAAGCATACAGATCAAGGGATATTAGCCTGTTGTGTGGAAGAGGATGAGTACGCAAAATGGTTGCAATTAGCACATGTGGGTGCATTAGAGCAACACTACTCAAAGCAACGAACCCTACAGACACTAAGGAGACTCGGAGTGCATTGGCCGACTATGGAAGCTGATGTCCATAAATAATGCAAGGAATGCCCGATCTGTTGCACTAAACCACCCGTGGAGCATGCCACTCTTTATCAAGTGTCCATAGTGCCAGATTGGAGTGAGCCACTAGTAGCCTTCTTGAGGACGAAAACATTCCCTCAAGATATGACCTTGACGAGGCAAAGAAGTTTAGAACAAGAAGCCCTAGACTACTCACTCATTGGTGATAATCTATACAAGCGTGGTAAAGATGGTTACCTCAGATTATGTGTCCATGAGAGCGAATACCTCACGATATTGGAAACTGCTCACTAGGGTGTAGCAGGAGGACATTTTGGACCAGATCGGGTGATCAAGGCTATACTATTTGCAGGTCTTTGGTGGCCGACCCTTCACATGGATGCACATACCTATGTGAACAGGTGTGATGTCTGTCAGCGAACTCAGTATCCTATACGTAAAGATGAGATGCCTTTGAAACCTATGATGGGTGGACGAGCATTCTCTAAGTGGGGAATAGACTTCGTAGGTCCTATTAATCCCCCAACTAAGGTTTCACATGCTGAATACATCATTGTGGCCACAGACTATCTAACCAAGTGGGTAGAGGTGAAAGCCACCACAAAGAATGCTGCTCAAACGACAGCTAAGTTCTTATTTGAGAATGTGTTCACCAGATACGGGCTACCTATAGAGATAGTAAGTGATAGAGGGACTCACTTCTTGAATGAAGTTATTGAAAATCTGCTCCAAGGATTCTTGGTTATACACAAGAAGTCTGCCCCCTACCACCCACAAGCTAATGGCCAAGCGAAAAGCACAAATAAGATTCTATGCAATGTGCTGACTAAATTGGTGAATAATAAACGCTCTCATTGGGACAAACAGCTACACCATGTTGTTTGGGCATACCAAGTTGCCTATAAAACGGTACTCCAAGCCACACCCTTTCAGATGGTATTTGGCCAAAATGCAGTGCTACCGTTGGACTTCTTGATACCTACATTAAAAGTAGCAGAAGAGCATGACTGGACAGGCCATGAACTCTCTTCAAGGATCTTTGATCTTGAACGGTTAGGGGAAACACAAATTAGAGCTACGGCAGGAATTTATGCAGCCAAGAAGAGGCAAAAAGCATATTTCGACGCACATGTGAAGGATAAGGGCTTAAAAGCAGGAGATCTAGTTTTGGTCTACACCTTGAAGCAACATGCGCGAAAACTAGAGAAGAGAGGTTATGGACCTATGATCATAAATAGGATCTCAACAAGTGGAGCAGTTCAGCTAGACACTGGAGGGTGAGGTTCTTCCTAGTTACATCAGCGGATGCAGAGTCAAATTATACCAGGAACCACTCACAGAGGAGATGTTAAATCGACTCAATACTACAAAGAAACGTAAAGAAGAGGAAAAACGAATTCGAGAAGAGGCACATGCAGAAGCATTGGAACGCATCCGAAGGATGAAGTTGAGAAGGCAAGGTAGAGATCAGCCTAGGACAGATGCCTATGCAGCTCAAGGATATCATATGGCTATGTGTGAAGTTTCAGGTATTAGCTCTTATAGAATAATTGACCGACGTCCTTTTGTAACCTTAGAGATAGGACAAGGAAAGAGTGCAAGGGCTGTAAGGGCCTTGATTGACTCAGGTGCAGCCACTAGTGCTGTTAAACTTTCTTACTGTCGAGAATTGGACTTAAATGTCAACCCTGTGGAAGCATATCTCATAGGGTTGGGAGGTGTGGAAACCCCCTGCATGGGCGAGGTGGAACTTCCCCTCTACATTCAAGATGTTTTACTGACAGTTAAAGTACTAGTGTGTCAAGATGAGGATCTCACTGAACCTCTTGTCTTGGGTCAAGACTGGATTTATGATCAGGCAGTCAACCTAAACCTAAGAAGTGAACTTCTTCAGGTCTGGGTAAATCAGAATCGAATTACACTTGAATTAGAGAATGAAGCACTCAAGAAACTAGGAAAGGCACAAACCCCTAGTCCTTCCAAGGGTACACATGAAGATGATGATGCTATTCTTGTCCAAAACTATGTGATGCAGAGGGATGATTGTCTCAACAAAGAAGTCAAGGATATGACGGAACTCCGTTCTTTTCCAAAAGCCACAGGGATGCAGCAACTAAAGGTGGATCAAATGCAAAAGAAGCAGACGACTTATGCTTGAAGCCAAAAGAAGGTACGAAGCAAGGTGTCCCAGCCACCAAAACAAATGTGGGTGCGGAAAGGCGAGCATCCTATTGCGGTCAAACCACAACGACTGGTTCAACTTCCTATTAGTGATCAACAACACGACACTAATAAGAAGTCTTCCAAAAATTATTTTGTGAAAGTGAAGTGTATCTAGGTACCCAAGAAGTCGATGAAGGCTGGCCTACAATCAAGACAAATTTGGGTGCCTAAGGCTTGCATGCGGGCACAATTAGCTACACAGAGACCACACCATGTACATAATGATTCACTCACTCGAACAGTCGATGCCCCCTCTTATTCAATACACACAAACACATATTTACCCATGAGCATGAGCGGAATCACTTGTGAATGGGTCCCTAAAAAGCCTCATTTCCAAGAAGACACTCTCATAAAGCCCTCCAGAGTCTCCACAAAACCAAAACCGAAAGCCATCCACTGTGTTTGGCAGCCCAAAGCTTGTAATAAACCCCCCGACCCCATTTGTAAATTCATCTCCACCTACTAACTACATCATTCTCACACTGCATCTTTTCACTTAGCTCATAGGACTACTGGTTCGCTAACAACACACAGAATCATCGAGCACTCACTGACCTACTAACCCATCATTCACCTCATGTTAATGTTGTAACGGGGACAAAAATTGTTCTATCTTGTCCATTACAATGTTAACGCATGATTCTATATTCTCACATAAACAACAAGCAAGCAGTAACATGGCAGAAGCAGGAGGCACCAGTTCCTAGGCAGGGTCCAGTGCCCAGATAGTGGACATTGAAACCCTCCTTCTTGAACCACAACTCACCGAGAAGCCTCAAGAACTTAGAGTTGTGCATGTGCTTCCTATTCATGACCCTCCTCAGGGGCACACTTCTCAAGTGGGGAAACACGCACATTGGTTCAATGATGTCGCAGGACCATTGGGAGACGGCACCTACTTTTGGGAGGCAGAAATTGAGTTTAATGGCAAATGGGGAAGATACCATTTCTTCACCCGTGAATTCGAGCAGTACTAGAATGCAGAAGTAATGCAATCGGTATGGACCAAAGCGGGCTTGGATAGCTATTTCCGAGCACATCTACCTAAGCCAGATTTCCTGCGTTGTTCCTACCTTATCAGTACCATCACCCCTAGCAGAGCTAAGGGAGGCGATAGTACTTTTGTGCTACCCTCACTAACGCCAGGCCACGAGCTAAAAATATTCAAACTGACTCTCAACCTAGTACGAGAAGCGTTGAACATGCAAGGTATGCATATTCCCACTGAGAAAGAAACAATGATTCCCGACAGGATGAAGCACAAGGATCTCAACAAATTGAAGGACATGGTAGCAATGACACCAACCATCACCCTCCACCTACGAATGGTCATGCAACACTTCGCGTTCCCCGCCCAAGAACGTTTCACTATGCCATAAAAAAGAATCTGGTTCAGCTTGTACTTGGCGGAGACAAAGGATCTTACAATCAATTTACCGCACTGGATCATAGATCAAATCCACCTAGCACATCAACGATGGAATAAGAAACAGAAGAACATGCTGCATGGGTGTTGTGCGCTGAAAAAAATAATTTACAAGTGCTTAGCTTATGACGTGCCTATTCAAAGAGCACTAGTGTGCTCCAGGGCCCAGGAATTCCAAAGACGACTATCAACAACGGGTCCTCCATCGAAGAAAATGAGAGGGGAAGTCCAATTACCGTGTGCCCAAGCAAGGGGAGCCACCACCACACCAGAGGTGACCCCTCCACAAACGCGACGTGTTCGACCATTTACTATTCGCTTACCCTGACCAAGTGAAGAAGGACCCAATTTGGTGTTCCCTCCAATTCCATCGGACTTGGAGTTCCCACAAGGCTACACCCTAGCCGATTTGACAGACGAAGAAATCGCACGCATGATTAATGAGTCTAACCTGGAGACAGAAGCAGAGAAGACCCAAGGACCACAACCTACTACAACAACTTCAGCCCCGACCCAACTGGAAATAGTAGAAGTAGAGGAAGATGAAGAAGAGACGGAAGAGGAAGCAGACGAGGAACATGATCAAGAATACGATGAAATTTTAGAACTAGCAAGTGCCCCAACATATTCGGCACAAATAAAAAGATTGTATGAAACCATGAAGCGAGTCCAGGAACAGCACAAACTGTCGCTCGAAATAGGGAAGGTGCTAATGAGCCAAATGTTAGGAGAGGAAGGCATAGATGAAATGTTTATTGAATCCATGAACCTACACGTGGACGCGGTGGGCTTGGATGAAGCCGTTCATTCAGCTATGGCTTATATTCATCGCTTTGAGAAACGGGTGCCTACCCGTCCCATGCGCTCCAACAAGCAGATTCACATGGATGTATCGGCACCAGGAGACACGACACAGACAGAGGAACACCACGAGGCACCACCATCACCACCCTCACCACCTCTCACTACACACTTCACTTCACCACACGACACTACCACCCCAACGTCAACACTCACCACATATGTTATGGGGATTCCCATCTCACCAGACACCCAATTTGGAGGGATCACAATGCCCACATTTACAACAATATTCACGAACATCACATCCACCCCACGCACGGTCCCCATCTACACATTCACCCACACTTTTGACACCATGGAAACATCAACAGCCATAGCACAACTCCCTCCCTCCTCTCTACCACCATCTCCCATACCCCCTCCACCCACATCACCTCTCGTGTCCACTTCATTCACTATCCCTTTCCCCCTCCCCATTCCTCCTACATCCTCCACATTCCCTGCATTCATAAATGTAAGTAACATGTTTTCTACATTACATCAGTGTGTACATCAGTCGCAAACAGAATACCAAACCTTGGAGGATCGGCATTGCCAAATAACTACGGATCATGAGCAACTACAGAAGAGGCTTGCAGCTTTGGAAGCAAAAAATACCGACCTAAATCAACGCTACACTACACTCGAGCATGCTCACCAGACCCTTTTGGAAGCTCCCCAGCCATCCGATTCCAATGAAGTTATAAAACTAACAGCTCTACTATAACTTTATCAGTCATAACATGTTAAAATCCGTCACAACATGACCTTACTCAGAAAGCACATGGCCACTGCCCTCGAAGAGAACAAGCACTTGCAAAGGCAGAACAAAGAAAATTTAGAGGCAGCCATGGAGGGTTCCCCCCAGGAGATAGACCCCAAAAGATTCAAAGTTGTTCCATCTGACACTATGAAGACAATTCTAGAAAGCTTTGCGGATCTACTGGAAGCGCATGATGAGTTGGGCAAAGAACGGGATACTCTCTGTCAACAGCTAACGATGCAGGAAGCCCAACCCAAGATCACCGATTCTACCACCACTACAGGAGAGGTAAATGCACTGAGAGAACATGTCGTGGAGTTGCAAAGCAAGTTACTCCAATATGAAAGACAACCCTCCCCAGTCATTGAGCCAGAACCAGAAGAATTGGTACCCATAGAAGTGGATGAGTCATATGAAGAGCCATATGTTCCTATGCCAATGCCGGGTGGCCAACAAACCTTTGAGGGGTTGGACACACTAGAGGTAGAAGCCCCAGAATGGATGAAGAAACTTGAGAAAACGGCCAATACACATGATGATCGAGTAGCGGTCCAGATTGAGTCCATGACCAAGATTGAGGACACCATTATCAAATCAGATATTTTCGAAGTATGTCCCATCACAGATGGATAGGCACCAATGATGATCAGTATGTGCCGTATTGTGTGCTCTTGGTAGATTACAACACAGAGATTCAACGACGATGTGGCAAGGCTCCAACCTTTGCCACACAATTCGACCCTGATGATATCCCTGAGAGTGCTAAACAAGGATCCATTATCAACCTACCTGGTGGCTACGACTCTTAGAAACTTACCCTGAGATGGTTCAAACTTGGAATAACATGCCACTATTCATTAAGTATAATCCTTGTTATGCTCCCATACTCAGAAGACGCACATGGCCTGAGTTTGCCATCACTATGAAGGAGGTAAAAGGCTATGCAAAGTGGCTCAATTACGTATACCTAGCACCGCCATGGGGACAAGCTACGATGGGCTACATGCTCTCTACCATCTGCCACTGGGGAGTCAGAATGTGAAACATCCCAGACATCATGGCTCAAATGTGCATAAAGATATTCGAGTTGATGTTGGTAACCTTAAAAACCTTCAAAAATATTAAAGATCCACATTTCTCAGGTGTCGGATTCATAGCACGTAACCTTGATTTGGTCTACGATATGAGTACAACCCCCTCCATTGAGGTGATATATGCATGGCACATGCAAATTAAATACCTCCCCGCTTGCTACAAGCAAACATTTGAAGAGATGTTCATCACGGGGTTCTGGGAATACCACTCTGAAGTCTTTGTTCCCAGACCCTCCCATCTACTCCACCTCTTTACAATGGAGCGAACATTACATTCAGAACAACTGTGTGTACCACATCCGGACGTTCCAGGTCTAGTGGATTGGGATGCACTCCTAACAGACTTAGCACGAGGGATGCGGCTGGAAGAACACCACCTAGCTTCAAACGTGGTTGAATTCTATGTCAAACGCTCAGCCAAACAAGGGTCTGTCAGAGACGACAGACGCGAGAGAGGGGGGGTGTTGGCAGCAGTCAAAGCACCCAAGGACTCACAAGACAAGGAAGTCAAAGAAGGGAGCCAGAGTGGAGAGAAGGCACAAGCAGACAAAGTAGTCAACGAAGATCTGGCAAGTAGGCCATTCAAATTTTTCCAAATCAACATCTTCATAACAGTGATTCTCATCATTAAAAATCATTGTAAATACCATTTCACCTTTTTGTAACTCCACTTTGTGCAAGCCAAGGAGTCCTCGAGCTTGAGGAGTATTAGAAGTATCAGCATACCAAGTTTCATGATTTTTAGACTTTGTTTGAGCCCTCAAATAGGCCCTAGAACCTAATTTTTAACTAGGCCGGACACTAGGTCCGGACAGGGTCAAAAACTAGTCAAAAACTATAAATAGAGCTAGAAAGCTCATTTTTTAGGGTAGCTTGTTGTAGAATTGAACTTGTAAGAGCACTTTTGAGAAATCTAAAGAATTCCATTGTCTCTCTCTTTGTTCTTGCCTTGTGTGCGCATGTGTGTGTATGTGTGTGCATGTTAGTGTGCTTCTCACTCACACACTTGTGCCATCACTTGTTCGAGGTCTTCATACCATCCTTATGTCTTCCCAGATTGACATTAAAGGAGGTGCTACTCATCACTGAGCTACAATATGCTTTATGTATCTCAACACTTTCTTGGTTGAATTTAAATGTTCACTTATCGGGGCTTGAATAAACTGAGAAAGTACACCAACAACATAAGATAAAGTAGGTCTTGTAATGTTTGCATAGATTAATGATCCTACAATGCTTATGTATATCGTTACATCTTCCAATAGTTCTCTATCATTTGAGTAAATCTTTGTATATCTGTTCATGGGTTGAGTGAGTGGTTTGCATTCACTCATTCCAAATCTGAAAAGAACATCCAACAAGTACTTACTTTGCATCAAGTAGATTCTATTTTTTTCCATAAACAACTTCAATTCCTAAAAAATATTTCAGCTCTTCAAGATCTAAAATTTTAAACTCCTTACCAAGCTTCCTTTTGATATCTTTAATCCCTGTAACATCCTTTCCTAGTATGATGAGGTCATCGATGTATATGCAAATATATACCTCTCTATTTTCTTCCTTCTTCATGTACAATGAAGGATCTACACTATTTGGGTTGTATCCACCCTTAGTTAGATATTCTCCCAATCTCTGATTCCATGCTCTTGGTGCTTGCTTCAAGCCATAAAGTGCCTTTTTCAACCTGCAAACAAAGTCTAGATTGTTTTTATTTTCAAATCCAACTGGTTGACTCATGTATACCTCTTCTTGTAGTTCTCCATTGAGAAAAGCGTTTTTTATGTCGAGTTGATATAATGGCCATCTCCTTGAAGCACCAATTGCTATTAATGCTCTAATTGTTCCCATCTTTGCAGCAGGGCTAAAAACTTCATCATAATCTATGCCTTGTATTTGTTTAAATCCTTTGGCAACTAATCTAGCTTTATCTCTAGCTAGTGAACCATCAGTATTCCTCTTTACTTTTAACACCCATTTGTTTGGAACAATCTTTACCTTCTTTCTTTGGCACTAGCTCCCATGTGTGATTATCTTTGAGAACTTTGATCTCCTCTTTCATAGCTTGCTTCCATTCCTTTTGTGTGCAAGCTTCTTCATATGTCTCAGGCTCTTTGTCTTTGATAACCTTCATCATGTATGCAAAATGTTTCACCATGAAACTATCATAACTCAACCTTTGAGTTGGATACCTTGTCTTTGAAGATATTCTTTCATTGCCTTTAGAAAGTTGCTTCTTTAACCTATTTAGCTTTACCTTCGGAGTGATTATCTCTTCATATTCTTCTTCACTTGCATCTATCTCACTCTTTGGAGTAGCGCTTGCTTCTTCGGCTCTACTATGAGCTGAATTGGAGACAAAGAATGACTCTCCCTCCATGTTGAACATTCTTCATTTGAGGTAGATGCCTCTAGACCTTAAACCTTTGTTCTTGATTGTTGAACTTCTTTTTTATTTGTTCGTGCATAATCATCACAATCTTCTTCAAGAATCTTTTCCTTTCCTTTATCTTCATACCATGGTCTTAGTTCATCAAAGACCACTGATAGGCCTCTAAACCCCAAGGGAAAGTACATACACACAATGATATTTTGCCCAAACCTTCTAATCCTAGGTCAGTTTTGGTCTCTCTAAGTCCACAATTTCACTCCAATGTATTGATGAAGGCTACGGGCAAATACATGCACAAAGGGGTATCCAACTCTAGCGGTTACCTCTTGGGACCTCCCTCTTTCCTTGCTCACACCTTTCTTCCTTTCATTATTTTGCACCCACGCTTACAAACAAATTCACACATGCACACCCCTCCACACACTCTCTTACTTGCTTGCATGTACACTCTTACACACCCGCTCACTTCTTTCACTCACACTTACCCATGCATAGACTTTCATACACCTAGAACCCCTTGCACCTCGCATGCACCCACGTGCACAACCCCGTCTCACTCTTTACTTTCTCTTCTTCCTTTTCCTTTGTCCCGCTTCCCTTCCTTCTCTTCTCCTCTTGCCCTTCTTCTCTTCCCTGCTTACTCACACACACTTTCACTCATGCATACTTATGTTCATGCACACTCACCTATGTACTCACACACCATCATTCTCCCATCCACACGCATACCCTGTTACACGCATTCCTCACCCTCTTTCTTCCCTTCTCCTTCTCAATGACTTCATCAAGGCTAGCAAAATGTTTCACTACTCGTGACGTTTACACATACAGTCGAAGAGCAAAGTACATTCTCATTGAAACCCCAAAAGATATAAGCGTTTCTATCTTTACAATGCATGAAAATTTCTTAATAGCTCAGAGATCACTCTCGAATTCTCTGGGCCTGTGATGCTTATACATTAACAATAGTGAGCATACGGTCTTCAACTCTCTCTCTCTTTCTCTCTGTGCATCTGAAATATCTTCCCCCTGTCCACATCCGTGAGTCTTATGCGAAATAGGCACGCAATGCTTAAAAAATCATATGCAGGACATACACAAATCACCCGTTTTCCTCTCGATCACTTCATTTATGATGCTACGCTCACAAGGGATTTTTGTTAATCATTCACATTCCTTTATCTAATGGAACCCTCCACACCCAATCATTGGTACACATTATGGTCCTCTGAATATTTTCTTGCTATTCTTTATGTATCCAATCTTCCATCATGGGGACAATCGTGACAGCTTTCGATCATCAATTAAGAAATGAAATCCTCCTCCCCATGAGTCCTCATATCAGTTAAGTATTCATCCAAGATGGCCATACTTGACAATCAGTTTCATACATAATAGACAAACCAAACTATGCTCTCGTGAAATAGATTTGCGAAAAATATTAAGGCTTTGTCTGAGGTGATTGTACTTCATAGGATCCATTTTCCTTACTATGGGGGAGCCTCTCCATGACATCGGGAGTTCTGACTTATGTTGACTAGGATACAGGAAGGGAAAAGTCCCAGCTCATTGATACTAACACCCACATTCATTACACAATAAACGGCAACATATAGAAAGAATGTCACAAGCGACAGAAAAAACTCCAATCGCTTCTTAAAATGGAACCCAATCCTTATGCAAACTTTACTTCTTCCATTATACTATGCAAAACTCATAGAAGGACCTATTGGAGATGAAGAGCCAGTGCAAGATATGGAAACCATTTATAGAAAGTAACAAAGTTGTTTTCAAGAAAATGAGCGATGTAAATCATTATGTCGAGTGTAGAATGCTCATCCATATGCCTTTAATGTGCTTGCGAACATGTCTCAGAAACAATAACAAAAACACAGTGCACCTGCAATTTTCGATTGAATAGCTGGATCAACACTATGACTCGAGTGTTGCATATGATAACATGACGTCTGCCATCTCTAGGTTGTACGAGGTAGCATAGAAAACTTGCAGAGAAGAACTGATGAATTCAGAGCTCCTCCCTTCTATATGCATTCTGTCTTCTATTTAATTTGGGAGCGCCTGCTCTCATCTTTCGATGCCCTCTGAAGTCCATGTTCATCTTTGCAAATCATAAGGAGGACCCTCCTGTCCCATTTCACTGCGACATAACAAAAACGGAAGAGATCTCCAGCTGCTGCCTACCATGCAAGAAAGTTTTTCCTTCGAGGGCCTCCTCCACCGTTTAATTTCTACAAGGCTCTTCTCCCCCTATTTATCGATGCCTAGTTTCCATATAGCGCGTGTTCACTTCCAATCTCTGATGTCTGTCTTCCCCTCTTTGCAGCAGCACACGAAGAACAACCCAAAACAAAAAACAAGAACCCGCCATAGTCGTGTCCCACTACTCACACCAAAAATAACTGAGAAAAAAACCCCCGTTCCACCTGTTGCTCTCATTTTATGGAGTTCCCTTTTCCCCTGGTGTGTCCTCTCCCTTTGAAAAACCTCTCGCTCCTGTTGCTCTGTAAGACAGGCCCCCAAAATAAATGATAGCGCTCCCCCCTCTTTCATTTCCCCCGTGTGGGTATAAAGGGTGTAACTCGTCTGGCAATTCAGAAGGCAGCCAGCCACCTCCCAGTACTTCCAAATCTCCTCCCGAATCCTACAGCATTAGTCATGAAATTCCAAAAAAACACGTGTTCATTTTTGCAAAATTTGTTTGCTGACAGGACTTAAGCCAAAAGCATAACCAAGAGACACGGGCTTCCCGATACCGACTGCCGAGCAATGGAAACAAATTGAGGTCACCCGAATTTAACTCTATTTGTAGACACCGCACCCAACAACCGGAATGCCCACAAAGGACGGCCATGCCGATAGAATGTTCATGACCGAGAAATGTATCGGAGTCCCTGCTGATGGTCTCAAAATAGTGGTGGCCCTTACTTACCAAGCCTGCATGGCAACAAGCATTCAAGATATGAACACGAGTGCTAAAATCTAGATGGATTCCCTCAACCTGCATGCTCAAAACAAATGATTGCACCCTGAACATGCTCATATCTCCCACATCATACCAACAACAGCCCAGCCAAGAATGATATTTGATCACGTAAACCCCTTGCAAGCCAGTTCCACATGTACTTTTCTACTCTCATCAATGGTCCCCACACTGCAACAAGCTTTTAAGCTGCAAACAAAGGTAACAACATTGGCAAGATCCCTTCACCATCCCCATATGGGACACTCTTCCTTGGTTCCCTACATCAAAATCTTATTAATAGACGAGCATATTTAAACCAATCAATCTATCATGCAACATACTCTCCTCTTCTGCTCGTGAAGTCGTCCTCGACAATCCAATTTGGTACTTGCACTCAAGCCAAGGATTAGTTCTCTTCAAAAACAGATGACCGGTTTATCATTAATGATACACTTTCATATTTATATGCAGCACATTTCGATTCTCCTATTCACTCACTCACCTCATCTATGATTTTCCCCGTCCAAGCACATTCCATTATGCACACACATATCCACATCATGAATGCACATTTTCACACACTCTTACTCATGCTCACTCGTCTCTTCATGCATTTCAAGGAAGACACACACCAACCACATTCATTTCCATGTCCTCATACAATCACCTTTTACTTCTTCTCTACCTCACATCTCCTCTTCATCCTACCACATGCAAGTCTATGCGAACACACACACATGAACCATGCTGCACACCATGTTCACGCCCATATCCATATACTTACACTCTTTTCACCTATCCATTTCCAAACATAGAACCACAAGAATCATGCTTACATCCTTATCTCCATTTTGTTGATTCGATCGCTTCATACCTTACTTACCATCCGTGGCACTCTTTTTCCTTTGGCCTTTCACCTGTGTTCCTGCACTATCCATCAAAACAGAATTCAGCCATCACAAAAAAGACATACCATCTATAAAGATACCAGACGGAATCCCTCTTTTCCGTTGTACCTGTTAACTCACACATCTCAACAAAAATGTAAATACCAAAAGATGTGTCAAACCAAAATCATCATGTATAATCCGCATGCATATAGGCATCTTCCCTAACTAATCATACGCAAACAAGACAAAGTTTGACACAAAACAGAACTCGTGCAATAAAAAAGAGACCATCTCCAAAAATAGGATGTGACCCAAGTAAAAGAATCAGAGTGGTATACCTCATCGCCATCTTCAGAAAGGACCTGTTGACAAGAATAGAAAAGCCAAATACAGTGAGCAAGCAGCAAGCAAGTCAAATACACATGTGAATATCGGTCCTCATTGGCGTCGACATTAGGCAGATCGATCTATCAGCAATCACAAAAAGATCACAAAGACATATACATGCATGGCACACCGATCCGAACGATCATCGTCCTCCTCCTTTTTGTCTCTCCCCCTCAGGGAGGGGAACACAAAATCTTTCTTTTCTTTTTCTTATTTATATTTATTTACACACGGGTTGGCCTATGCGGCAGCCGGATGCGACTCGTGGCCCTAACCGCCAGGCTAGGTTCGTTCCACCCATCTACCGGTGCAGCATAGCGCAAAACAACATAGATACATGATGTATAAACACACACGGAAGGGCTTGCCCATAGCGAAGTCGAGTGCGGCTTGTGGTCTCGTCTACCCAGCCGAGATGGCTCCACGCACCTGTCGACCCACTATGGCGCGAAGCACCAAAACACACACACACTCCAGCACCTATGGCGAAACTAGCGTCGGTTCGCAGTCCTGACCACCCGGCCAGGTGGGCTCTGCTCGCCTACTAGCCCGGCATAGCGCGCTAGCACACATATAGACACGATGTTTTTGCTTTTTCTTTTTGTTTTGTATTTTTCTCTTTTTTCTTTCTGCTTTTCTTTTCTTTTCCTTTTTTTGTTCCCCTCAAAAGAACCCTGAGAGTTAGGGAGAGGCAGAAAAGAGCGCTTCCCCACCTATCCCATACAGCAAGCATACAAAAAAGTTGATCCTTCTGTTGTCTTCGCCTCCTCAGATATGAAACTCAAATGGCATACTCGGCTGCCTACAACCTAACTAACTGACACTTAGCTGTTCATCCCCTCGCGAGGCCTCTCTTCCAACAACTATGTTGTAAGACCGACTTGAGACTCTCTTACCTAGCCATGTCCATCTCCCAAAAATCAGTACTCTCTAAGAAGGCAAATCCGGCTCCGCCTCAGGAGCCTCATCATCGCTGCCTATGACTAGTTGATCCGCCCATGCCCAATAGATATCATTCACCTCGTTAGGCAATTCCCTCGTGTTGTCATAGTAGAAGTACCGGTCCTCGGCATATCCAGCCCAACCAAGTAAATACGCTTCGAATTGAGGAAATGGGAAGTCAATGTCAAGACCTTGATTCCAAAACCGTACAAGCCAGTGTGCCTCCTCCACGTCATAGTCTGTCCGCAAGCTCTCGACCGATATCTCCATGCTTTCTAACGCTTGATTTGAAAAATATACTACAAGGTCGAACAAAGCACTCTGGTATACCTGGTCAGCCATCGATCTCCTAGTCCTTAGCAGTCCCACGTAGTGACACAGTTGTTCTAGAAAATTCTGCAATCCCTAAAAACAAAAGGTAAGTTGTTTACTAAAATAGAGGAAACCTCTCTCTTTTTGTTCTCGTATCCAATTGCACATTTCTCGTAAGAAGATCCAAATCATGCAAAAAATTGCCATCACCCAATGGCTCACTCGAAGCCCTCTCCGTACATATTCACATGTCGGCTCTGGTATGCTCTGCTCGCTATCCTAGCACCTGTCCCCATCAACCCTCGATTGAATAACTATGGCATGTTCAACATGATTCGATCCTAACTCCTTTAGGCCATAGCCATTCTTGCTCGTATTCTGTGTACGAAGCACTTTCTTCACTGTGTCCTTTTCTGGCTCTTTACCCGATGCATGACCTTTCTCAAGTCCATGTCTAGAATTCCTCCTTTCGCAACCACTCTGGTTCTCCTTATCCTGGCTTTTCCAGAGGTTTTCCTTTTGATCAGCTACTTCCTTACTAGGACTGTCGTGATCCACACACCACTTTTCTCTTCTGGATTTACTTTCACCCTCGTCGATGTGCATTGTGTAGCACTCAACCTCACCTGTACTTGCCAACCATCCTAGCAGTTCTTGGTCCGAATCGTCCTTGTAGACTAATGGGACCTTATACTCACCCATCTTGGGTTGACCTCGCCTTGTTGCTTGTAAGTTAAATCCATCTTGCAAAAGGCTTTTGTAATTTTCTACTTTCAGAGAAAACTTTTCACGTACTTTTTCATTTACATCGTTTTCAGCCACCTTCTTTTCCAGCTCTTTGATCGGAACCGTTTTTTTAACATCTTCCTTAGGGGTCACTTGCATTTGTATTCGATCGGTTTTGGGCCCAATAGTGATAAACCCCGTCCTCCAGTCATGTACACAATCAGCCTCTATCAGCCATGGTCGCCCCAATAATATAGAAAATGTACTTTTGGTGGATCTTGGTCTCACAACCAAGTAGTCTACGGAGAATTCGATCCCACCAACAATAGTTTGCACATTACAGATTAATCCTACAGACTTTACCTGCATCTGGTCAGCCATTCGGAGAGACATTGGGGTATCTTCCAGTTGTGACAATACCAACGCTTTCATCATGTATTCTGTCATTAGGTTCACTGCGGCTCCGCTATCCAATTGCGCACTTGGGACCGCATATCCATTGATCTCCACTGTGACTGTAGGGGCATTCGAGTCCACTTGAGTCGTAATACTTTGGATCGTCCCTAAGACCACCTCGTCCACTTTTTCTTTCATTTTCGCTTTCCTTGGTTTCTTGATAAACTCATTGTAGAATTGCTTTCTGCAGGTTGGCGAACACCTTAGTAATGTGTCCAAATCCAAAGTGACTTCGGTCTCGGCAAGCCTTTGTACAATGTCCATTCGCGCTTCTGCTTGCTTCTTTTTTGGCAACTTCTCTTGGACTTTTAGCCTTCCTGGAAATGGTGGAACACCCGGTACAAATTTTCGTGTAATTGGTGGAAGGACCTCCACCTCATCTTCTTCATCTAAATCCCTTTGCCTATGAGTCTCGTCATCATCATTCACTTGAACTTGGTTTCCTTGGGTGTACTCTTGTGCGCGAGTGACCACAACCACCATCAATTCTTTACCTTTCTCTTTTCCTTGATTTGCCTCTACGAGGTGGGTAGAGGTGCTAGCTCCTGGATCCAATTCCCTAATTACTACTCCAGCATTGGGCATTCTTCCTTGAGGTTGCATTGTCGGTTGTGGTTGCGGTTGTGCGTAGGTGGAAGTCTCGGCCCCTCTTTGTCCTTGGCCATAATCATTTCTTTGTTGTGGGCAATCAAGATCATAGTGGCCCTCCCTACTACAATATCGACACATATGTGTGAAGTCTTCATGCTTTCTCTCATTCGGACAATGTGCTTGTTACAAGGTACCCACATCGCCAACACTCTGGCGGTCCCGTTCTCCTTTGATTTTGTAGTTCGGGCCTTTGATATCCACCTACTTGGTCTTGGCCTCCATAAGCATACGTGGATCTAGCCCCCATCTAGGCACGGGAGGTTCACTTTGGCCCAGTAATCCCTGATAGGCATAGTTCCTATTGTTTAGCCACCTTCCCTTGTCATGGCACTGATCTTCAGTGTGATTGTTCCTCTTGCAAAAGTTGCAAAAGATTCTCGGTTCTACATATAATCTCGAGACTGTAGGACATTTTGTGGCCATGTGCCCATATCCTCGACATTTTGCACAAAAGATGTTCGACCTAAACACTCCTTGATTTGGTTCGAGTGACACTTCCTACCTTACCACATATGTTTCATGAGTTAGAGTGGTAGCTTTTACTGCCTGAGCCACAATTTCGATAATCCTTTCTTCGTTCAACGCCGACTTCACCTCTTGGGGTGTGCTTGTAGCAGCCATAAATGCTGGCGGAGTTGCAACAGGATTTGCTTGAGTAGTGCCACTTGTAGGCCCAACGTTTGTACCTAGCATCGGTTCAAACAAAAGTTCTTGCCTTCGTTGTTGGCCAAGTTGAACCTCTTCCCATACGCGAGCAACATCTTTGGCAGCCACCAACGTCGCCGGTCGGCTCAAACTGATATGTTGTTGAGCGCTTGGATCTCTAAGTCCCACAATAAATCTTCGTTTCAAGGTATCTTCATTTGGGGCATTCGCGCCCACCTCCACGCACTCTCTTACTTGCTTGCATGTACACTCTTACACACCCGCTCACTTCTTTCACTCACACTTACCCATGCATAGACTTTCATACACCTAGAAACCCCTTCCACCTCGCATGCACCCACATGCACAACCCCGTCTCACTCTTTTCTTTCTCTTCTTCCTTTTCCTTTGTCCCGCTTCCCTTCCTTCTCTTCTCCTCTTGCCCTTCTTCTCTTCCCTGCTTACTCACACACACTTTCACTCACGCATACTTATGTTCATGCACACTCACCTATGTACTCACACACAATCATTCTCCCATCCACACGCATACCCTGTTACACGCATTCCTCACCCTCTTTCTTCCCTTCTCCTTCTCAATGACTTCATCAAGGCTAGCAAAATTTTTCACTACTCGTGACACGTTTACACATACAGTCGAAGAGCAAAGTACATTCCATTGAAACCCCAAAAGATATAAGTGTTTCTATCTTTACAATGCATGAAAATTTCTTAATAGCTCAGAGATCACTCTCGAATTCCCTGGGCTTGTGATGCTTATACATTAACAGCAGTGAGCATACGGTCTTCAACTCTCTCTCTCTTTCTCTCTGTGCATCCGAAATATCTTCCCCGTGTCCACATCCGTGAGTCTTATGCAAAATAGGCACGCAATGCTTAAAAAATCATATGCAGGACATACACAAATCACCCGTTTTCCTCTTGATCACTTCATTTATGATGCTACGCTCACAAGGGATTTTTGTTAATCATTCACATTCCTTTATCTAATGGAACCCTCCACACCCAATCATTGGTACACATTGCGGTCCTCTAAATATTTTCTTGCTATTCTTTATGTATCCAATCTTCCATCATGGGGACAATCATGATAGCTTTTGATCATCAATTAAGAAATGAAATCCTCCTACCCATGAGTCCTCATATCAGTTAAGTATTCATCCAAGATGGCCATACTTGACAATCAGTTTGATATAGAATAGACGAACCAAACTATGCTCTCGTGAAATAGATTTGCGAAAAATATTAAGGCTTTGTTTGAGGTGATTGTACTTCATAGGATCCATTTTCCTTACTATGGGGGAGCCTCTCCATGACATCGGGAGTTCTGACTTATGTTGACTAGGATACAAGAAGGGAAAAGTCCCAGCTCATTGATACTAACACCCACATTCATTACACAGTAAACGGCAACATATAGAAAGAATGTCACAGGCGGCAGAAAAAACTCCAATCGCTTCTTAAAATGGAACCCAATCCTTATGCAAACTTTACTTCTTCCATTATACTATGCAAAACTCATAAAAGACCTACTGGAGATGAAGAGCCCGTGCAAGATATGGAAACAATTTACAGAAAGTAACAAAGTTGTTTTCAAGAAAATGAGCAATGTAAATCATTATTTCGAGTGTAGAATGCTCATCCATATGCCTTTAATGTGCTTGCGAACATGTCTCAGAAACAATAACAAAAACACAGTGCACCTGCAATTTGCAATTGAATAGCTGGATCAACACTATGACTCGAGCGTTGCATATGATAACATGACATCTGCCATCTCTAAGTTGTACGAGGTAGCATAGAAAACTTGCACAGAAGAACTGATGAATTCAGAGCTCCTCCCTTCTGTATGCATTCTGTCTTCTATTTAATTTGGGAGCGCATGCTCTCATCTTTCGCTGCCCTCTGAAGTCCATGTTCATCTTTGCACATCATAAGGAGGACCCTCCTGCCCCGTTTCACTGCGACATAACAAAAACGAAAGAGATCTCTAGCTGCTGCCTACCATGCAAGAAAGTTTTTCCTTCGAGGGCCTCCTCCACCGTCTAATTTCTACAAGGCTCTTCTCCCCCTGTTTATCGACACCTGGTTTCCATATAGCGCGTGTTCACTTCCAATCTCCGATGTCTGTCTTCCCCTCTTTGCAGAGGCACACGAAGAACAACCCAAAACAAAAAACAAGAACCCCCCACAGTCGTGTCCCACTACTCACACCAAAAATAACTGAGAAAAAAACCTCCATTCCACCTGCTGCTCTCATTTTATGGAGTTACCTTTTCCCCTGGTGTGTCCTCTCCCTTTGAAAAACCTCTCACTCCTATTGCTCTGCAAGACAGGCCCCCAAAAAAAATGACAGCGCTCCCCCCTCTTTCATTTCCCCTGTGTGGGTATAAAGGGCGTAACTCGTCAAGCAATTCAGAAGGCAGCCAGCCACCTCCCAGTACTTCCAAACCTCCTCCCGAATCCTACAGCATTAGTCATGAAATTCCAAAAAAACACGTGTTCATTTTTGCAAAATTTGTTTGCTGACAGGACTTAAGCCAAAAGCATAACCAAGAGACACGGGCTTCCCGATATCGACTGCCGAGCAATGGCATGTATTTTAGAAAGACCAAACCCAACTCACTTTTCAACATGCACACAAGCAACATATTCACATATTACAACAAATTGAGGTCACCCAAATTTAACTCTATTTGTAGACACCGCACCCAACAACCGGAATGCCCACAAAGGACGGCCATGCCGATAGAATGTTCATGACCGAGAAATGTATCGGAGTCCCTGCTGATGGTCTCAAAATAGTGGTGGCCCTTACTTACCAAGCATGCATGGCAACAAGCATTCAAGATATGAACACGAGTGCTAAAATCTAGATGGATTCCCTCAACCTGCATGCTCAAAACAAATGATTGCACCCTAAACATGCTCATATCTCCCACATCATACCAACAACAGCCCAGCCAAGAATGATATTTGATCGCGTAAACCCCTTGCAAGCCAGTTCCACATGTACTTTTCTACTCTCATCCATGGTCCCCACACTGCAACAAGCTTTTAAGAACATTGGCAAGATCCCTTCACCATCCCCATATGGGACACTCTTCCTTGGTTCCCTACATCAAAATCTCATTGATAGACCAGCATACTTAAACCAATCAATCATGCAACAACCACATCTCGTGAGACTCTTACTTCCTTTGTTCTAGGGTTGTAACACTTGTATCCTTTTTGCTCCGTTGAGTAGCCGATGAAGATGCATTTTTCTGACCTTGGTTCCATCTTTGTTCTAACTTCTTGTGGAATGTGAACAAAGCAAACACATCCAAACACTTTGAGGTGTGTAAGATCAGGTTGTTTACCGGAATATACCTCCTCTAGAGTCAAGTGATGTATTCTCGATGTTGTGCACCTATTCATCAAGTAAATGGCGGTTGTGGTAGCTTCATCCCAATAGTACAATGGTACCTTCATCTCGTTGAGCATGCATCTCGTTGAAGCCTTCCTTTGGATTCTTTATGAAACACCCATTCTCATTGAATATGACATGATAACCCTTCTCTACCATTTGTCCTATTGAAATCAAGTTCTTTGAAATTGTAGGAACATGAAGAACATTAGATAGTATCTTTTCTCTACTTGTATCTCCAAGCCTTATATGTCCAATATGTTCAATCATGTGTTTATTATCGGCACATGTTTCAACGCATCTTTTTCCACTTGGTACCTATAGATTAAGGAACAAACTTCCTTGGCATGATATATGGTTACTACAACTTGAATCAATGTACCATTTTTTGTCATCTTCACAAGAGCTTTTATACTCATGTCTCATTGCAAGTAGTTTGTCCTTGCTTCCTTCACTTGAGGTGCTTGGATAGTTGCTTTGGATCTTTTTATTGCCTCCATTTGGTCTTCCATTTTTCAGCCAACAATCACTAGCATAATGTCCTACTTTACCACAATGATAGCATGTTATGCCTTTATGAGAATTGTAGGAGCCTCGGCCTCTTCCTCTATTTCTACCTCGACCTCTTCCTTGTGTGTTGGCATTTGATGCATCCTTGTTGTCTTCCGAATTGTTTTGATTGTAGTTGGAGTTTTTGTGACTTCGTCCTTTTCCTCTTGAGCCTCCTCTTGGGTTCCTTTCTTTACCTCGACTAGCATATAACATTTGGTTGTGCCTGTCCTTTCCTTTAGGGCCACCAAATCTAAGCTCTTATGTGCCAAGATGAGGGATTAGTTGTTCAAAACCTGGATATGCATCTTTCAAGTTAATGGAAGTTGTAAAAGGCTTCCATCTTTCATCTTTTCTCAATCCATTGAGATTATAACACACAAGATCTTCTTTTTCAACCGTTCTGCCAATAGAAGCAAAAGCATCACTTAGATCTTTAATCTTCAAAGTA
Organism: Ceratopteris richardii; assembly: GCA_020310875.1. Lineage (NCBI taxonomy): Eukaryota > Viridiplantae > Streptophyta > Polypodiopsida > Polypodiales > Pteridaceae > Ceratopteris > Ceratopteris richardii. The sequence goes on from CM035430.1 coordinate 138,199,601, forward strand.
TATTCAGCTATGGATTCACTCAAACTTTTCTTGATTGTGTTCAACTCATTCTTGAGTTGAAGTTTCCTAGCTTTGCTATTTTTTGAATACATCCTTTCAAGAGCTTCCCAGACATCCTTAGCTTTCTCTAGATGTTGAATATGTCCTACCATGGCATTAGTAATGACTTGTGAAATGAGGAACATGACTCTCCTATTCCTCTCTTCCCATCCTTTTGCTTGCCTCCTTTGGACTTTGGTGGCCGTAGCTTGATTGATTTGAGGTTGAGCATCATCATCGCTCACAATACCCCACAAGTCTTTGCCCATTAGGTAGTTTTTATTGTAAACTTCCACACGGGATAGTTATCCTTATCCATTGTCTCTACTTGTTGACCCAAGTCAGCCATTGAAGACTATCAAAAGCTTTGAGAGTTACCTCGAATAGTTATATTGTCCTTTGCTCTTGCGTTTGTGAAGCTCCCCCTTGTTTTGTAGCTCCTCTTTTGCTTTGATTTAACTCCAACTCTGTTGATGAAGCTTCAGCAACAAGTTTGCTCTGATACAAACTGTGGAGAATGAGTTCTCCTATGTACAACAAAAACGTGTAGTGAACCCTTGTATGTCCAGCACTTGGACAAATAGCTGCACCTTAGATAGCTTGCTACACTCAATAAAAAACTCAAATGGACTTGTGCCTTTAGTAAATCAAAGTAGACAAAGAGAGCTTTCCAACAAGATATAAATAACTTAATTTGGACACGTTTTGATTAGGAAACACAACTGACGAAGATGAACTACCTGTCCACATAAGTATGCTAAAGAATTGAACTTCACTTTCGGATTGCTAACTCCCTGAATATATATCCTTTGAGGAAGATATTTGAGATCAGAGAAACTAAACTACACACAAATAGCATTCCAACAAGCTAAAAATCAAGTAATTTGAATGAGTTTTGGTCAAGAAACTCAACTGACCAAGATAGACCACCTACACACACAAGTATACTAAAAAATTAGACTTCACTCTTTGATAGATATCTCACAGAATATAAATACTTTGAGTGACATATTTGGGATAGAGAAATTACATGCAAGGAGCTTTCCAACAAGCTAAAAATCAAGCAATTTGGATATGTTTTGTTTAGGAAATTTAATTGGCTGAAATAGACTACCTTTTTACACAAGAATGCGGAAAAACTAGACTTCACTCTTTGACTAATATCTCACAGAATATGTAAGCTTTGAATGAGATATTTGAGAAAAAAGTACACAAGATAAGCTTTCTAATGAGTGTTTAAAAGCAAGAAATGGTTACATATACACTGAGATATGAGCTTCACAACAGAGCTGTGTACAAAATGACATGTGATTGGAAGGAGTCTATGGGAAAACAAAATAACAAAATGATCATATTTGACTAATGGGATCTCTTGCCTCTTTCTCTCCTTCTAACTCACGAATTTCATTTGATTGCCTACTACATGCCACTTACTACAAGGCAGATATTGTATCTTTTACTCATCATGAATTTTGACTAGACTTTTTTTTCCTTTTTTTTTTCTCCTCTTTTCCTTTATCTTTATATTTGGTAAATTTATCCAAGCATATCTCATGTGAAAATGATCTTGTACATTTTGTTGGAGTTAGATGTATGCGAAAGCACGTGAACAACACAAGGAAGAAGAATTAGAAGCTTGGAGCACAACACACAATGCTGAATGAATTACCACTAGAATGTACAGAGATAAGTAGCCCGTTAGGGCAATAAGCGTATATACAAGCCGGGGGGCAAAAAACCTCCTAAAGAGGGAAAAAAGTGCCTCGACGGTCCTAGAGTGTTCACACACATAACTACCTAAATATATAAACAAATCCCCCCTGGGAGTGATGCGGTGAACAAGGAGTTGGCACTCATGTGCCAAGCTATAAGGAATCAATCCACAAAAGGAAGTAAGCCCAAAGCTTTGCAGAAAGCTTCAAACTTCTCCCTAAGTAGAGCCTTCGTAAAAGGGTCTGCAATGTTCTCCTGCATGGGCACATATGCCAAGCTGATCTCTCTGGTAGAGAACCTCTCCGTGACATAATGATAATGCACCTCAATGTGCTTAGTGCGAGCATGGAACACAGGGTTCCTCTGCCAGTGTGCTCTGACTGTCAGTGAAGATGGTGGTGGCAAAATACTTACCAACACCCAAATAAGCCATAAGGCATCTAAGCCACACACACTCAACAATCGCTATGAAAGCTTCCCTATACTCAGCCTCACAATTGGAAGTGGCCACATTAGGTTGCTCAACCAAGATATACATGATCTACCAAGCATGAAGCAAAAGCCATTGGTGGACACACGAGTGTCATAGCAACCAACCTAATCACTGTCAAAAAAAGCATGCAAATATGGTGGTAGTGATCCCCCCTTGGGATAAAACAATCCAAGTAGTCGGGTACCACTCAAGTAGCGAAAGATGCGCTTAACCGCATGTCAATGTTTGACACCTAGGCAATGCATAAACTTGCTCATCTGTGAGACAACAAACTGAATATCTGGCCGAGTAATGCATAATTAAATCAAGCATCCAACAGCCTGTTGATAGAGAACAACATCAAATGAATCTCCAACATCATGAAGACTCAATCATAAACCTATCTCCATAGGAGTGGCAATAGGCTTACAGTCTTCAAGGCCAAAATGCTGCAATAATGTGTCAATATATTTGTTTGACACAAAGCCATTCCCCCATCAACTTGCATAAATTGAATGCCAAAATAGTGATGCAAATGCCCCAAATCAGACATCTCAAATGAGGCATGCAAATCAGCCTTAAAATTAGCATTATGCATGTCATGAGGACCAGTGAGCAACATGCCATCAACATACACCACAATGATCACAAGTATATCATTAGCACGCTTAACATACAGTTGGACTGTTCTCAAAACCATGTGCAATGAGATAGGCATGTATCTTTTCATACAAAGCACGTGGTGCTTGCTTTAAACCATATAATGCCTTCTTTAACCTGCACACCTGGTTTTCATGCCCTTTATGCACAAAGCCACGGGGCTAAAAAACATAAACTTCTTCATGCAAGTCACCATTCAGAAATTATCTTTTAATGTCCAACTGATGTACATTCCAACCATAATGAGTTGCAAGTGCACAGATGCTATGAACAATAGTCATTTGACAAGTAGGAGCAAAGGTTTCATCAAAATCAATGCGTCTTTTCTGTGCATAACCCTTTGCAACAAGCCTAGCTTTATACCTGTACACTATTCCATCAGGTTCACTTTTCAGCTTGTATACCCACTTAGTGCCAATGGCCTTCTTACCAGAAGGCAAGTCACATAAAGACCAGGTACCATTTTTCATGATAGCATCATATTCAGATTGCATTGCAGCCATCCAATGTTCAAAATTTTGTGCTTCATCAAACAAAATAGGTTCAGTCTCATCACACAGACTAGAGGCAGCCATAACATAACAATATGATGCAAAAAAGACACTATGAGAGCATGATCGAGTACGACATGATAGAGGTGCATCTAATTTGTTGTCACGCAAGGTCTGCACCAACCATTTTGGCATAGTTTTTGCCTGCTCAATATCAACTCTCTCATCAATGAGTGCATTATGTAAATGTGCATCAGAAATGGAATGATCTGCATCATCACATGAAACATGCAATGGCTGAGAAGTTGCCTCATTAGGACCAGCACTAGGCTGTCCACCTGTAAAAAGAGGCAGCAAAGTATCATACATGTCTTTGAAGCTAACAAATGTCTCCTTAGTACATGAACGCAATGGTTGAATAACATCTTCCACAAAAACAACATCACGACTAACGAAAATGTGTTTAGTATGTGGATGATACAGACGATAGCCTTTACTTCTGAACTGTACCCAGCAAAAATACATTTTACTGCTTTATCATCCAATTGTCAACAATGTTGTTCATGAATGCATATGCCAAACAACCAAAAACACGCAGATGAGCAACAGATGGGTTGCACCCATGCCAAGCCTCATATGGAGTGATAGACTGCAACGCTTTAGTGGGACACTTGTTCAGTACATATGCTGCACATATAATAGCCTCAAGCCAGAAACTATGTGGTAAAGCCTGACTCTTGACCATAAACCTCACCATCTCCATGAGTGACCTGTTCTTTCGTTCAACAACTCCATTCTGTTGAGGTGTATACAACACTGTACACTAATGTTTTATCCCACATTCATCTAGAAATGCATTAAAGTTAGAGGACATATATTCCCCCCCTCGATCAGAATCGAGGGTGCCCATTTTACATGCTGACAGATTTTCAGCCAAAACCAGAAACTGTTTGAAGCACATAAACACTTCAGACTTTTCCTTCAATTGATATGCCCATGCATGCCTGGAAAAATCATAGATGAAAGTCACAAAGTAAAGATAGTTCCCAAAAGCAGGTGCTGCATAGGACCAGAGACATCACTATGTACAAGCTTCAATTTTTGAGTAGCCCAAACTGAACCATCTTTTGGAAAGGAATGTTAAAAGGTGGACGAGGCTTACCTTTAACAGAAGATACAGACATTCATGCATTATGTGACAAATGAAGCGGATGATAAACAGAAAGACATACCAGCAGCAATCAAAGACACCATGAGTCCACGACTACCAAATATGCGCGTGCTCCCTTTTATTTAATTGAAGCCATATTTATATACAAGTATGATGTACCTTTTCGGAGGGGGTTTACACCTCCTCATGGAAACCCTTTGGCAAGACTTCAAATAGACCTTAGTCCATGCATTTTAATAAGAATTTCCAACCACAAGATGATTAAAACAATGATCATCTATCACTCATCTAACATTGGCTCGCACAGTGGACTCGAATCCCACACCATGCTTACCAATGTCCTAGGTTTACTATATGCAACTATCCTATGAAACATTATCCACCAACCAAAGTGCATGGCCCGAATCCATGGTATGGAAGGTAAGATAATGCCCATAACAAGTCCAGAACTAGGAGAAATGTGTAATGCCCAACAAAGTGCCTGGAACTTAATCCAAGTTATGCAAGTACATTACACACAACCCATAGTCTGCCCTCCTATATGCATTAACATGCAGTACAATAGTGACATAATTACATTGCTTCATCTTATACACCAATTACATCTTTGTCATATGTCTGCCTACAATACATCATTATCATATACAATCGATGTAAATTTGCAAGAAGGATTGATCATCCAATCATGGCTTTTTCTTCGTCAATCTTCACTTCTATTTTGCATATTTTTCTCCCCGGAAGTACTACAACATAAATCATCAAATAATGATCAAGCAGAGCTTGTCTTTTTGGATTAGTATGATCAAGATCAAATAACCATATATGAAGACTCAAATCAACATGAAGGCATGTATCCCATAGTTCCACATCAACCACCACTCAAAACATACATACAAAAGAAAAAGAAATCAGTGAATGCTTCTGCCATATTAATGCTACCTCACATTCACAATCCACATGGAGTGTTTCTGCCGACTTAACGCTACCTCACACTCTCTCATTACCGAAAACAAAACAAATGAGTGCTTCTGCCGAGTTAACGCTACCTCGCACTCATACATCACTACCGCATACATGCTCAAATCACCACATAGGCATGAGAAGCCATAGTCAACATACTCAACTTATGTACTCCTCATACCCTCAACAAAATACTAAGAACACAAACCTCCATATGAGTAGGGTCTTCATCACTCGGTCATCCGTGAAAGATGAGAAATAATCATCGAAAAACCATAGTTCACACCATACTATTAAAACCTATGAGAATTATGGTGAACGCATAACAACACCCACATCTGAAAATAGAAAAATGATGGTGATTGTTATTATTATATATATGTGCGCAATCACACTCTTATTTTCTTTCTGTATGTTATTTATGGATTACTATTACTTGTAGTCCGTTCTTTCGTGCGCTCTAGGTCCAACTTCACAGTTTCACAAATGGCTCCTATTTGGTCAACTTCAACCATGCATCGTGATTGTTCATTTCCTACACATAGATGATTCTTCAATTCCTCCATCTCTTCCGTTCCTCATCAAACGTGCGTGCTCATTGCCATGTGGGTCTGGGCAAGTATTATCCTTAAAATGAGGAGGCCTATCAGTCACATGGCCTCACTGGACCAGGGCTGAGGCGTGTGAATCTGTGATTCCAGTGGCCATGCATAGGGCAACCGAATTCAAAGACAGACCGGAATCACAATCGTGACACTCAGGTCAAGACCGGAATTAGCACCGAATGACTGGCAAGATGCACAGTAACACCCGGAGTCTGCAGGATCAACGCAAAGGGCAACGACTTTTTCTATAATTGGGCGAGATGCTCAAAGGCATGCGTAGTGAAAGGATGGGGTCCCACTAGGCCATTTCAAGCCTACCAAGGAAAGGCCACTGTGCACGGTAATGTTGCGATGCGCAAATTACGGCAAGGCCAGCTGGGCATCTCAGAGAACGAAAGTGATCGGCGCGATGGCAGTACTGAAAAAAATTGAGCTCGGTGTCATGGCAATGTGCGGACACAGTGACTCAGCGCCGAAATTTCACGGCCAAGACAAAATGTCATATGACAGACAAAATTTTGCGTCTACCTTCCACAATATAGATTTTGACATGTGTATACAAACCATATATATAGAATATACAAAAAGATGACAGGCAAATTACCACTCAAAGCTTGTCATTGCACCTGGTTGGACAGACAAAATGCCTATCAAAATCCCTTGGTAAACTCGAGCGATGGTCACCAACACATTGCCAAGGCAATGATGATGAGAATTCGGGCTGCAATAAGACAAGCAACCACCGGAGCACCCGGACCATAACAAATGGAAAGCGGACCGTAATCGGTGTACCACCGTAACAATGGACACAAAAGTATCATCGTACAATAGATATTCCGGTAGTTACTGGACTGGATTATCACAATACTGGGATCAGTGGACTCGGCAGCCACACCGGACTGGAGCAGGATGGACCGAAAAGAACCAATGCATCATGGAAGCGGCAATGGGGCAACGCTCAATGGTCGAGGAATCTCCGCGAATCGGCAATGGTACTTAGGCATAATAACAAAAACTTGACACCATCAGATCTGACACTGGATGAAGGATTAGTGGATAACGAGATGTTGATGCCGGAATTGACACCGGAAGGACCGAAGGTCATCAGGAAAAAAACGCAGGGATTAGTGCGGCTGCAATCCACGTGATGACAACAGAAAATAGCGGGTCCCAATGATTGAGATGTCAACCCGTTGGCTTAGGCAATGAAATGTCGGGGCAGCAACGTTCTCATCTGATGATGATTTGTAGTCGTAAAGCCCGGACGGTCAGAGGAGATGACAGGCTAATCGACCCGGTGCCCGATGATCAAGCCATACGCCACCATAGAAGCACAAGATGCCGAGCGATAGCAAATTAAGCACTCACGCATCCTTAGATGAAGCCACAGAGGATGCCCGACGGGTGATCAGTGCGCGCAAGACGAGCCATTCCAAATTCAATTGCCTCCCGTAACAATCAAATAGTGAACAATGGCCGACCGACAATAAAGAATCGCAGTGTCGGCAAAAACTGATAATGGCGGATTCTCAGTAGATGAATTGGTCAGGAAGACAATGATTACAATCAAGCCATGATGCTACACCATGCAAATTGCTCCCCATAACAAGCGGGAAACCATAATTAATGTGTGCATGCAAAAGGAGAGGCATGTGATATCGCAACAATGGATTGTGGGAACGGACACGACGGGCGTGCCAATGTTAAAAGGTGGGCGGGGCTTACCTTTAACAGAAGATACAGACATTCATGCATTATGTGACAAATGAAGCGGATGATAAACAGAAAGACATACCAAAAGCAATCAGAGACACCACGAGTCCATGACTACCAAACATGCGCGCGCTCCCTTTTATTTAATTGAAGCCATATTTATATACAAGTATGATGTACCTTTTCGGAGGGGGTTCACACCTCCTCATGGAAACCCTTTGGCAAGCCTTCAAATAGACCTTAGTCCATGCATTTTAATAAGAATTTCCAACCACAAGATGATTAAAACAATGCTCATCTATCACTCATCTAACAGGAAGAACATTGCATTTTGCCGAAAATATAGCCTTCGCATACATGTTTACCGGGTGCCTCAACTTTGGGCAAACAGGACACCATTTTGTCTCTCATATGAGCAAGTTTATGAATAGCCCAAGTGTCAATCATTAGTAGGCAATTAAGTGCATCTTTCGCTACTTGAGTGGTAGTTGGCCTCTTGGATTGTTTTATTCCAAAGGAGGATCGTTACTGCCAGATTTATATGCTTCTTTTGACGTGGATTAGACTAATTGCTATGAAACTTGTGTTTCCATAAGTCATTTTTTTGCTTCATGGTTAGTAGCTCATGCATATCTTGGTTGAGCAAGAAGTAGCCTATTGTGGCCACTTCTAGTTGCACATCACTCCCATGGGGGAGTAGTGATGTGTGTGAATATGCTTATGACCTGTGGGGCACCTTTCTCCCTCTTTATGAGGTTTTTCCCCCACCTTTTATATATGCCCATTATGCTAATAGGCTACTTATCTTATCTTGTACATTCACTTAATGATATGGTCAATGTTGTGTTTTAACCTTCTTCTTCTTCTTCATCCTCATGTTGTTTGTGTGCTTCCATCATCCTCAAACTCCAACAGCAACTTGATCCAATAGAGATAAGAAGAGGAAGATTTCAATGCTATCTAAAGAGAATATAATTTTGATAATTATGAAGTTTTGAACTCCATCAGAGTTAATTATCCTAGATTTCGAGCACTCTTCTTGAAAGATCCTATGGAACAAATTACACGAACCTAGATGGATAAGAAAAACACAAAAATCCTCGAACATAAGAGATTGATATGAAAAAGGAGCAAGATCTAGCAAACATCCCATTCTCGTATGAAGATGTACCATTTGTAAATGAACCAAATGGTGAATTCATAATCTTTTACACTTTATAAAACTACACTGGACCATATGAGACAAGATAAGAATTAAGGAGAGCACATATAGTAAGGTTTAATACTTCACAAAGTATGTTACTCGAGAGTGTTGAGGAATTGTGAAATGAAAAGGTAAAATGGAGTCTCACACTTGAATACTTTTTGAAGGTAAAACCATATTTATGGATAGAATTGGACAAACAAGTGGAAGAAGGTAAAACTCAAATAAAGGAACCAAAAAACAAATCTATAAGGGCTTTCTTTCCTGTTGATATATGTAGTAGTGATGTATATGAACACACATGCGAGGGGTATGAGTTCACACTAATTTTTGTTCGATAAAGAGGATGTCTTCTTTTTCTTTTCTACCATTTTGTGTGAACAAAGATCGACAAAAGAATAATAAAAAAAAAACTGATGTGGCCGAGATAAAAGAATTCTTTGAGAAGAAGGGTTGAAGGTGAAAAAAAAATCACTTCCACATTACTTACACTACTAGATTACCATTTTCCTTCTCTATTGTGAATCAAATAAGAGTACCATTTTTTTCTTTTTCCTTCTCTATTTTGAATCAAATCAGATTACTATGAATCAAATCAGATTACTATTTTCTTCTTTGTTTTGAATAATGAAGAATGGATCAACTTATGTGTTGAGAAGTGATTAATTTCAAAAGATTTTCTTTCCTCCGTGCACTTATGATCTTGCAGTTTAGCTCATCTCTTCCAAGTTGGAGGGTAGGGGTTCAAACTCCGCACATTACAGGACACCCCTTCCTTGTGGGTAGGATGAACTATGGACTTCTGGTGAAGTTCAGCCTTTGGTCACCTCTTGTCCATAACCTCCGGATCAAGTGACTTTTGTATGAAACTAGTACTTGGTTGTGTCTTAAGGCTGTCACTTTTCAAGCTCTATCCTAGTGAGCCAAAATGTGCTTTTGAGCTCTATAATTCTAACAAAATTTTTTAATTCTAATGAACTTTTGAACTCTGTAACCCTGACCGTACATAAAACCCATGGATAATAAGCTCGCCTTGCACTTTCAATTAATTCAAGCTAATCTAAGCTGATTAAAACTCAAAGCCTTGTCCACGTTTCGTAGGGCAGTTGGTTGAGCTTTGGCCTCTTGAGGCAGAGGTCCAGGGTTCAAGCCCTCGGCTGGACATGTATGGCTTTGGCCAATTAAACCAGTTGTAATGTTGTAACCTTGTTTAATCCCGGCTTTGTGGGATACGAGGGGTCTCATAGGTATTATGCCCATTCACTTGTAGAGTTGCACTTTCAAAATTAAAGCTCTCGGGAGTAGATTTCGGATGAAGCTCTATTTAGATAAAAAAACTCAAAGCCTAAGTTTGAATTTCCAAGCCTGTGTAACCTATTGGTTTGATGCCTTGAGTTCATGGGAAGAAATCCTGAGTTCAAATCTTGACGGGACATAGATGGATGCCTCTACCTTACGAGGTTGGGTATAGACATAGATGGATGCCTCTACCTTACTAAGTTGACTAGAGTTAGAGTATGAGTATGTGAGTGTGTTTCCAATTCATTCTACTCTCAAAAATAAAAAACTCAGAGCGTACAGCAATGAATCCAGACTCCAGAGATCGCGATTCTTATCGAGTCTGTCTCGGACATTGCTTTAATGCACATGAACCCAGAAAGGCCGGGAAAGGACCTCGAACTTCAAAGTTCAGCCCGTTTCTCTAATAGGAAATCGTGGTAAGATGCAGGACCTCGAAATGATACAAATTGCTAGCGGCATGTGCAGGACAACCTAGGACTTGATTTTGGTAGCGCCTCGACATGCGGAAGGGCGAGGTACGAATTCATTTAGATTTGCTGTAGGATCTTGTGGGTTTTGAAAACTCTATAGTAAGGTGTTGTGGTCATCTTTGGTGGAGAACAGGAGTCCAGAAATTTCTGTGCATCGTACAGTTGGTGCTGAGCATGAGACGGAGTGCAAGGGGTGTGAAAGGCAGACGGAAGAGTAAGAAATGTGACGGCGGCAGAGGAGGAGATGCTGCCGGAACTCCTACGTGGCCGGCCGTTGGAGACAGATTGGAAGTTAGAAGCGACGAGGAAGGATTCATCGGCGTCTGGTATGCAGCAGAAGTCGTTCATATTGAACACCCTTCCTCCTGTATTGTGGAGTACGAGGAGCTCCTCTCCGACGACGGACTCCCTTTGCAAGAAATCGTCCCATTGCGCAATCTGCGACCGTGTCCACCCTCCCTTCCCCCTCGTACTTCCTGGTGTCAAGACCATCTTGTTGAGGCATACGATCGGGATGGATGGTGGGCTGGGATAGTGGTCCGCTCTCTCCCAGGGAATGGCCATGTGCTCGTGCGCTTTCCAACGACTGGAGAGGAGCTGACTTTCCCGCTTTCCCTCCTCAGAGGCCTTCAAAATTGGGATAATGGAAAGTGGACCGACCTGACACAGGTATCTAACGTGCTTTGCCATCGCCGTCGTCTGTTGGACTGCATGTTAATAACATTCCTCGCACATTGCATGCTGATAATATTTCTCCTTCACATCTCGTTTTCTGGATGTTGAGCACACATATGCCAATAACTCAATGTTCATGGCTCCAAAAGTTATGCTTGCACAGGTTGAGTTGCTTTAGAGACACAGAAAATCAAAAGATTATCATTATCAAATCTTCACTGGGGGTTCAGCACTTTATATCCTGCTGTAGGTGACCTGCAGTTACTTCGAGTACTCTGCAGCGTATTCTGATGAGTTCGTCCGGAAGTGTTTATTTCCATATGATCCTCATCTTCTCTGCTATATACTTTCCTGGCCGGGATTATGGATTTCTTTATTTTTTCCGTTTTAGCGAGAAATGGGAGCCACGAGGTAGTAATGTTCGTATGCCGATTATATGTGTGGGTCGAATCCTTCCTGGTATGAGGCACTGAGTGCTTCAGTGTGGTCAACCTAGTGCGCTTTAAAAATACGTCCATTTTAGGGAGTTTTGCGCTTCAGTGATGATACAATAGTTTGTCACTTTCTTGTATGTTTGTTCCATAAAAGCGTTTTCGAGTGATAGTTTTCTCATCGCTTTATTGTTGGTCTGTGGGTGTACCTTCCCATCAAAAGATCTTTGCGATTCATTTAAGCACACAGAATGTAGTGTTTGTTGTCCGTCTGACGTTCTGGACATGCATTCTATGCGTACGTCAAAGACTAACGTTCTTAGGAGGCATTTGAAAATATGGCCAGATAAATTCTAATTTTGCAGTTGTTCTATCCTGTTTTACTGATTTGTTTTACCTTGTAATCCTATATTCATCGATGATTATCCATATAGTTTGTTGTCATGTTATTGTTTTTGATAAGGGTCTGGGTTGTTCACAGAGTTTTGTATGTTGTACTTTGTAGTACTTATAAATGCTTGCCTGTTTCTTGCTTTTAAAAGAGAACAACAGTTACTAGCTAATACATAGCCCTTGTTGGTTCTGTTGAGCCTTTCTTTTAAAGAAGAACAATGTTTGATAGCTTTCAAGTATTTACATATATCTTTATTGTGGCCTCTCTGTTTCAGATTCGTCGGACAGATGATGTACTTGATGAGGATGGTGATGATAATGATCGACATGCTGACATGGTTGATTATAACAACTTCCGGAACCTTCATCATGAAGCACCAGAGAGGCAAACTTCTGATCAAAAGAGCAAGCTGCTTGGCTTGGACCATTCATCTTCATTTTCAAAGGAATCTAGCCAAATGACTTGTTCAGACCAGTGTGATGCCCCTTCCCATGCATCAGGTCACCTTACAGGAGCATCAAGCAGATTGACTGGATGTAAACTGTCAGCAAGCATGGAGGAGTTTGAGGCACAAGTGAGTGCCAATGATCATTCAACCTTGCTACAAGAGGCTTTGAAGGGTGAAGTTAGACTGGAATTGGTAACATATGAGCTTTTGGTCAAGGCAATTCACTTGAAAGGCCCTCTGAATTGGGCACAGGAAAAGCTACTGACAGATGTTCGACTTCAATTGGGTATCACTAGTGCAGAGCAGGCTATTGTTCTCAAGAAGTACATGCCATCCAGTGATGGGAGAGGGTAGTCTGCATTTATGATTTAGTGTATTTTCATGGTAAAGACCATGCTTGAACAGCTGATCTTATTTGCACAGGCCCCAGGAGTCCATAAATCTAAAAATCATGATTTTTGCATGGTCCCATGGTGATGAGTTTTGAGTTATGATAAAAGCAATTGAAGTGTGTTCAAGTTATTGCCCTTGTAAATCACTCATGTTCACGAACTACTTATTAAATTTCAAGTTTATGTAGTCTCAGACTTCAGATGAGGGACTCATTCGCTGCCCATGCTGTGGCTAATCTGAAAAGCTTATTGAGTACAGCATTAGCAAGTGTTGGTGATATTTATGGGCCGTAGCAAGATAATTATCCTCAGGTCAAATACTAGTTCAAATCTTATTGCATCAGAGCAGCTCCCATGATAAGAAAGATAGAGCCCTCATCTGAAGGATAGCACACTGAAGCAGGAGTAGAATAATGGAGTTCACATATTACAAGCTGGTCACATCCCAATCTCTATGACAAATGCTTGGGCATGTTGGCAATCTTAAGTGTTCTACATTTATGATTTATCTGTCTTTGGCTACATTATCCGTCGATGTTAAAATCAATAAGTTGGTGGCATGCCCATATTTCAAAAGTTTAACAAAAGGAACTAAAAAGCACAGAGAGGGGAGTGGATTTTCATTGCCTTCTTTTTTTGGGTCAAGAAAGAACATTGAATCTCCAATGATGGCTGTATCTAGTTTGCATCAAGGTTGTGGCTGTTGTTTTGTGAGTTTGCTTGTTAATGCTAGGTCAAATCCTCCATGAATGATTGTATTTGCCTCAGTTGGGAAAGTACATTATACTCTTTGTTTTCTGTTTGTAGAGACCGTTAAAGCTGTCAGACATTGGTCTACAGAGACCATTCCATGTGTGTGTGGGACGAGGGCTAGTTAGCCAAGGTCCTAAGCTCGGGGGTATATCCTAAGGTATTTGATGGTTAGTGGGGATGAGTGTTGCATGCTGGCCACATGGCGACGCTAGAACATTCCAGATCACTGCTATTTTAGATACAAGAGGATATAAATGGATGGGAGGAGAGTGGCACACACATCATTCGCATGTTTCTTGAGGAAAGCCTCACACTTGGTATCAGAGCAGGATTGTTTTTTAGCTAATTTTACCAGAGCACTTGGTGGTTGTTGGGAATTTTCGTGCATGTTTTCTTTAGGGGAGGTATCAGAGCAGGATTGTTTTTTAGCTAATTTTACCAGAGCACTTGGTGGTTGTTGGGAATTTTCGTGCATGTTTTCTTTAGGGGAGGCACCGTCATCCGTTCCAGGGTCTTCTTCATCGTCGTTTGAGGAGGAAGGAGGCAGAGACGTTTTGTCGATCTGTTGTCGCCTGGTAGCAAAAGATTGGGGGCAATCAGAGCAGCGCACGCGCCGTTTCCGACCGCCTACGCAGACAGAGGATCACGAGCCTTCTTCTTGGCCGCCCACGAGGAGAGTGTGAGAGACCCTTCTCATCCTTGTTGGTGAAAGACTTGAGGGAGAGCTTCTTTATAAAAAGGCGCTTTCTAAGTTGCTGAACAGAGTATGTGGGATTGGTTTGTAGCTGCGCGCGCTCACAGAGAAGAGGAGGCGAATTTCTGAGGAGGCCATAGCTAAAGCTTCTCTTATCCCAGTTTTTTGAGCACCAAGCTTCATCAAATTGACCATATCTTGGCCAAATCTTATCCAAATTTGGAGTTCTTGGGCTTGTTAGAAAGCTCTCTCAGAGATCTTTCCAGGGATTGGCTATAAGCCATACTTTGGGTTCAGAAATTGCCTTCAACATAGGTTTGAAGTGGATTGTTCTTCATCGAATACCTTCAACGAAGCACTTTTTGAAGATTTGTGTGATCTACGAGCAAAAGGGAGTTGATACTCTACTTGTAGCTCTTCAATTGGATGCTTCAACAATATCAAAGAAAGTCGGAGATAAGTATTTAGTCAATATTTGCTTAGTTATTCTGTTGACTGTGCATATTAGAAATATTCATGCATTACGTGTAGGACGACGTAATTAGAGCGTAAATAGAGATGTATGTTCGATGCTTGAGCTTTTCTTACAGGTGGTAAGTATCGGAAGGTATCGACCAGAAAAATATTTTGATTGAGGGCTTGTAGTGCCCAACAACATATTTGGAAAAGTTTTCTATTGCAGGTGTTCGAAGATAAAAAGAATAGATCGTGCCTGCCGGCACATGATTTATGCTTGACGATTGTTATTTTCTTCGAAATTATTTCGGATTTCATAGTGACACCGTTAGGTTGCCGAAATTTTTAAAAATTAGCATGCATGTGCATTAAAGTTTAGAAAGTATATTAAAGTTTCTTTCTATTGTCTTTTTCTATTTAGCAAAAGCTTTGACCGGTTCTTTTTTTTCCGATTGTCAGTAGTATTTACTTTTGTTTAGTCTTTAAAAAAAAAAAAAGTTTCTTGCCTAGCATGGAACTGGAACCTTCTTCACCTGTCAAGACAGAATCCATTATGCCTGAACCTCCAGTTGATCCCATTCAAGCTATGAACAATAGAATTTTATCTTTAGAAAGTTCTCTTCATGACATCTTGGAACACGTGCGTGGTTCTAAGAGAGAAGAAGAGCCGCTTGATGTTGATCCTCCAGAGATGGAGGTAGATGCTCCAAATGAGCATCAAATTTCAAAAGTCCTTAAAGATAGCGTCTTAGTTAGAGAAGCCAGATGGAAGCTTAAGGATCTTAAGCCTCCAAGATATCATGGCTCAACTAGCGCTAGAACTGCTGACGCAGTTGAGCAGTGGCTCAGCAAGTGGGAACAATGTTTCCGTCCGTGTCATATCCACTATGATAGGCATAAGATTCAGTAGGCCACTTATAATTGTATGGATGTCGCTCATAGGTGGTGGCGAAAGATAGAACAGGATAAGAAGGAGCCCACAACATGGGATCAATTCAAAATCCTGTTTTATAATAATTTTGTACCACTTGATGAGAGGTCTAGAGCACTAGATACTTGGTTCTTCATCAGTCAGAAGAATCAGTCATTTCATGAATACGCAGATAGGTATAGAGAGGTACTTCTTAAAGTACCTGATACCATTCCAGAGTTTCTTCAAGTCCACAAGTTTGTCTTGGGACTCAGAGAAACTATCCGACCATTAGTGAGAAAAGAGCGGTGTCAATCTTTGGCACAGGCCACAGAGATGGCCTTAGTTTATGAGGATGGCCACAGGAGCACAGGTTCCCAGGGCCAGAGATCCCCATGGACTAGGGTTAGCCGATCTTTCCATACTTCGACTCCTGGTTCGGTCAGTGCACAGCCTTCTAGGGAGGCTAAGCAGGTGCACATGATCCAGACAGTCTCAGGAGGTAAGAGAAAAGTGTCAGCTCTGGCTGAGAGGGCATATAACCGATCCATTCTTACCCCTCAGCAGAAAGAGAAGGCAATGAAAGAGGGTTTGTGCTATGGATGCTTAGGACAACACTTATATAAGGATTGTCCTAAAAAGAAAAAGATAGCAGCCACCATAGTCATAAATCCGACTCAGGCAGGGGGTGGGAGTGACGATGAATTTGGGGATCCCCCATCTCCATTATCATCTCCCATAGTGGCCATGACGGTAACTATGAGAGGAGTCGTGGCAGGACAGCCTGTCAAGGTATTCTCCGACACAGGTTCGACTCATAATGTTATTAGTTCCCGATTAGTCAAGAGGTTATGCTTAGATACGGTACAGTCAGATTATACTTATACTGTAGAGTTAGCGGACGGGAAGGGAACTGAGACTTGGGATAGACGAGTAGTTGATCTTGCTATTCAGGTCCAGTCCTATGAGGACAGATTGGATTTTGAGATAGCAAGATTAGCTCGATTCGATATAGTTCTTAGTAAGAAGTGGCATGCGAGGAAGAAACCAGTCATTGATTTTGCTCCGCATGTGTATCAGTTTGAGCATGAGGGAAGGAGATTACTGATCCGTGGAGAACCAGATCTCCAAGAGACGCGATTGGTGACGGCTACCAAGTTGCTCAAAATTGATTGTAAGTATATCTATTTTCTTTATTTCATGTATTTGTCGTATGTTGAGATGGATTCATGTAGTCATGGAGACTCTAGTTGGAATGCTCCAACACTTTCAGCTAAAGTGAGAGCAGAATTCCAAGAGTT
Source organism: Ceratopteris richardii (assembly GCA_020310875.1). Taxonomy (NCBI): domain Eukaryota; kingdom Viridiplantae; phylum Streptophyta; class Polypodiopsida; order Polypodiales; family Pteridaceae; genus Ceratopteris; species Ceratopteris richardii. The sequence continues at coordinate 138,216,855 of CM035430.1, forward strand.
GTTTTTAAAGGAATTACCATCAGGTTTGCCTCCTTGCAGGAATATAGAGCATAGAATCGAATTGGTATCAGGAGCGAGTCCGACCGCTCGGCCACCATTTCGAATGAGTTTGCAGGAGGAAAATGAAGTCCGCAAGGTCGTGGACGAGTATCTTCAAAAAGGGATGATTAGACCCAGCTATTCACCCTTTGCCGCACCAGTTCTTCTTGTGAAGAAGAAGGATAGATCTTATAGGATGTGTGTCGACTATCGAGCACTCAATAAGATCACTATTAGACACAGATATCCTATGCCCCGAATTGATGATCTTTTGGATGCTCTAGGTGGAGCCATTGTATTTAGTAAGATAGATTTAAAGAGTGGCTATCATCAGATTAGAGTAAAAGATCATGATGTACATAAGATAGCTTTGAGAACCCGTTTTGGTCATTATGAGTATTTGGTCATGCCTTTTGAAGGTATGTATAATTATGAGTATTTGGTCATGCCTTTTGGTTTGACAAATGCTCCAGCTACATTTATGATGTTAATGAATGATATTTTAAGACCTTTCATAGGAAAGTGTGTTGTTGATTTTGTGGATGATTTGCTAGTGTATAGTAGGACTGTGCATGAGCATGAAAATCATTTAAGGTTTGTGTTGAATATTTTAAAAGAAAATAAGTTGTATGTAAATCTAGAGAAGACACAATTGTTTCTTCCGAGGATAGACTATCTAGGGCATGTGATTTCAGCCGATGGGGTTCATATGGATCCTAAGAAGGTATCAGTTATTTTAGCATGGCCTACTCCTCAGGATGAGGGGCAGTTACTGTTGGAGTTGGACGTCTGCGGAAGCACGCGAACAGCACAAGGAAGAAGAAGAAGCTTGGAGCACAACACACAAGACTGAATGTATTACTAGAGAATGTACAAAGATTAGTAGCCCATCAGGGCAATAGGCGTATATACAAGCCGGGGAAAAAAACCTCCTAAAGAGGGAAAAAAGTGCCCCGACGGTCCTAGAGTGTTCACACACATCACTACCTAAATATATCAACAAATCCCCCCTGGGAGTGATGCGGTGAACAAGGAGCTTGCACTCATGTATAAGGAAGTGCCAAGCTATGTGGAAATCACTCCACAAAAGGAAGTAAGCTCAAAGCTTTGCGGAAAGCTTCAAACTTCTCCCTAGGCAGAGCCTTCGTGAAAAGGTCTTCAATGTTCTCCTGCGTGGGCACATATGCCAAGCTTATCTCCCCAGCAGAGAACCTCTCCTTGACATAGTGATAATGCACCTCAATGTGCTTAGTGCGAGCATGGAACACAGGGTTCCTCCCAACTGCCAATGCGCTCTGACTGTCAGTGAAGATGGTGGTGGCAACACCCAAATCAGCCATAAGGCGTCTGAGCCACACACACTCAACAGTCGCTGTGAAAGCTGCCCTATACTCAACCTCACAACTGGAAGTGGCCAGAGTAGGCTGCTTCTTGCTCAACCAAGATATACATGAGCTACCAAGCATGAAGCAAAAACCACTCGTGGACACACGAGTGTCATAGCAACCAGCCCAATCTGAGTCAGAAAAAGCATGCAAATCTGGCGGTAGTGATCCCCCCTTGGGATAAAACAACCCAAGTAGCCGAGTACCACTCAAGTAGCGAAAGATTCGCTTAACCGCTTTCCAATGCGTGACTCCTGGGCAATGCATAAACCTTCTCATCTGTGAGACAGTAAACTGAATATCTTGCCGAGTAATGCATAAGTAAATCAAGCATCCAACAGCCTGCTGATAGAGAACAGCATCAAATGCATCTCGAGCATCATGAAGCCTCAATCGTAAACCTGTCTCCATAGGAGTGGCAATAGGCTTACAGTCTTCAAGGCCAAAACGCTGCAATAATGTGTCAATATATTTCGTTTGACACAAAGCCATTCCACCATCAACGTGCATAAACTGAATGCCCTAATAGTGATGCAAATGCCCCAAATCAGACATTTCAAATGAGGCATGCAAATCAGCCTTAAAATCAGCAATATGTGTCTCAATAGGACCAGTGAGAAGCATGTCATCAACATAGACAACAATGATCAGAAGCACATCATTAGCACGTTTAACATATAAGGTGCTTTCAGTTGGACTGTTCTCAAAACCATGTGCAATCAGATAGGCATGTATCTTCTCATACCAAGCACGTGGTGCACTGCTTGCTTTAAACCATATAATGCCTTCTTTAACCTGCAAACCTGGTTTTCATGCCCTTTCTCCACAAAGCCACGGGGTTGAAAAACATACACTTCTTCATGCAAGTCACCATTCAGAAATGCTGTTCTAATGTCCAACTGATGTACATTCCAACCATGATGGGCTGCAAGTGCACAAATGCTCCGAACAGTAGTCATACGGCATGTAGGTGCAAAGGTCTCATCAAAATCAATGCCTCTTTCCTGTGCATAACCCTTTGCAACAAGCCTAGCCTTATACCTGTCAACTGTGCCATCAGGTTTACGCTTCATCTTGTATACCCACTTAGTGCCAATGGCCTTCTTGCCAGGAGGCAAGTCACATAAAGACCATGTACCATTCTTCATTATAGCATCATATTCAGATTTCATAGCAGCCATCCAATTTTCTGAATTTTGTGCTTCATCAAAAGAAACAGGCTCATTCTCATCACAGAGACTAGATGCAGCCATAGCATAGCAATCTGATGCAAAGGAGACACTATGAGAGCCTGAACGAGTACGATATGACAAAGGTGCATCTAATTTGTTGTCACGCAAAGTCTGCACCAGCCATTTTGGCATAGTTTTTGCCTGCTCAATATCAGCTCTCTCATCAACAAGCGCATCATGTAAATCTGCATCAGAAATGGAATGATCTGAATCATCATATGAAACCTGCAAAGGCTGAGAAGTTGCCTCATTAGGACCAGCACTAGCCTGTGCACCTGTAAAAAGAGGCATCAAAGTATCATACATGTCTTTGGAGCTAACAGATGTCTCCTTAGTACATGAAAGCAATGGCTGAATAGCATCTTCCACAAAGACAACATCACGGGTAACCAGAATGCGTTTAGTCTGTGGATGATACAGACGATAGCCTTTACTTTCAGAACTGTACCCAACAAAAATACATTTTACTTCCTTATCATCCAATTTTCTGCGATGTTGTTCAAGCACTAATGCATATGCCAAACAACCAAAAACACGCAGATGAGCAACAGATGGCTTTCGGTCATGCCAAGCCTCATATGGAGTGATAGACTCCATCGCTTTAGTTGGACACCTGTTCAGTACATATGCTGCACACATGACAACCTCAAGCCAGAAACTATGTGGTAAAGCCTGACTTTTGACCATGCACATCGCCATCTCCATGAGTGACCTGTTCTTTCGTTCAGCAACTCCATTCTGTTGAGGTGTATACGGCACTGTACACTGGTGTTTTATCCCACGTTCAGCCAAAAATGCATTAAAATCTGAAGACATATATTCCCCTCCTCGATCAGAACGGAGGGTGCCCATTTTACATGCTGACAGATTTTCAGCCAAAACCAAAAACTGTTTGAAGCACATGAACACTTCGGACTTTGTTTTGAGTGGATATACCCATGCATGCCTGGAAAAATCATCAATGAAAGTCACGAAGTAAAGGTAATTTCCAAAAGAGGGTGTCTGCATAGGACCACAGACATCACTATGTACAAGCTGCAATTTCTGTGTAGCCCGAACTGAACCATCTTCTGGAAAGGAAGAGCGCTGCATTTTGCCCAAAATACAGCCTTCACAAACATGTTTTCTAGGTGCCTCAAGTTTGGGCAAAGAGGACACCATTTCTGATTTCTGCAAGCGTAACAAACTAGCAAAATTCAGATGACCAAAGCGTGCATGCCAAAGCTTTGCATCTGACATAGCCTGAGAATCATGAACTGCACATGCCGAATCATTCACAGATCTTTCATAGTCTATGAGCTTATACAACCCACGACATAAAATGCCAAAAGCAATAATCACATCTCCATTTGAGAGATCATGGACTTTAAACCTGTCATCAACGAATTTCACAACCAAGCCAATCTTGGCTAATGCAGAAACTGATAACAGGTTCTTTTTGATCCCTGGCACAAATAAAGCATCTGACAAAGTGAAAGAACTACCATCAGCAGTACTCAGAATGATCTTACCAACTCCCATAATAGGATAAGAGGAGTTATTGGCGCATGTGACAGTATTCCTTGTAGGGGCAGGCTCGAGTGAAGAGAAGAAACTGCGCTGCGAGGTAATATGTTTGGTCGCCCCACTGTCAAAGTACCAAACATCTGAGTCTACTGCAGACATGCACTGATCATGAGAAGATTGGTCAAAACTGCATACAGTAGTAAACGCCCATTCTTTTTCTTGCACAAGATTTGCAGACTCTGTTTTTGGTGTAGAGGCCTCTGCAACAACCATTCCAGCCTCTTTCTTCTTTGCCTCTTTAGCAGGCAGTGTTGGACAGTTCTTTATAATATGATCATTTCCTTTACAGTACTTGCAGAACAATTTTTGCTTTTCTGATTTCTTCTCATCTTTATCCAGGTTCTTCGATTGTGCAGCATTTGCAGATTTCTGCTTACTAGTAGAAGAGCTCCATTTTCCTTTGCCCTTCTGACTAGCCAGGAAAGCTTGATCTGCAACACGCATAATGGACCTGTTTTGCCTGGATTGATCTTCCTGCAACAGAACAGAGACTAATTCCTCAAATGACAAGGCATTCGGATTGCCTTTCATGATCAACCAAAGAGTAGAGGCAAAACTCTGATATGAATCAGGAAGACCATTCAGAACGGTCTTCACAAGTGAGCTATCTGGTATAACCTCATCAGCAGAAATCAATTGTTCCTTTAGGTTTTTGATCTTTGTAAGAAAACTGTCCATAGAATCACCTTCATTCATGTGCTCACTCTCCAACTGTTTTCGGAGGTAAGCAACACGAGCCTCATTCCTAGCCTGGTACAAAGTGGTAAGTGTATCCCAAGCATCCTTTGCTGTTCTGCAAGAGCGAATGTGAGGAATAATGGCACGTTTGACAGACAAAGCTATCAATGCATGTGCCTGGGCATCTCTGCCATCCCAACGATTCTGCTCTGTAGTAGGTGCAACAGAAACAGCAGCACGAACAGGAATCTGCGGAATATCATCTTCGACACCATCTTCATCCGCTCCAACACCTGTATTTGCAGTACCTGTCCATCTTCATCCGCTCCAATACCTGTATTTGCAGTACCTGTCGTTACAGGTGTAACGGGACGTCTTTCAACACCCTGCACAATGTTCCACAATCCTTTTGCAACCAGTACATGTCGCATCATATAAGCCCATAATGGGTAGTTGGTACCATCCAACTTATCCTAAACAGCCAACATACGGAATACATCATTGCTTTCAGCCATGGCCGGTGACTAAAATACCTTGATGCAGAAAATTGACTGTATTTCAAAAAGTTGAACGGAACTGCCCATACGAGTTCTGTTAGACCTGTAGCAGACTTCGAGACGCTTAAACTGGCGAACAGAAACTGGTATATACCTTTGGCACAAAAGGACGAAATAGCCTGCACAAGCGCTACGATAGTGCGTTCGGAGGCCGAAACGAGCTCAGATCTCGATTTCGGCACCACAAAGCGAAGCTGTTTTGATCTCGAAAACACACTGAGTATGCTCACTAAATTTCGTGCGAATCTGAGACTGCAAATGGAGGAGTGTCGACGGCGCCCTAGAAGAAGCGACGACCTTCTCTGATACCAATTGTTGGAGTTGGACGTCTGCGGAAGCACACGAACAGCACAAGGAAGAAGAAGAAGCTTGGAGCACAACACACAAGACTGAATGTATTACTAGAGAATGTACAAAGATGAGTAGCCCATTAGGGCAATAGGCGTATATACAAGCCGGGGGAAAAAAACCTCCTAAAGAGGGAAAAAAGTGCCCCGACGGTCCTAGAGTGTTCACACACATCACTACCTAAATATATCAACAGTTACGGTCGTTCTTAGGACTTTCCAGTTTCTATCGGAAATTCATCTCTTCATATTCGTCGATAGCAGCACCTATGACGAACTTGCTTCAAGGCAAAATTCCATTTGCATGGAAACAAGAGCAGCAAGAAAGTTTTGATACTCTGAAACAAGCTGTTTTAGAGGCTCCTATACTCAAAGTGGTGGATCCTCAGAAACCATTTGAGTTAGAGACCGATGCTAGCGGCACAGCCATAGGCGAAGTCTTAAGTCAAGATGGCATGCCAATAGCTTTTGAAAGTAAGAAGTTAAGTAGTGCACAACGCAATTGGCCTGTGCATGAACAAGAGTTGTATGCGGTGGTGCATGCACTTAAAGTTTGGAGACACTATCTTTATGGTGCAGACTTTAAGGTATTCACAGATCATCATACACTCAAGTATTTCTGTAGTCAGCCAGATCTTCGAGGCCGACAGGCTCGTTGGGCTGAGCTCATGCAAGAATTCCACATGGAAATCTTGTATAGAAGAGGCAAAGAAAATATAGTAGCTGATGCATTATCTCGAATAATGTATCAAATGAGCTTTACAGTTTTAGAAAGCTCATTGCTTCAAGAAATTAAGGAAGCACAGGTGGAAGATCCACATTTGTTACAGATAGTTAGAGCCATTAGTAATGACTCTATTTTAGGAGACGGGACAGTTCCAGCTGTTTCTTCTTCTACGAAAGCAAATAAGTCCATTCCGTATTCCAATTTCTCACAGGAGAATGGAATAGTGAAGCGGAAAGGAAAGGTTTGTGTGCCAGATTCTCGGGATTTGAGAAAGAAAGTCATGCATGATAACCATGATGTTCCCTGCGCAAGACATCCTGGTGTTGACAAGACAATACAGCTTGTTAGACGAACATTTTGCTAGAGATATCCATACTTATGTTCAACAATGCTTTATGTGTCAAGTCAACAAAGCAGAAAGGGTAAAGACACCAAGTCTTTTATATCCTTTACAAGTTCCAGATCACAACTGGGATGGTATATCCATGGACTTCATAGTGGGGTTACCGCGGACCCAAAGGAAGCGGGATACAATCCTAGTTGTGGTAGATAGACTGAGCAAGATGGCTCATTTCATACCCACGCAGGAGACAATAGAAGCTCCACAGGTAGTGGAGTTGTTTATCCAGAATGTCTTCAGATTGCATGGCTTACCTACATCCATAATCTCAGATAGGGATATCAGATTTACAGGACACTTTTGGAAGTTTGTATTTGACAAACTGAAAGTGTCACTAAAAATGAGTAGTGGTGATCATCCACAGACATATGGTCAGACCGAGAGGATCAACCAAATTCTAGAGGATATGTTGAGGGCATATGTCTCTGAGAGACAGACAGATTGGGATAGTTATTTTCCATTAGTAGAGTTTGCTTATAACAATAGACCTCACAAGGTGACTGGGATGTCTCCTTTCGAGATGAACTATGGCATGAATCCCACTTCTCCCAGTACCATAGGAATGCCTAAGAAATGTCCTAGTGCTTCTGAGTTCTTAGCGAATCTCCAAGCAAACCTTGAAATAGCTAAAGCCAAGATGCAGCAAGCAGCTGATAGAGCCAAAGAGTATGCTGATAGGAAAAGATCTCCTAGATCCTTTGAGGAAGGAGACCGAGTCTTCCTTCAGGTACCGGCTAGATCTACTTCATTGTCTACAGGGAAGTGTAGTAAACTATCACCAAGGTATTGTGGACCTTGGAAGATAGTAAAGAAGTTGAGTGATGTTGCATACCGATTAGAGCTTCCTCCAGATTGCAGAGTCCATCCAGTGTTTCATGTCAGTAAACTAAGAAAGTATATATCTAGGGAGGATAATCTAATAGAGGGTATTGTTTCTTTGCAGGAAACCGATAGAGAAGATCATTCTCCAGACAGAATACTAGATAGGAGACAAAAACGGTTGAGGAATCGTGTCATCCAAGAGTATTTGGTAGCCTGGAGAGGATTACCACTTACTGACTCTACTTGGGAATCAGCGGCTCTGGTTCGCAAGTACTTTCCCTCATTGATCATTGAGGACAATGATCTTTAGAAGGGGGAGAGAGTGTCAGACATTGGTCTACAAAGACCATTCCATGTGTGTGTGGGACGAGGGCTAGTTAGCCAAGGTCCTAAGCTCGGGGGTATATCCTTAAGGTATTTGATGGTTAGTGGGGATGAGTGTTGCATGCTCGCCACATGGCGACGCTAGAACATTCCAGATCACTGCTATTTTAGATACAAGAGGATATAAATGGATGGGAGGAGAGTGGCACACACATCATTCGCATGTTTCTTGAGGAAAGCCTCACAAAAGCTTATAGAAGTTTATTTAAAATGTTGTGTATTCATATCAGAAACAGTTTCAGGATGCTCATAGGTGATTGAAATAAGAGTGAGCATGGTTGAAATAAGAGAACAAAACAAGAGCGTCATATAAGTGAACAAAAGAAGAGTGTCATCACATGTTGTAGCAACCGAATTTAGAGATGGCCTTGTTCTTATAAAGCATGAAAGTTAATGGGAGATGACAAAGATAGGAACAATGATATGGTCCACTTTGTTTTTGCGAACGTGACAAGATTTGCATGAGTTTAAGTGTATCTCACTTGAGTAGAGGGTCTTTGAAGTGAGTCTCTTGTTTTGCCCCAAGGCTTGATGGAAGCATGGTCTTTCCCCCTAGATTGGGCTCAATGCTACTTTATTCTTAATGATCAATAAGCTTGGCAGTAGTATCTTTCGATCTAAATTATCCATCACAACACCCTTTCGGGAAATCACAACTCCCTTTTGGGCATAACGAGCAGGTGTTCCAATGGGGACCGAATGCAATTGTTAGATCACTAACAACTCTCTTTCCGGCACATCATGTAATGGACATAACAGTTCCAAAAGAAGGTGAGCAAAGCCCTCTACTAACTGTGGAACTATGAATAGGATCCTTTCCATAATTGGACTTGGTTTGGTGATGACAACAATGGCATCATGACCCGTACAAGGTCAAAAAATCTCTCATGGTAGAGTCCATAGTGGTGTTAGCTATCCACCATCAGGACTCTCAACAAGAGGCAATGCATGTGCTGTGTTCTCAACAATCATATGCATCCCAATCAATAACTCAAGACAGAGGTTTCCAACCTATCCACGTATCACTTGCTCAATCTATACTGGCATGGCAATACATGTATCTCATACATCTTGTACTTATGAACAAATTTGAAATACCAGCCTAATAGGGCTAAGATGCACCAAGTCAAACATGGCAATATAGCAGTCCCCTTTGAAAGAAAGACATGCATAGTCGAGATCTCTATGGAAATAAAGATAACACACCTCATAAATCCAAGGATAATGGTCACCCTCAAGTAACACCCTCTTTAAGGTATCTTATAAGTCCACTTCGACATATTTGCCAACGTGGTCAGATCGACATAAGAATAATTGACGACCAGCTCCCATACTTGTGCAATAGCTAGAATCACGGAGACTCTAGTGTCCAATGCGCAGATCTTTGTGGCCCAAAGGCATTTGTGAACAAGGAGTTCACGGCTCACTATAGAAAATAGATCACATGCCGTGCCAATGTCAAAAGACACTAATGAACTCCAATGTCCACCACATGTGTGTTAACACTTATGTGTTTTTCGAATAGCTTTGGTGTGAACTTTTCCCTATACATGACACTTTTTACTCTAGTGCTCACTAGAAGGTTTTTTTCCATGTTACCACATGCATGATACACTCATATGTGGTGGTACTTTGTACTTCGGGATATTGTTCAGCTCTTACTTTAGTTTTGTTTATTATCAATAGAGAGAGCTCACATCCAACAACAGTACTCGAGCATGTTTAGCTCCTTTTTAAGTTTCGATTTTGTGTGTCTTGGTGCGTGCACATTTTTAACTTTGCAGATTGACTTCGAAGCATTGAACATTGATTTTGAGCTTCCAGAAAGTATTTCCAACCGTGGCACTTGGGTTTCGCCCCCATTTCGAAGCCATTTGTGCAATCAAAATTGCCATCGGAGCGATGGATTGTGCGTTAAAATTTCAGCATTCATTTCAGCTTTCATTGAAGTAAATATCTTCAGCCATCGGTCTTCTCTCTGTGTCTTGATGCATTTGTGCTCCTTGTGGACACTTCTAAACACATCCAAGAATGGTATTAGAGCATGTCAGCTCCTTCTCAAGTTTCGATTTTTTGCATCATGGCGCACACACATTTTTAACCTTAGTTTTTCCATACACGAACCATACGGTAAACGCAAACGGGTACGGAAGTATGATAAAAGTATGGAATCTTTTCAAAAATATCATACGTGATATCATACATTTAGCACAAAAAATATTGAAAATTTGAAGTATTATACATGCAATAATATAATATTAAAGATCATAATTTTGTTGGCTACTATAGCTTAGGTTGTAGTATATACGTAGAGTATAATGGAGGAGAGTATATGAGAGTGAATTTTGCATAAAAACAATATGAAATTGCTATGGATTTGTCCTCAACTCAAATCAATGACAGAACAGAAAAATTTGAGGTACGAAAAATTTCATACTCCAACCATACGCATACGGGTATGGAAATATGGTATTTTTTCCATACGAGTCCGAAAATAACTATGTTTTTATCTGTGCAAATCAACTTCGGAGCATGAAACATTGATTTCAAGCTGGGAGCATGGAACATTGATTTCAAGCTTTCAGAAAGTATTTCCACACATTTTTAACGGTGCAAATCGACTTCAGAGCGTAGAACATTGATTTCGAGCCGGTAGAAAGTATTTCCAATAGTGGCAATTGGGTTTGTTTCATTGTGTAAGACCACATTGGATAGGTAGTCCCATCAAGCTTATCTTCTGCTTGAAGCATTCCAAACAAGTCATTGCTTCCCACCATTTCACTAAAGAACAAGAATGTGACAAGATCTTTACTTAAATGAATGCTGAAATTTCAACTTATAATCTATCACTCCAATGGAAATTCTGATTGCATGATTGGCTTCAAATTAAGGGCCAGCCCTACATCAAGACAAGCATGTGATACTCTTTCTTCTTTGTATGCCATGCGTAATGAAGCCCGTGTTGCATACTTGAGGAAGCAACTTGAAGATGTATCTATTCTTGAAAATGAGTATGTGGATATGTATGTGACAGGTATCAAGGACTTGAAAGAGAAGTTGGCAAACATAGATTAGATTATTTTGGATGCATCGCTCATCTCTACATTGTTGAAAAGATTATCAGATTCTTTTCAAAGCTTTGCCTCTACACTCCGTTTGGTTGCAAATGGGAATCCAAGTATGTATGCATTTGATGAGGTTGTGTCTCTTCTTTTGCAAAAAGAGCAATGTAGAGTGAATAGGAGTGGTTTGATTGAAGGAATGCAAACACTTACTATCTCATAAAAAGAAAAAAGCAAGTATTGTTCAGCTGTGAGTTCATCAAAACCAAAGCTTCAACCTTTCTCTTCCACTCATTTCTCTAATGAACTTGATTTGCAAAAGAAGAAGAGATCCATTGTCGGAAGGTTGGTCATACTAAAGTTTTTGGGCTGTGTTATTACATGTCAGTATGATGCATCATTGCATTCTAAATGTATGGTTGTGAGTGAGGCTGATTCGGATTGATTCTTTGATAGTGGTTCTTCAAAGCACATAACTTCATGCAAAAGATTTTTCTGCGTCTTTGAAAGATGCATCCAAAAGAGGACAAGTGGTGTGTGCAAACAATGCCTCTTATCCTATCATTGGAGTAGGAGAAATTGAGCTTACGGTTGCAAATGGAGGTGTGGTTCTCTTGAAAAATGCATTGTATGTACCTGGTATCAAGAAAAACTTAATTTCTCCCTTTGATTGCCAAAACTGGATTTTGTGTATGCTTTGTTGATGATAAGTGTATGGCTCATGATTTCAACGATGGTGATATTATCTCTTTATTTGCTAAAGGACATGGTTATTGGTTTGCAAACACTTAGAATCCATTGAAAAGCATGCATGTGAAGGTTGCATTCTTGGAAAAATGTGTCGTGCTTCTTTTCGAGAAGATAGTCATACGCACACTATAAGAAAATTGAAGCTTCTTCATAGTGATGTATGTTGTCCCGTCAAGACTTCATTTTTTGGGAAACAAGTATATTTTGTTACCTTCATTGATGATGCTATCACCGTACATGGGTGTATCCTATAAAAGCAAAGAATGAGGTATTTTTCTTGCGTCAAAGCATTTTTAGCTATGGCTGAAAATTTCATGGGAACAAGCTTTTGACTCTAGGCACAGATCTTGGCGGTGAATATATGTCACATGAGTTTAATACTTTTTTTCGTGAAAGAGGACACACCAATGTACGGTGCCATATAAAGCTTAGCTAAATGGTGTTGGAGAGCATAAAAATAGAACACTCGTTGAAATGGCACGATGTATGATTAAAAGAAAGCATTTTCGTGACAAGTTTAAATGTGTGCAAACTATGTGTTGAATCGCTTCCATACAAAAGCATTGAGAGTCATCAATCACTCTTTATGAGGCTTGGAATGGACATACCTATGGTTGGTCATACGTGCATGTTTGGTTGTTTGGCATATGCTCTTGTGCAATCACAACAATGTCACAAACTTGATGACAAGGCAAAGAAATGTATATTTGTTGGTTATAGTGTTGAAAGTAAAGGATATCGTTTGTATCATCCATTGATGGGCACAATGATTGTGAGTCGAGATGTGGTATTTGCTAAAAAATCAGTTTTCCCTTTACTTGAATGCAAAAAACAGTCAATAGTTAGCTCACAAGATGATTTTGATACACTCATGCCTTTGTTCCAAAGTGATCTACTTGATTATGGCTATGTATACCAGCCAAGTAAGGTTCAAAGCGTTGAAAACTTCAGCAAAATAGAGTTGAAATGTAGATAATTTCTAGCCAAACATGGCTTAATCTTTTCGGCCAAACATGGTTGGTATTGCTGGAAATTTCTAGTTACATATGGTTGAACATTTGCGTCAAAATATGGCTGAAAATGGGCATGAAATTCATCTCATGCATGATATACATGACGATGTATTACATAATGAACGCATGTCTATTAAGAGTGCACAAACTATGTCAAAGTGGTTGAAACAAACTTTGCAGGAAAACAAATTTAGTGCATCTTAACTTGGTAGAACAAGATCAAGTCCTCACCATGCATCAAGTAATTTTATGGATTATTCTTTTATTGCAATAGCATGTAATGAGGAGCCATTTACTTTTGAAGATGCATGTGATGATCCACATAGGATGAGTGCTATGCAATCAAAAATGGATTCCATACATAGGAATGGTACTTTGGAGTTATGTGAATTACCAAAAAGAAAACATGCCATTGGTACAAAGTGGGCTTACAAGATTAAGAGAAAGTTAGATGGTAGGATGGATCACTACAAAGCTAGATTGGTTGCCAAAGGATACGCGCAACAATATGACATTGCCTATGAGGAAATTTTTGCACCTACTTCACGCATGACTACCATTTGTACCGTGGTTGCTTTGGCTGCCCAACGAGGTTGGGAAGTACATCAGTTGGACATAAAAACAACTTTCTTGAATGGTGATTTGCAAAAAGAGGTTTATGTGAAGCACCTTCAAGGATTTGCCATGAAAGGGAAAGAGCATATGGTTTGTCTGTCGCTTGCATGAAGCCTTGTATGGTTTCAAACAAGCTCCACGTGCATGGTATGATAAAATCTATGAGCACTTGATTGCTCTTGGCTTCACGTGTAGTCCCATTGAAAGCACACTCTATGTACTCAAAGATGGGGTTGATCTTACAATGCTTATTCTTTATGTTGATGGCATACTGTTGACTCGGTCATGTGATGCAAAACTTGACATCCTTACAATTGATTTGTAGCATATTTTTGATGTCACCTATCTTGATCTTTTGAGCTAGCTAGTTTCCCCGATAGTGGAGACAGGATTTAGGTTCTTAGTCGAGGATTCAAGTGATGCATTTGACACTTCTCTTTATTAGTAAGATGTCGGATGTCTTATATATGCATGCAACACAAGGTCGGATATACAATATGCAGTCTTCGAGTTCTTCGAGTTGAGTCTATTCATGCATAGCCCTGACACGAAGCATTGGAAAGCAGTGAGACATGTGTATAGATATCTGAAAGGCACTTTGAGTTTAGGTCTCTTTTATGGAAGAGATATTTAACCATGCTTGAACTCTTTTACAAATAGTGATTGGGCTAGTTGTTATGATACTTGCTTGTCCACTAGTGGTAATTGTTTTTTCCTTGGAGACTCATGCATATCTTGGTTGAGTAAGACGCAATCTATAGTGGCGGCATCGAGTTGTGAAGCTCAGTATATTGCAGTTTTCATAGCTACAGTGGAGTGTATATGGTTGAGACGCTTATTGATGGATCTTTGCATGGAGATTGATGCTGCTACGCATATTCTCACTAATAGTCAGAGTGCATTGGCCGATGCACAAAATCGAGTGTTTCATGCACGAATCAAACATATTGAGGTGCATTATCACTATGTGAGAGAGTGCCTTCATGCAAGAGAGATTGATTCGTATATGTGCCTACATAAGATAATGTGGCATACATATTCACAAAAGCTCTTCCACGGGAAAAGTTTGAAGCTTTTCGCAAAGCTTTAGGCTTATTGCCTAGTGGGGGTTGATCTGTCACTCCTTGAATGCGTTCACATCATTTGCTCCATGTGGTTTGTTACACTTATGGTTCCTCGAGTAGTTTTGGTGTGAAATTTTTTCTTATACATGGGCACTTTTTACTCTAGTGCTTACTAGAGGTTTTTTTCCATGTTACCACGTACATGATACATTCGTATGTGGTGGTACTTTGTATTTAGGGATATTATTCAGCTCTTACTTGAATTTTATTCATCATCAATAGAGAGAGCTATTTTAGTCATCCGTCTTCATTATGTGTCTTGGTGCATTCGTGCTCCTTGTGTGTTCTCTTTGTGTGTGTCTTGCACTTTTGCACACACCCAACAATGTGGACTAGAACCATGTTTGCTATCTCGGTATCCTTTATCAAGAAAATGAAGGTGCCAATAGCTAGACACGGTCTCTAATGGTCATGCCATAAACATAGTTCTACTTAATTGCATTACCACATGAATGATCAAGTCATCCCATAGCACCACTTCTCTTGCTAGTCCTCCATCCTTTAGGATCTCCTAACATGGAGAATAATCAACACATGATCTGTTTGCGATAACTATCATGAGTCCACCTACTAATGGTTACCAAATAGCCCCTTTGGTAGAATGCATCCACATCATGCCAAAACAAAGACCAAAGTGTGGTTTCATAAGTAAAAAAAATGCAGAAGAAGAATGAAGTAAAATCCATGAATGATCTTGCAATCAATAAAAATGATGTGTGAACGATGCATCAAATCCAATCATGCCATGTGGATGCATCTCTCCTAGTGACCTATTGAGGAAATAAATTCCTAAACCACTTGACACGTATCCCTACGTTGGTGGTCATGGAGGAAGAAGATTCTTTTCTCACATGGCAATCTCCATTGGTGATATCAAGGCACCCAATATCCTCTCTCTCATGGCAAGCCTCCTTTTATGCCTTCCATCGAGTATATACAACAGAAAACATGTGTAGAGGTCCCATTCTAGATGGTCTCATGACAAATATGGCCGATGACCCACCTTGTGGTAATCCTCTCAGAACGTAATGCCTATGGATGTGGAGCCCGGTAATCATACCACCTCAGCTTGTGTCCATGATCACATACAATGTCCTATGAGAGAGAAATCAAACTTGCCACATAGGGGTATGAAAATTGTATATGTCTAGAAAGACTCGCCTCTCTACCTAGATCAAGTCTCATCCACATGAGACCATATGGTCAAGTGTAGGTCTATCCACCTATCTTGGATCTCATTAAAAAAAAATTCCACAAAGAATATCCCTTCTCTTCATGAGATATCAATCACTCCTATGACTCGTGGGCAAACCTTGTGACATGAGGTAGATGACTATCTCCCTCTGTCCCATAGTAAGCCTATCATCGTGGAAGCGGTCTGTAATATGTATATATCCCTATGGTCACCAGGATGACACTAGGATGACACTAGGATGACACTGATTCTCTATCAACCACTAGCCATCGAGTGGAAATCTCTTCCACGAACTTTGAATGCTCCAAACCTTGTAAGGCATGACCTTGGCCATAGGTCTCCCATAGGTCTCCTTGACTATCTAGTTGCAGTCCGACCTTGGTAGGCAAAATCCTCCCTAAGGATTTCCTCTGATTGCCGAGGCCGTGCCCTGATCAATCCCTCTCATGTCTTCCGTTGCACCTAGTGGGTGTGCAGAGCACTTCAAAGAAGTACTCCTTTCGGCATCTCCACTCGATCTGGGCAGCTATAGGATCCAATAGATCCTTGAGGATTTGGGTCAATGCCCAAGATCCTCAAATCCCGTGAATATGCATCCAAGGTCTCTCCTTGCCACTTCCTAATCAAAGAGGAAAGTGAGCGTACTCATGCCCTTCATCTCAAATCCGGGGCAAAGGACCCCACCTGAACATGAATAACGGCCACGGCTCATCAAATGGAGTAAAGAATTTGAATATCCCGACCTCCTAATCTATGCTTCCAGGTATAAATCTTGATGTTATGGAAGTGTTGGGGAAGAAGACCCCTTTTGGGACGTAGCCCGTGCATATTTGTAGGGTATGGAAGTCACCATATCTTCCATTGGCTGAACCAGACTGGCTAAAGCTGATGGCTGAGAATTCATGGGATGTGGGAACATCTCCATGACGAAGAAGAAGGTGGAGTGGCTGAAAGTGCAAGCATGGAGGCTGAGGTGTGGACTTTTCTCTCTATGTGCGATCTTGGTGAATGAATGCTATGCCAAGATGAAGAGAGGAGAAGCCACTCATATGTTCCTAAATTAGAATCCTTCCACCTCCACTATTATCCAGCTACATCTTTAATTAATATAGAAAGTTTTTAAAATGTTCTAATTTTACACCACCCAATTAATGCCAGCCATATGGATGTATGGAGAAAATGCATGCATCCAATTTGATGAGGTGGATTCACCAAATCTATGCCATGTGGAAGATCCCAAATGAAAGTTTCCTTGCAGCCCAAGCAATTTCCTTGCAGCCCAAGTAATCGCCTACACAAGGTAAAAAGACCAATGCCCATCTAATACAACTGCCCTAAGGATGCCTTGCTGCCCAAGGAAGATGGCTGTTTTCTTTCCATCAACTGATGGATGAATTACATCCATGCACAACTGTGCACTCACATGGAAGTGCTGTTAGGAAAAAAAATAGGTTGGACCGGTGTGCAAAGAGGGGGCAACGAATAGATATTGTGGCTGTCCAACCCTCGCTACAAGCTCCATCCCATTCCTTTCATCTTTTCCCATTCATCCCCTTCATTTCTGATTGTGCATGTGATTTCCTCATGCCAACAAATAGATCTTATAGGCGGCTCATGATTGGCTGCCCTCTAGGCTTGCATCATGGACAAAAATCAGCATCACTCATCAAATTTTCTTCGCCCAACAGGGCTGTACGGCATCCCCCAAACAGATAATCCATATGTGCTTCTTTTCTGCCTCTCTTCTGTTAAGGTGGTTGCTCTCATGCAGCCCCCCTCTCTACCCAGCTACACAAGGGCAGCTTATGTTCTTCCTTCCCTTCTCTATAGTAGAGGAAAGGAAGCAGCCATGGCTCCCTGCAATGGTGTGGTTTGAGAGTACCATTCATCCAACCACCTACCTACATGGAAAACACAAAAAGAGAGGGACTTACCTGTGTTCTCCAACAATCGGCTTGCGTGTGCTCCAATGCTCCTTCCTCTTACCGAAAGCGTCCCATACCATCCCATGCAAGAGGGTGAGAAACATGTCAAGATGAGCCATCACGACTCCTGAGCTCTGATGGTTTTGTGCATGTTGTCCTTCCTTTTCCATACGAGTAGAGAGAGGCTCTGATACCAATGTTAGATCCTCTAGGATCCTCCCTCTTGGACACACAAGCCATATTCACAAACAAAAGAAGGGCGGACATCAGACTCACTTCCCATGATCCATCGGTAGAGCCAATATAGGCTCACCCTCAAGACAGGGAGCCTGCAGCCAAGCGGGAAGCCACCTCCAAGTCCAAGGGGCTGGCGTCCCATACCTCCAGGCCCCCCCCCCCCCCCCCCCCCCTCTTTCCCCCTCCTTCAAACTAAAAAAACACACAACACGAGTACGGGTGACGAGGTTCTTCCAAAGGGCCAAGAGTCCAAGTGCCTCACGCGAGGAATCTCCCACAAATGAGCCCATGGATCCTTTTTATAGGTTCAAATAAGAAGGCCCAATTCACACTAACCGGCAGGTTCATATTTGGCCGGTCACTTTTAACTACAGGTGCCCATCCATATGTCCTTGAGTTTTGGGGACATAACTTCAACCCAAGGAATGAGTCCTCCATCGCATGGCGCAAAAGGACGCTACATCAGAATCCGTTATAACACATGTCCCTTTATGAATGGGCATAATCTACGAGACCCATAGGATCTCAATGGTCACGTGGACCTTTATTAATATTTCAGTAAACACATCCCTCCTAAGTTGGATAGCGAATCTCTAAAGAAGTTAACCCAACAGAATTACAACAGTCTTGATGCTTTACTTTTGCTACAGACATCAGCCCACTGCACATTGATGTGAACATGGACTAACTCGAGTGTGCCTTCTTGGACTAGTTAACGAACGAACAACAACTTCATTGGAATATGCTTTGTTTTTTCAGAATGCTTCGAATTCTTTGCCAGTAGAATGGCCAAGAGATTATCACAATGTAGAATGAGTGGCTGGACTGAACAAGTCAGGTTTCTTCAAGTAATTGCTTCAGCTAAACACACATCATTGCCACATATTCAGTCTCTGTGGAGGACAGTGTAACTCTGTCCTGCTTCTTGCTCTGCCACGAAACAACAGCTCCGGAGAAAAGAAAGACATGGCATGAAGTGGATTGAAGTGTCAATGTATATCCCCACTCGCGCGTGCGCGCGCACACGCACACACACACACACACACGCACACACACACACACACACACACACACACACACACACACACACACACACACACACACACACACACACACACACACACAAACCGTGAGAGGTAGTTGGCAGCAAATCAGATATCAAGTCTCATACGAGTGACTAAATAGCTAACGCCCCCAAGCACATTATTAGCATAAGAGAGGGGGAAAGCAGCAGGAGCAGACACTGACAAGGTGGGAGCAACAAGAATCTTCAAAGTGAGGGGCAGTGGGGTGTCCACACCTTTGTACTGCAACATGCCATACTTCTGCAGCAATGACTGCACACAAGAGGCATGACCAATGGAGTCGGTGTTGCGTGAAGGGGATTCGTACACTTGAATGCCCAAGCAAAAATGTAATGGCCCCATGTCACTCATGGAGAAAACGAGCTGAAAAAGAGAACATGAATTGCTTATGAGCAGGATCATATGGTCTGTAGGCTTTGGCCCCAAAGCGATCCTCATATCCAGTGAAGATAAGAGGGACCTCCAGTGGCATCCAATTTCTTGCGATGAGCCTCTGGAAGTGCCATGTATGCAAGGGACCCAAAGATCTGAAGGTGAATGAGATTGGGGACCTTCCCAAACCAATGAAAGTAAGGTGTATGGGAGGGTCAAACACGGCGAGGAATCCGGTTCTGAATGTCACAAGCTATAGAGATTGCTTCCTCCCAAATTCAATATCCTTTGCTGACGGAAGCTGCAAAGGAGCATTTCACGTGCTGATTGCACCAGAGACCGGTTTTTATGCTGAGCCACTCTGTTTTTGCTGAGGAGTGTGAGGAATATTTCGGCAGGCCTGAACATAGGTCCTTGGCCATGTGTTGAATAGTGGGAGCATTGATGTGCCCCAACTGGTAATGCCATAAAAGGGTAGTGATGTCCTTGGCAACGAGCACAGAAGCATGGAACCATGAGAAATTCAAAGAATGAGCTATGAAGTGTAGCAGAGGAAACCAAGGTGAGGCTTCGACTGAGACCAGGAATGTGGTAAACTTCATCAATAAGGACATGAACACCACTTGGTAAGGAGACATCAATTTGTCCAACCCCTGCAGCCTGTAGGGGATGGTCATTACCCATATATACATGTACAGGCTGGTGGAGCAGCTGATAGGTGGTGAGCCACTGTTTGCAGGGTGTCATATGGTTAGTAGCACCCGTATCCAGCAAAATCTCTATAAGGATGGTGTGCATGCAGCCTGAGATGTTGGCTGAGAAGATGAGAAGTAAAATTTTGTAGTGGGGAGGGTGAATTATCCCTTGGAGGCGCCTCTTCCAAGCACAATAATTGGGCTCAATGTTGGGCTGCGTCTTGTGCTGATCCCGCTTCTTTGTTCTACAATCACATTCAAAGTGACTGATGTGACCATAGTAGTCACAGGTGGGACATCGTGATGGTTTCGCACCTCCAGAGAATCGTCGGTGTGACCTTGAAGAGTTGTAGGAAGGCCCTTTTTGCTGGCAGCGATTAGCCATGTGCTGGGAAGCCGCAACAGAGGAGTAGGACTGAAGTTAGTCCTCCTGGAGAATGCGGGAGATGAAGGCCTCCATGGTGAGACCAACCACAGCGGCCTGCATGGTGATCAAGGGGCACTGCGTGGGTGCAAGCACAGCCAAAAGAAGCATGGTTTTCAGGTCCTCATCCAATTTGTGGCCTGCCAGGAGGACATTGTCACGAAGAAGCCGCTATTGATCTACAATCTCAGGAATGGATTGGTTGTTGAGAGGCTGTCCGTGAGGAGTTTCTTGAGTGCTGTTGCATGAGTTACAAGATCCTTGTATTGATAGGTGCTGAGCAGCACGTGCCAGATATCAGTGGCTGTTGTGCAGTGCTTGATGAGTTGTGCTTGACGATCACCAAAGTGCAACATGGGCTCTGTTTGCCCCTAAAGGTCTTTGGACACCCAATCCGTGAAGTCGGGGTCGGTTGTAACAGATTTCGGGGTTGTGCAGAGACAAAAGTCCCAAAGAGAGGAGGGTTTGAGCTGCAAGGTGATGTGAGTCACCCAGGTGAGATCGTTTGCCCCTATAAGCTTGTCCATCTGGTAGGACCGCACACAGACAACAGGACGACTGGAGTACCGTGTGCCATGAAGTGAGCACGAAGGCTCTCGCACAGATACGAGGGGCACATGGGAAGAAGGTCACCCAAAGTTCGGTAGCGAATCCACTTTATTGCCAACGTGTAAATATCAACGTATGATGTGTACGGTCATTCTTCGGGTGAGCTGAACGGATGCTCACGTGACTGCTTTGTTCTGTTCGGCCACCCGAAGGTTGCACACCTTCCTATATATGATTAAATTAATGTGTTAACTTATGATACTCTATGTAAATAATGCTGAACTGATTACATGTGCCCATAACAATGGTCACCCGACGTTCACCGCATGTCTAAAGCATGTGCCCTTATTACTCCGATCAGTGACCAAAAAGAGTAGTCCGATCACCCGAACAAATCTGCATGTGCCCTTTCTAAGAGGGAGACCACCGAGAGAATGAAGATGTAAAACACGAACGTATGTGTGTTACCAATGTACCATGTTATAGAACCACAGGAACACATGCTTGAGAGTCCACAGAGATACGACACATGCACAGAAGGACATTACTGCATCATCGGAATTCGGTACATCACATGTCCCTTTATCGTCGGGTACACTCTACGAGTCCCATAATATCTCAATGGTCACGTGGACCTTTATTAATATTTCATGTAAATATACGTGCTGATGAAATCCCACTGCCAATGATAGGGCAAGGGCTGCCCCATGCATGGACTGCATCAAGAGGGAGATGCTTGTAAGTACGTGGCAACTATGTGCAAGGATCAACCTCTTTCAGGGGATTGAAATCCTCGACCATGCTGCCCTTCATACCCGATGCCTGCTGCATTTGTGTAGCCCAACAAGTCACATCCAACCCACCATTGGGGGCATCTAGACTTGTCCGTTCCCCTTCTTTTGCCCCCTTTGGGGTTGCCCAGCCAAGAGGCACCGTTGTGGCAGTTTTTGGCCCATTTTTTGGCACCTCAACCAATCTCCTTTGCTCCCCAAATATTCAGGTGTGCCAAGGCTGAAAACAGCCTTGGCACACCTGAATATTTGGGGAGCAAATATTCAGGTTTTTTCCTCCCACCACTACTTTGAGGTGGCTGCTCCCATGCAGCCCCTCCTTTCTCTATCCAATCACACCCAGGGCCAGCTGCTGTTGCTTTCTTTCCTTCTCTGCAATAGAAGTAAGGGAGCAACCATGGTGTCCAGCAAGGATGTGGTTGGCGAGAACCAGACATCCAGCCACTTATTTACATGGAAAACACAAAAAGAGAGGGACGGTTCTCCAACCATTGGCCTGCATGTGGCCCCCTTGTTCCTCTCTCCTTGAGGCGTCCCGTACCACTCCATGCAAGAGGGTGAGAAGCATGTCAACCTGAGCTACCTGGTCCCATGAGCTCTGATGGTTTTGTGCACGTTGCCTTGTCTTTATGAGCAGAGAGCTGCTCTGATATCAATGTTAGATCCTCTAGGATCCTCCCTGCTGGACAAGTCAAGACTCAAGCCATATCCACAAACAAAAGAAAAGCGGCCATCAGACGCACCTCCCAGTGATAGAGCCAAACGGGCTCATCTCTGAGCCTAGGAGCCTGCAGCCAAAGCGGGCACCTAGGGACTGGTGTCCCATACCACCAGCACCCCACCAGTACGGTTGACGAGGCTCTGCCAAAGGTCAAGAGTCCAAGGGTCCTCTTTATAGATTCAAATGAGGAGGTGGCCCTGTTCACACAAGGCGGCCTAACAAGTAGTGAATGGGATCAGTTTAAGTTCCTCTTCCTCAAAGAGGTTCTACTTGAAGACGCAGAAAACAATTGATAAGCATGTGATAGGAGCATGCAGAATGCTTATCTCTCACTTCTATCTCCAATAATTCTATCTCCAATAATTCTGCCAAAGTTGAAAGGCCTTGATGAATTTTTTAGTACTCCAGATTTTCAAGGGACTCAGACGAAGCCATCAAAAGAGACATCACAATAGGCTCATAAAAAATCACGAAAGAGGCCATATAAAATATGCTACTGTTTACGAGGATCATAGCTAGATGGGAACTTCATATCCACAAAGACCTGAAGATTTGATAATGAAATCTGGTCCCAGGTTCTGAAGTTTTTTTGCACGTACACCTCTCGGAAGCTTATTTGAAGAACATGAAGCTCCCTGTAAACTTCCAACTACATGTCCCTATAATTTTTAGACAAATCCAAGTGTGGTGTTTTTTTATTTTTTATCTGTTATTTTATTAACGTCATGATCTTTGTGTAAACCTTTTTGGTTTTTCTCCTTTTGTTTTTGGGAGTTTCCAAGGCATTTTTTTTGCCAACCTGTGCAAATGGTCTCTAAACATTGCTGCTTGAATCGGTGTTTTTTTGTATGGCTGTCTGAGTGATCTGATTATCGTGTTCCTACAATTGACTATTCCCAAGTTTATCAAGATTTTGTAACAGTTGCACTCTTTTAAAATCTTTTTGATTCTGCACATTCCTTCCTTTTAACCACTAAGAGATTGCTGCTAAGCTGATTTATCAATGTTCGTTTTCCTTTTTCCTCTCCTCTCATAAACATTAGTTTCAGTGATTGAGAATCTGTGTCTGCACGTTCCTGTGCTCGAGCATCTCTGTTAGGAAATGATGACACTGATAGTCACATTGATCATGTATCAAATATATAAATCTGCTGGTGTCTGAACCTTTTTGAGTTCTTGGAGTCCTGCATCACAAATGCTTCGATAACTTTAGAAACCGTTCAAACCTGTGAAAGTTGCTAGTCAGCAAAGTCATTTTATTTTGGATTTAAGTAATTTGTTGGGTCTTTTGGCCAATTCCTCACGTGTCTTTAAGATGACTTTCTTGAAACGTTATCAGATTTGCTCATTAAGATTAGCTTCAGCAAACTTCAAGGTAAAATCTTTACCATAAATCTTTGCTATTTATGTGTTGTCAAGCATAAGCCTTTGATAAGGGCCAATTATATTGTAGCTTTCTGCCGAATTCAGTCTATGTGGTTTATCATCGAACAGTTTGCGTTACATCTGTGATTAGCTAGTTAGCAGACATCTCATCAAGGAAGCTTGACCGCCTGATCTAAGTGTCCACTATAACGGAAGATTTTTATTGTGTTACTTCGAAACTTCATGGTTCAAAGGTTCTTGCATTGGATCACTAATTTTTAAGCCTCAACAGAGCTGGTCTGACTTCAGTACAGTTTCTGTCTCCTATTTTGTGTTGGAAAACAATGTTGAATTGTGCTTCTTAATCATAATTTCCGACAAATCCTGTTTTCAGAAATTGTCAAAATGGTAAAAGATTATTATTGCATATTTGATATCCAAAAGAGCTCTAGTGATGTATAACATGCAACCATAAGAGACCTAAAACCACTTAAACATAAAACCCTAATTTTTGATATTGTGCTTTTCAAAATCTAAGCACATCAAATGGTAGAGCATGCCATTGTGATTAAGGACAGCATAATTTAATCAGAAATGTAGGTTCATTTGCCCTCTATCATATATGCTATTTGTTGGAAACAATGTTAGAATAACACAAAACCGTAATTTCCAACAACCTTAATTCTCAATAGTTGAGCAAATTTTGATAAAAAAACATTCAATCGTCAGAGGTCTAGATCAAGATCAGAAGAAAACCCTAATCTTAATTTTTATGCATAAATGTGTTTTACCTTATTGTGTTCTTTGTGACCTAAGCAACAAGGAAATCAACTTCTATCTCTATCTGATGCATAACTAGTGAGATCATAGCCAATCTTCTTCCGAAAAGAAATTTTTGTGTAAGAAAAATACCTTTGCTAATTTTGAGTTTTTTCGCAAAAAACTTGCGCATGCTTTTGTTTTACGCATGCTTTTGGGGATCCCATCGCTTGGACAGCCACTAATAAATAAGAAACCTTGGGGTCATTGTTGCATCAACTCAAGGCCTAGCTCAAAGCTTACACAAGCTTTGGAGGTGATCTACCTTGGAGGAAGTGTTCTTCTACACATGGAGGAGTGTTATACTCGTGGTGCAGTTGTGGAGTTTGTATTAGCCAACCATAAGCATCTTTGTCGATTTACTATGAGTATCAAGTCTACATCAGTCTATCACTTGTTAGGTCACTAGTTTTTGATTTAGGATATTTGAAACCTTAATTTTAAAATTAGGGTTTGTTGTAAAACAGTTCTAATCTGTTCATATCCTCTGCATTCTCACACACATACATTCTTCATACCTCCTAGGCACTTTTCACACAAATTCTTGTATCTAGTTCCCTAGTTCTACCTAGATTCAAAAGTTTGTAATCATCTATACATTGTAATTGACATTTATATATATAAGATAGTGTAAGTAGGCTATTTTCTTACCGCTACACTTGAAAATGTTGCCTACTCTCTTTATCTCTCACTCATCTCTTTTTGAGTATTAAGGTGTATATGCTAAGTTTCATGTGTTGGAAGATTCTAAAATCTTGTGATTGATATTGTTATTGAGGCCCACTCAATTCCAACATTCGGTATCAGAGCATAGTTGATATACATCCTTAACTAGATGAGTGATTATGGACTTGAGAATGAAGACAAGCTTGAAGGAATGTTTAACTATTCAATGTGGATTTTTATGATGGTGAATTTGTTAGTATCAAAGGACTTATGGACTATTGTCAATGGTACTTATCCAAGCCAAGACAATTTGGAGAAGATGTTGCTTCATCTTCTAGAAGATCGATTGTTCCTACTCCTCAATAGGAGGTTAGTGAAGAAGAAGAAACTATTTCATCATCAAGAGTTCGCGGTACTACTACAAATTACTTCCTACAAAAGAGCAATCCAGATGGGACTCAAGGGATGCACAACACTTTTATATATTACTATGGGAGTCAAGAGGCATATTATATCCCAAATTAGATCATGGAGAACCTCTGCATAGGCTTGGTTGGAGTTGGAGAATCTCTATTAAAGCAGAAACCTTGTTAGGAAAGCAATCTTGTTAGGAAAGCTTATCTAAGAAGATATCTAGCCAACACAAGGATGAAAGTTGATGAGTCAATTGAGTTATACTTACAAGATCAGCTACTCAATCTTGGAGTCATATTTTAGATGGAGATGATAAGCACACTTCTAAACTCACTTCCATCTACATATCATGCTTTTGTTACTTCTTTATCTCTCTATAAGAGAAAGAGAACATTCATTTGAAGAATTGCAGTTCCTATTACTTCAAGATGAAGATCAACAAAAGAGTATGGAAAAGAACGATAAAGCCATATTATCATCATCAAAAGGTAAGACGAAGGAGACCACAAAGAAGGAGAAGAAGAATCAACAAATTGAGATGGAAAGTAAGTCTTTTACGCCTAAAACTTCTAGTCCTACCCCTTATGCTTTCTATACCCAAAGAAAAATCTGTTACCATATCTACTTCAAAGAAAGGAATTTGCCATTATTGTAAGAAACAAGGTCATTTCATAGCAGAATGCAAAATAAGGATTTTTAATGAGAAAAAGAAAGCACCAGGTTCAGTGTTGAAGATGAATCAAAACCTAAATTTTCAAAGGAAGAATCTTATGGATGTGTTACTATTGAAGAAATAGCTTTTGATCAGGCCGCATTAAAGGCAATATCAGATAATCCTCGTATTTTTGATTTTGAAGCTATTGAACATATGATAGGTTGCAGAAAGATATTTTCTTATCTTACTAACTTTTCAGGTAGAAGAGTGATCATTGCAAATGATCATGATTTGGATGTTGTAGGTGTTGGAGAAGTGAACCTTAAATCCAAAGCAAGTGGAAATTTAACAATTGCTAATGTTCTTTGTGTACCAAAAATGAAAAAGAATTTTCTCTCTATATCTACTTTCTTGTCAAATGGTGTTAAAGTCATGTTTTAAGAAAGATTCATGTCAGATCCTTTCATTTAATGAGGAGCATTGTCTACTTCAAGGTGAAAATAGAAGTGGGCATGTTTGTGTTATCCAAAATTATTCATGCTAATGTTGCTAGGTCTTCTAGACCTAAGGAGAACATGAAGTTATGGCATTTTGGATTTGGACATATTAGTTGCACAACTCTCAAGCATATCAAACTTCATGATATGGTGGAGTGTTTGCCTTCGTTTTCTTTACCCTATGATGCAAAATCATGTGAAGGATGACATGAAGGGAGTCTTCAGAAACTTCCTTTCAAGAAACATGGATATATCATGATCATAAGGAAGTTGAAGATCATACATTCAAATGTGAATGGTCATACGATAACAGATTCTATTCAAGATGTCAAGTATTTTGTTACTTTCATTGATGATTTCTCAAGATATTCATGGACTTATGGTCTCAAAGTAAACTCAGAAGTCTTTCTTACTTTCAAGCAGTTCTTAGTTATGATTGAAAATGAAAGTCAGTGAAGATAGAGTAGGAGAATACGTGTCAAAATATTTTAAGTCTTTTGTTGAAGACGAAGGTATTTCTCATCAGCTCACTATTGCTTACACTCCAAAATAGAATGGTATTGCAAAGACAAAGAACATGATACTTGTTGAGATGATGTGTTGTATGATATCATCCAAAAAGCTTTCTTCCAAGTTCTAGTTTGATGTAGTATATATAACTAATCACATTTTGAATAGGTCTTCCACAAAAGATTTGAAGATCATTACACCTTATGAAGCTTATTATAGGAAGAAACCCAATGTGGGATACTTCAAAGTTTTTGGTCCTCCAATTTATATTCACATTGAGAAGAAGAATCATGGTAAGCTCGATGTAAAAGCCATTAAAGCTATCTTTATTGGTTATGCTATTGAAAGCAAAGGATATAGATTCTATGTTTTTGAAATAGGTGATATCCTACTCTCACGCAATGCATATATTGTAGAAATATAGAGATTCTTATTTCGTAAAAGCAGATGGTTATGCAGTTTTAGAAGGAATTTGAATTCCTACATTTAGCCATACAAGGGGGTGATGAATCTTCTCAAACCCTAAAAGATGCACTTGATAAAGATGAAGAGAGAATTTCATTACCCACATCAATACCTAGTCCTGTTGGAAATCAATGTCACATTAGTCCAAATCCCTATTAGGACAAAAACTCTAATTTTGGTACTTAGTCATTTTTGTTAGGGGAGCACTAGATTGTGCTCTCTAACTACAGTAGACAAGATTTCGGAAATACGCTTTCACTTACAAGGACACCCACGAAGGGAAAAGGATACAAGAATACGTGACTGATATGCGAAGTCCCACAACCCGGGACCGATTGATATGGAAATCTAGACTAGAGATGATACAGGAGATCCCACAACCCGGGATCGTAGGTATGGAACAAGTTATTTGGATTACAAGCATTCCCTTCAAGAATATGAACTAGATACAAGAAAGAACTCGACAAGATCTCGTACTACGAGATTACAAGAGGACAAGACAAGATGTCCAAGATACAAGACTAGACAGGATTGGAACAAGGAACAAGATAAGAACAGGAACTGGAACTTGGAGAGTACTTACTTGGCGGTCACGAC
Source organism: Ceratopteris richardii (assembly GCA_020310875.1). Lineage (NCBI taxonomy): Eukaryota > Viridiplantae > Streptophyta > Polypodiopsida > Polypodiales > Pteridaceae > Ceratopteris > Ceratopteris richardii. The sequence continues at coordinate 138,245,538 of CM035430.1, forward strand.
TTCTTGAGCTCCCAAGACTAGTATTGGCAAGACTGAGAATGAATGTGGCCAACCCCTCCTTATATAGGTGTTCAAAGGCGGTGCTGTATGGCGGTTACGACCTGATGATGTCATCATGATATCATCGACTTGTAATAGGACCTCCCGATGTCAGAATTCAGCAAATAGACAGTCGATCTTGGGGTTTTGGCACGTTCCGGATGCAATGGAAGCGTTAGTTTCTCCAAAATCTGAACCAATAATGAGATATGGAAAGTAACATGGAATCTAAGGTTTTGGATGGTTTCCTTTGTGTCCATGATATCACCTCCCCCTCAAGCGACGAGTTCCACGAGGAGCGGCCATGTTCTCTAGCTTGGGTTTCACTCGATTCTTCTTATGGAATTCATGAACCTTAATTTTTGCTCTCTGAAGATTTTCTGTAAGTTCACAAGTACGATCACTGATGTCACATGCTTTCCAATGAATAAAGCATTCTAATCTTCCTCGCGAGATTCTTGAATCTAAGACATGATTAACCTCGAATTCTTCATGATCCTTATTCTTGAAAGGTGGTGAAGGACTCGGTCTCCCTTGAGCTTCCTTAGCTTCATGACAAGATAGGTCCTTTGATCTTTTAGTGGCGTGTTGTAGTGTTTCCAAGATCTTTGATGGAGTGCCTTCAGTAAGCACACCTCCTTGATTGAACACGAACTCCTCCTTATCCTTTACCTTCTTGATATTTTCATAACATGCATACTCCATATCATTTGTAATGACTTTTTGGGCTTCAAAGATTCTTGGTTCAGATTCTTGAAGAGTAGTGTCTTCATTATTTAAGACTTTTGACTCTTGGACTTGGATTTCTTGTAACAACTGATTCTCACACTGAATTGCTTGATTGATGACATCCTCCAAGGTATTTACTTGAGGCATGCATAGCAAGAGATATTTGACTTCAGGATTGAGGCCACTTCGAAACTGATTAACCATGTAGTCTTCTTGATATGTAGTTCCACGAAACAACATCTTGATATTCAAGGCATAGCTTGAAACAGATCGATCATCTTGTCGTAGCAATCTTTTCATCTCTTGGACAATGATCGATCATGTCGTTTATGGTAGATTGAATCTCCTTGCATAGGGAATCCATGGTGCCTGGTCTTGATGAAGATAGTCTTGCCAAAATGTTAGGGGAGCACTAGATTGTGCTCTCTGACTACAGTAGACAAGATTTCGGAAATACACTTTCACTTACAAGGACATCCACGAAGGAAAAACGATACAAGCATATGTGACTGATACGCGAAGTCCCACAACCCGGGACCGATAGGTATGGAAAATTGGACTAGAGATGATACCGGAGATCCCACAACCCGGGATCGTAGGTATGGAACAAGTTATCTAGATTACAAGAATTCCCTTCAGGAATATGAACTAGATACAAGAAAGAACTCGACAAGATCTCGTACTACGAGATTACAAGAGGACAAGACAAGATGTCCAGGATACAAGACTAGACAGGACTAGAACAAGGAACAAGACAAGAACAAGAACTGGAACTTGGAGAGTACTTACTTAGCGGTCACGACTCCTTGAGCTCCCAAGACTGGTATTGGCAAAACTGAGAATGAATGTGGCCAACCCCTCCTTATATAGGTGTTCAAAGGCGGTGCTGTATGGTGGTTACGACCTGATGATATCATCATGATATCATCGACTTGTAACAAGACCTCTGGATGTCAGAATTTAGCAAATAGACAGTCGATCTTGGGGTTTTGACATGTTCCAGATGCAATCGAAGAGTAAAGATACTTTACAAAAGTATTGCTTGAAGACCAAGACTTGATGAAGAGAAGGCTACTTCAATTTCAAGGAAAAACAATGGTTTGGAGAGGATGAATGAATCAGATCAACATCAAATCACAGGTATTAGTTTCTACTATCAGATTGTCATTTACAAGTCATATCTTAGAAGAGCAGTTATGAAGAGATTTGAAGGATTCGAGAAGTGCTTTTATACACTTTCATTACTTTGAAAGTAAAAGCATTAGCTACATCAAAACAGGTATCTAGAGATTGTTCTGGACAGTTTTGATAGATCTCTTTCATAGTAAGAAAGCTCATCTAAGAAGACAAATTGGAGATTAGATCAGTTTTGTTTTCAACCAACACAAGGTTGGAAGTTTTTTTGATCAGAGTTTGTACCTAGAGAGGTAATTCAGTATTCTACCAACTCAAAGAAAAAGTTGGTGAATTCTGCCATATCAATCATATTTGAAGTAGAGTTTTGATTGAGAGTTATGAGGAGATGGTGGAAGAAAGATGCAGAGGAAGAAGGTCCAACAATTCCAAAAGGAAAGTAAGACTTCTTTTTTCTCTTATATTTTCCATATACTTTTCCTAGTTTTATTCTCTACATCCAAAGATAAGTTTACGAGAACATCTTGTGAAGAAGATAGTTTAAAGAAGAAGCATTTTCTTGTTTTGCATTACACTTGGTCATGTTTTAGTAGGTTCTGACAAAGAATTGCATTGAGAAAGAAAAGCAACAGATATCTAAGATAGCTTATATGACTCATATGCGTATGAGTTATGTATAAGTTGAAGATTATGAGCAGACAACTTATATGTTCCCTCAAAAAATTCTTGGAGTGTCAATTCAGAGCTACTTGGTATATGACAAGTTGTAGAGAAGTATATTTCTTCTTTACCTAAATCTTGAGGTAAAAGAGTATTTGTAACAAATGTTGGAGACTTGGAGTGAGGTTTTTTGAATTTGGAAAAGTTACCTCATATTCAGTATATTCAAAAAATTCGGAGTTTTTTAGGATGAAAATTCAAAAAATTTAGTATTTTCAGAATTTTAGTATTTTCAGAAAAATTCAGAATTTCAGTATTTTCAAAAAATTCAGAAAATTCAGTATTTTTAGGAGAATTCAGAAAAATTCAGATTTTGTAATGTACCAATCAGATGGAGAATCTACTTTCTATGATTGTCTTGACTTTTGGATACATACTTATATTCAAAAAGGTCTTCCATCAGATCCTATCACTTGATTGAGAAGTGGAGTTAACCAAAAGAAAGTCAAGCAGGTACTGTCACATTTCACCCAGGAAGAATATGAAGATATGAAGTATCAACTTGCAAATTTTGGAGATTCTCAAGGTGAGAGTTTGTCCACTTGTGTTGAAGAAAATTTTTACAAATTTATGTAAGAAGCATGGACACTTAGAGTCATTCAGATAGCAAATCAAACATTCAGTCATGAAGGTTTGATAAGAGCAGATTCTACATAGGTATTTTGTTGCAGAGATCATAGATCTTGTATGATCTTGAAATATCTTGTATGATCTAGAATGATCTTGAGTATTTTTGAGTCAGATGTCTATCCTTTGTTTGTAAAATTCTTAGCATTGGAAGAGGTAAGTAAAAAACTCAGATTCTATCAGATTAGTGTTGCAGAGAAATAGAAGAAGATACTTGTTATATTGCAGAAGATTTTGAATCCTAAAGTGCTTTCAACAAAGGTTTTTGTTATCATGTAATAGATCAGCTAACCTTATTCTATAATATGGGAAGCTAAGAAGTAAAAGTGAAAGCCATTGGCATGTGTACAATGCTAATAGAAAGGGTTCAGATATTTTGTTTCAGATATAAGTATTAATGTTATGGAAGATCAGATTTATTGAACGAAGAAAGACGTTCTAGATTTCATAAAGTCTGATATACTTTGAAGAATTCTGGATACTAGTGTTAAATCATCCAGGGGGGTGATGAAACATGAAGAGTTATTTTCAGCCATATGTGAAAGAATGCAGAATCATACCTATAGGTATTCCTATATCAGGTATTCCTATATTTCCTTTGTCAGTTTCTCTTTATGTTCCAACTTTGAAAGAAGAGGGAGAATGTTTGGAGAAAGTTCCTGTTAGGTGTTCCTATTTAGGAGAAAGTTCCAGAGTTCTATTACAGAGAAACTTGATATTTTAGAGAGGTATGTTACTTATGATGTGTGCACATATATGACTATACCAGACTCTTAAGGGAAAAGGTATGAAGACTTACAGATAGAACAAGGATGAAGACAAGATGACATCATAGTTATGAAATTTTGGTGAGACTCATGAGAGTTGAATGAGTTGACTTGAGTACAGTCAGAGATGAACCAACGAGTGATCATAATACACTAAGTTATGAGTTGTCAATCACAAGTCCCAAGATGGATTCAATTTCTGATTTTGTTTAGTGTATTTACATGACACAAAAAAAGTATGTTGAGAAACCTTTCGTAAGGTAAATGCAAATATGTGGATCCTAGTGTATGCTTACAGGCTTGAGAAGACAGGAGATAACAGATTCAGAGTCAAATCATGCTACATATGTTGTCAAGCAGTGATTGCTTGATGTATGCTTACACTATTAGATATATAGTTTGCATATTTTCTCAATTATTATGGTTCATATTCAGCAAATTCAGTTTTTAGAAGTTTGAAGAAGTTCAAATTCAGTTTTGAAGAAGACTTTTGAAGAAAAAGTTTGAAGATCAATCTTGAAGGACAAGTTTGAAGCTTATGTCAGTTTGCAGATGAATGAAGTTGCATATCCAGTTCAGTTTGTACCAATATGACATTGCAGGGGGGATTGTTGGAAATCAATGTCACATTAGTCCAAATCCATATTAGGACAGAAGCCCTAATTTTGGTACTTAAGTCATTTTTGGAACAAAAATTGGGTAAAATTTTTATGAGCCTATCTTGTAGAGCATGAAGAGATCTTTCTAATGGTATATGACATGAAGTCATCAGAGATCAGATTTGAGAGAAAACCCTAACCCTAATTATCTGCTGATTTAGGGTTTTTACCTCATTTGATAGCTCTCAACTTGGAGGTCATAAAAATGTTTTGAGATCATTCATCAGGTGGTCAAATAGTGGAAAAAGAAAGTCAAAACCTATCTTCTATGATAATTTAAATAAAGCAAAAGCTAGTAAAAAATTTACAATTGAGTTTTAAAAAGCGATAAGCTTTATTTTGATCTATGAAAAGCAGATTTTTTCGCTAGAACACTTGGTGGCCTATATAAGAAGCCTCTTGGTCACTTTTGAAGACATCCCAACCAATTCCAATGCTAGCTTATGGTTGAGCTTCAGGAGGTGGTGCTCTAGCATTCATGGGGCAGCCATGGTGCACTTTATGAAGCTATGTTGAGAAGCAGCCATGGAGTTCTTCTTGGAGAAGAGTGTGCTCACACTCTTGTTTGTAGAGAAGACTTACTCATTAGCAGCTTGGTGGTTTGGATTAGCCATCTACATGATGTATTTGAAGATTGTCTTCTACATGAAGATTATGGAGTACTTCAAAGACATTGGATGGAGCTTAACATAAGATTGCATCTTATGTTAAATATTCAGGTACATATTCTCTTTATGCACAATACATGTACTACTTGGAGCTTATGGAGGCGGTGGCATCCATATATGGAGGAGTCCTATTCGACATACATAAAGAAGAATCAGTACATTCATGCTACATGCATTCGGATGAGGTGTTAGAGAAGGTGTTTCCATATATGAGGATTTCTGTCAACAACATGTTAGCATTCTATGCTAAATCTGTAAGTATGTGATCTTTCACACACACATCTGATTTAGGGTCTTCCATAGCCTAAATTCAGATTAGGGTTTGTTGAATATCAGTTTCAAATTGATCTTTCCTCTTTCTATCACTTATATTCGCTCTTCTACAATCTATCAGGTCATACATCTCATACATATTCAGATTTCTATCCCAAATCTGAATATTCTTGTAAATTCTGTACATACACTCTTCCATCTATTGCTGTTCACATAGAGTGGTTGAGGTTTTGACTCCCACATTGTAAATTGACATTTGTATATATGATGGTGTATGTAAGCAGTGGCTTACATGACACTTTGAACATGTTGTCTAATCTCTCTCTATCTTTGTCTCATCATTGTATGATTAAGTGATGTATGCTAATATTTATCAATATTGGAAGATGCTGGAATCTATGTTGTAGATCCTCGACCTATGAGACGTGTGGAATTTTGTTATGGACCTACCTAATTTCCAACAAGTCCATTATCAGTACCTCTTGATGTTCCGACTTATGAAGTTGGATAAGGTTCGAGAGTTCCAACAGGAAGAGACACTAAAGAATCAAAAGAGATTTCACCACTTTTCAAGAATACACTAAGGTGCTTATATGAAACTTGGAAGGACAATGGTATAAAGGATTTCACAAGATGAACTAGAAGTTAGACGAGGAGATAACAAGTAGATCACGTAAATTATGCAGAACATTTTGAGATTCATAACTTTTTAGCACTAATTGCCATTGAGAATGAACCAACTAATGTTAAAGATGCACTACAATGTCTTGTATCGGAGAAAGATATGCGAGAAGATATTGATTCTATTCATAAGAATTAAACATGGAAGCTCTGAGTTATTAAAAGGCAATTTGTGTTAAGTGGATCTTCAAAATCAAAAGGAAAGAAGATGGTCTATTGACAAGTATAAAGCAAAATTAGTTGTCAAAGGTATTGATATATTTAGGTAGTGATATATGTGAACACACTAGGATCATCGGGGTACTTTTTTCCCTCTTTAGGAGGTTTTTCCCCCAGCTTGTATATACGCCTATTATCCTAATGGGCTGCTTATTTTTGTACATTCTCTTGGTAATACATTCAATATCATTTGTTGTGCTCCAAGCTTCTTCTTCTTGTTCCTTGTGTTGTTTGCGTGCTTTCACAGACCTCAAACTCCAACAATTGGTATCATAATAGGTCGCCGTTTCATCTAGGATGTCATCGATACCCCTCCAGTTACAATCTCAAAATCGCATGAAATTTGGTGAGCATACTTGGGGCGATTAGGAGTTAAAAACATCTTTGCTTTGTCGTGTTGAAATCGTGATTTGAGCTCCTTTTGGCATCCGAATGCACTATCGTAATGCCTATACTAGCAATTTCATCTTTTTGTGCCAAAGATATATATAGGTTTCGGTTCGCTAGTATAAGTGTCTCAAAGTCTACTACAGGTTTAGCAGAACTCAACAGGGTAGTTCTGTTCAACTTTTTGAGATACAATCATTTTTCTGCATCAGGGTATTTTAGATAGTGGCCATGGCTAAAAGCAATGATGTATCCTATATGTTGGCTATTGAGGATAAGTTGAATCGTACCAATTATCCATTATGGGCTTATATGACACGTCATGTATTGGGTGCAAAAGGATCGTGAAATATTGCATAGGGTGTTGAAAAGCGTCCTATTATACCTCCAAATACAGTTATCGAAGGTGATGTAGATGGGATATTCTTCATGTTCCTGTTTGTGCTGCGGTTCTTGTTGCACCTACTATAGAGCAAATCCATTGGGATGGCAGAGATGCTCAGGCATATGCATTGATAGCCTTTTTTTTCAAAAGTTTCATTATTCCTCACATTTACTCTTGCAGAATAGCAAAGGATGCTTGGGATACACTTACCACTTTATACTAGGCAAGGAATGAGGCTCGTGTTCCTTACCTCAAAATACAGTTCAAGGGTGAGCACATGAATGAAGGAGATTCCATGGATAGTTTTTTGACAAAGATCAAAGATTTGAAGGAGCGGTTGATTTCTGCTGATGAAATCTTGCCTGACAGTTCACTTATGCAAACTTGTTCTCAATGGTCTTCCCTATTCATATCAGAGTTTTGCTTCTACTCTTTGATGATGAAAGATAATCCAAATGCCTTTACATTTGAGTAGTTAGTCTCTGTTCTGTTGTAGAAAGATCCATCTAGGAAGAACATGTCCATTATGAATGTTGCAAATCAACCTTTCCTAGTTAGTTAGAAGGGCAAAGGTAAATGGAGCTCTTCTACTAGTAAGCATAAATCCACTAATTTTGCACAATCATAGAAGGCTGACAAAGGCGAGAAGAAAATAGAAAAGTAGAAATTGTTTTGCAAATACTATAAAGGAAATGATCATGTCATAAAGAGTTATCCAAAATTGGCTGCAAAAGAGGCAAAGAAGAAGGAGGATGGAATGGTTGTTGCAGAGGCCTCTACACCCAAAACAGAGTCGGCTAATCTTATGCAGAATGAAGAATAGGCATTTACTACTGTTTGCAGTTATGACCCATCTTCACATGAACAGTGTATGTGTGAAGTAGAATTTGATGTTTGGTACTTTGATAGTGGGGCAAACAAACATATTACCTCGCACTAGTTTCTTCACTTCACTTGAGCGTGCTCCTACAGGGAATACTATCACGTGTGCGAACAACTTCTCTTATCCTATTATAGGAGTTGGTAAGATCATTCTGACTACTGCTGATGGTAGTTCTTTTACATTGTCAGATGCTTTATTTGTGCCAAGGATCAAGAAAAATTTGTTATCAGTTTCAGCATTAGCCAAGATTGGCTTGGTCGTGAAATTTGTTGATGATAGATGTATAGTTCATGATCTATCAAATGGTGACATCATTATTGCTTCTAGAATTTTATTATTATGGGCTATATAAGCTCATAGATTATGTAAAATCTGTGAATGATTCAACATGTGAAGTTCAAGATTCTCAGGCTATGTCAAATGCAAAGCTTTGGCATGCAAGCTTTGGTCATCTAAATTTTGCTAGTTTGCTATGCTTGCAAAAATTTAAAATGGTGTCCTCTTTGCCCAAACTTGAGGCACTTGGTTAACATGTATGTGAAGGTTGTATTTGGGGTAAAATTTTGTGTTCCTCCTTCCCAAAAGATGGTTCAATTCGAGCAACTCAGAAATTGGAGCTTGTTTACAGTGATGTTTGTGGTCATATATAGAAACCTTCTTCTGGGAACTATCTTTACTTCGTGACTTTCATCGATGATTTTTCTAGGCATGCATGGATATATCCATTGAAAGCAAAGTTTGAAGTGTTTATATGCTTCAAACAGTTTCTAGTTTTCGCTAAAAATCTGTCAGCATGTAAAATGGGCACCCTCTGTTCTAATCGAATTGGGGTATATATGTCTTCTAATTTTAATGCATTTATGGCTGAACATGGGATACAACATCAGTTTACAGTGCCGTATACACCTCAACAAAATGGAGTTGCTAAAAGGAAGAACAGGTCACTCATGGAGATAGCGAGGTGTATGGTGAAGAGTTAGGCTTTACCACTTAGTTTTTGGCTTGAGGTTATTATATGTGCAACATATGTACTTAAAAGGTGTCCTACCAAATCATTGCAGTCTATCACTCCAAAATGAGGCTTGGCATGGTCCTCAGCCATCTGTTGCTCACCTACATGTTTTTGGTTGTCTGGCATATGCATTAGTGCTTGAATAACAAAGCAGGAAATTGGATGATAAAGCAGTGAAATGTATTTTTGTTGGGTATAGTTATGAAAGCAAAGGCTATCATGTGTATCATCCATAGACTAAATGCATTTTGGTTAGCCGTGATGTTTTTGTGGAAGATGCTATTCAACCATTACTTTCATGTACTAAGGAGACATTAGTTAGCTCCAAAGACATGTATGACACTTTACTACCTCTTTTTACAGGTGGAAAGTCTAGTGCTCGTCCTAATGGGACAACTTCTCAGGCTTTATAGGTTTCATGTGATGATGCAAATTTACATGATGCACTTGTTGATGAGAGAGCTGATATTGAGGAGGTAAAAACTATGCTAAAATGGCTGGTGTAAACTTTGCGTGATAGCAAATTAGATGCACTTTTGTCATATCGTACTCGTTCAGGCTCTCATAGTGCTTCTTTTGCATCAGATTGCTATGCTATGGCTTCCTCGAGTCTTTGTGATGAGAATGAGCCAATTTTGTTTGATGAAACAAAAAATTCAAAAAATTGGATGGCTACTATGCAATCAAAATATGATGCTATAATGAAAAATGGTACCTAGTCTTTCTGTGACTTGCATCCTGGCAAGAAGGCCATTGGCACCAAGTGGGTATACAACCTCAAACGTAAGCTTGATGGAACAATTGGCAGGTATAAGGCTAGGCTTGTTGCAAAGGGTTATGCTTAGGAAAGAGGCATTGATTTTGATGAGACCTTTGCTTCTACATGCCAAATGACTACTATTCATAGCATCTGTGCACTTAGAGTTCATCATGATTGGAACATACATCAATTGGACATTAAAACTGCACTTTTGAATGATGAATTGATTGAAGAAGTGTATGTGTTTTAGTCCCATGGCTTTGTGCAAAAAGTACATGAAAACCAACTGTGTAGGTTAAAAAAGGAATTATATGGTTTGAAGCAAGCACCATGTGCTTGATATGAGAAAAATACATGCCTACTTGATTGCACATGGTTTTGAGAATAGTCCAATTGAGAGCACCTTATATGTTAAGCATGCAAATGATGTGCTTCTAATCATTATTGTGTATGTTGATGACATGTTGCTCACTAGTCGTCATGAGAAGCATATTTCTGATTTTAAGGTTGATTTGCATGCCTCATTTGAGATGCTAGATTTGGGGCATTTGCATCATTATTTAGGCATTTAATTTATGCAAGTTAATGGTAGAATAGTTTCATATCGAACAAAATATATTGACATATTATTGCAGCATTTTGGCCTTGAAGAGTGCAAACCTATTGCCACTCCTATGGAGACATGTTTATTGTTGAGTCTTCATGATGCTGGAGATGTATTTGATGCTGTTCTCTATGCTGGATGCTTGATTTACTTATGCATTACTCAACGAGATATTCAGTTTGTTGTCTCACAGATGAGCTAGTTTATGCATTGCCCAAGTGTCAAGCATTGGTAGGTAGTTAAGCGCATCTTTCGCTACTTGAGTGGTACCCGACTACTAGGATTATTTTATCCTAAGGGGGGATCACTACTACCATATTTACATGATTTTCTTTGACTCTGATCAGGCTGGTTGCTATGACACTCGTGTGTTCACTAGTGGGTTTTACTTCATACTTTGATCATGTATATCGTGTAGCAAGAAGCATCCTACTGTGGCCACTTCCAATTGTGAGGATGAGTATAGGGCAACTTTCAAAGCGACCATTTAGTGTGTGTGGCTGAGATGCTTTATGGCTGATTTGGATGTTGATCAGCCTTTTGCCACCACCATCTTCACTGACAGTCAGAGCGCATTGGCAGTTGTGAGGAACCCTGTGTTCCATGCTCTCACTAAGCACATTGAGGTGCACTATCATTATGCCAGGGAAAGGTTCTCTCTGGAGAGATTAGTTTGGCATATGTGCCCACACAGGAGAACATTTTAGACCTTTTCACAAAGGATCTGCGTAGGGAGAAGTTTGAAGCTTTCCGCAAAGCTTTGGGCTTACTTCCTTTTGTGGATTGATTCCACATAGCTTGACACTTCCTTATACATGAGTGCCAACTCCTTGTCCACCGCATCACTCCCAGGGGGGATTTGTTGATATATTTAGGTAGTGATGTGTGTGAACACACTAGGACTGTCGGGGCACTTCTTTTCCCTCTTTAGAAGGTTTTTTTCCCCAGGCTTGTATATAGGACTATTACCCTAATGGGCTACTTATCTTTGTACATTCTCTTGGTAATACATTCAGTATTGTGTGTTGTGCTCAAAGCTTCTTCTTCTTCGTTGTGTTGTTTGCATGCTTCTGTAGGCATCAAACTCCAACAAAAGGTTATGCACAAAAGAAAGGGATAGACTATGATGATACTTTTGCTCCTACTTGAATGATTGTAGTCGGAACAATACTTTCTCTTGTTGCATTTTTTGGATGGAATGTATACCCGTTAGATATCAAAATTACCTTTCTTAATGGTGATCTTCATGAAGATATCTACATTCAACAACCAAAAGGTTTTGAAGAAATAGGTAAAGAGCATGTAGTATGCAAGCTTACTAAAGCCTTGTATGGATTAAAGCATGCACCAAGGTCTTGGTATGAGATGTAATGTACCCACTCTTTACGTTAAAGCTGAGAAATATGTTTTGATTATTATTAGCATATATACTGATGATATGATCATGAAAAGTCCCAAGGATTCATACCTTTAGTATTTTAAAGCACAACTATAACATACCTTTGATATAAATGATTTAGGCGTTTTGCATTATTATCTTGGGATTGAGTTCAAATACGAAAATGAGTATATCTACATAACACAATAGATATACATTGAGAAATTATTGAAAAGGTTTGAGATGTGAGATTCCAAGCCTATGCAAACATCTATGGATGTTAATGTGTCATAGGCAAAAGAAGATTCACTACCTTTTGATGCTACTTTGTGTAGTCAAGCAGTTGGTTGCTTCATCTATTTATGTAATACATGTTCTTTACATTCAATTTGCGATTTCTCAAGTATCCAAGTTCATGCATAGTCAGCTCAAGATTTAGTGGAACTCAGCTAAGAGATATATTTGCAGATATCCAAATTCTTGTAGACATCTGAAGTTTTCCAGATTTTTATACCTTGTACCATTATGACATTGAATGGAGGATTGTTGGAAACAATGTCAAAATAGCACAAAACCCTAATTTATAGTGACCCTAATTTTAGTACTTAGCCAAATTTTGGTAAAAAAGATAAAAAAAAAAATTATTATCTTAACAGATAGAGCTTGAAGAGAGCTTTCATTTGATATATAATATTCAGTCATCAAAGGTCTAGATCAGGAGAAAACATTAATCCTAATTTTTGTGCAAAAATATGTTTTATCTTATTTTGTTCCTCATGACATAAGCAACAAGGAAAGCAGTCTCCTGTTGGAGAAACAATCACTAATTGGACATATATTTGAAGGTTAAATCTTTAGAAGAAAACCACATGCCTATGTGAAGGGACAAATTCACAAGTGTATTATATTTTGTAAAGTTAGTTCACTTTAGTTCTAGAAGTTTTTTAAAAAATCACGAGAATAAGAAAATCTATATAAGTTAGTTTGTATCAACTGATGCGATGAGGAAGACAATGAGAAAGTGAGTTAGTACTCATTTTATATGACTGAGAATAGTTGAGCTTCTCTGTGTGAGAAAGCACCTGTGTATTTTTGAGTTTTCATAGCTATGACAAGAACTAGTTAAAGTTCTGTGTATAATTCTTCTTCTTCCATCTCCAGTGTTTGTCTTCTCTGTAATGTTTTGAAGAATTGAAGTTTTTCTAAGCAAGTCGATGCCTGACATCGAATGTATGTTGAAAGGCTGAGTTTTATGCGGGAAGTCGATGCCTGGCATCGAATCTCAGCTGATAAGTCCTTGTCTTCTTATCTGACTTTTATGTACTTCTAGAACTTCTTAAAAACATGAGGTTTGTGGAGCAACTCGATGTCAGGCATCGAGTTTCAACATAAAGTCGATGTCTGGCATCGACTTCTAGCATAAAAGTGATTTGTTCATGTCTTGTGTTCAAGTGGCCAGTTTAGGCGCTGAAAAAGTGGTTTAAAAAGCTAAAAGTCAATGCCAGGCATCAACTTTTGGTTGCAAGTCGATGCTAGGCATCGAATTTTCATTTTTAGACACTCAGAATTACTAAAGGAGGCAAAATTTCCAATTTTGGCAAGTCATTATCTGTTTCTTGCAAATAATAGCTTGTTGGAAAGCTCTACTCTTCTATTTTTATCCATCAAAAGATCTTGGAGAAATAATATTTGAGCTAAGAGAAATCAGCAAAATACTGAGGGTATGTCATTTTAGTGACTAGGAAATTCCGAAGAAGTAAAGTTCTTGGTTTTGGCTATCATTTCTCAAAGTTCGGAGTGGCAATGAGTTAATGGTGACCATAGAGGTTGTCTAGTGTCACATTAATTCATTTCTTGTGATGTTTCACACATCAACAAGTGGTATTAGAGCAAAAAGGTCCTAGAGAGCAGAAGGCGACAAAGGTACGAGAAGTTTTGGAAAGTTTTCCATTAAACTTTCAAAGGTGAAGCATTTGAAGACATAAGGCATCAAAAGGTTACTTCAAAAGTATCTTCATACATAAAGAACTCCAAAAGGTATTATCCTTTATCCTTTAAGCTCATAGGTTGCAGCAGAAGGAAAGGAGTATGGAAGATCATATCTCCATTGACAAACTGGATAGAGATAATTACCCCGCATGGGTAATGAGAATGGAAGCCTTACTTATGAGTAAGGATCTCATGATAAATGTAATAGGTGAAGAAGAGAAGCCAGTATTTGAAGATGAAAGCCAACCAAAGAAAGAGGAACTTGATGCTTTAAAGCATTGGCAGAAGAAGGATGCAAGTGCAAAAGCTTACATCTACAATACAATCTCAGATCATTTGCTACCACACATCAGAGGATTGGAATCATCTGAAGATATTTGGAATGCATTGGAGTATCATTTCCAAAGCACTACTAAAGCACGGAAAGCAAGTCTATGGTTAGAGTTTACAACATTCAAGAAGAAGCCAAGATAAAGTATTAGTGACTATGTCACTAAGATGAAGGATCTAGCAGAAGTCTTGGATCCATAGATGAAGATATTGAGGATCACAAGTTGATTGCTCAATTACTTACAAGTTTGAGAGGGGATGAAAGGTGGAAACCTTTTGTCTTATCAACAAAACTTCCATTAAACCATTATGTTCCAGATTTGAATCAATTACTTGGTTTGATGCTCACATATGAGCAAGACTTGAAGGGAGATGGAGATAAAGGACAAAGTTCTACAATGTACATGAAGAACAAGAAGAAGGGAGATAAAGGTAAAGCAAAGGATGGAGAAGAGTCAAGTTCTCAAGTTTATTATGCAAGAGGTAAAGGCACAGGTAGAGGAAGAGCAAGAGGTTTTGGACGAGGAAGAGGTAATCAGAATAACAACAAGAAAGCTTTTTGGATCTGTGGATTGAGTAATCATTTGGCTCATGACTGTTGGCACAACCAACAAGGATCAAACCAGAATCAAAACAACAATAGCAGAGGCCGAGGTGGAAGATATCAAAGTAATTTTCAAAGAGGTAGACAAAATCAAAGAGGAGGCTATGGTAGAGGTGGAGGAAGAAGTTGGGGACAGAATCAATCCTACAACACCACCTACTACAACTATGCAAATGACACACAAAATGAAAGTCATACATAATTGATGATGAATTCAATCACTACATCAGACAAAGAAGATCTAAAGGTATTTTACATTGACTCTGGATGTTCTAATCATTTGTCAGGAAACATAGAATTGATGTCAGAATTGGAAAAAGGCATTTCTAGTCATACAATTAAAAGAGGTGATAATACAAGACATAGTGCACATTCAATTGGAAAAGTGAAATGCAAGAGTGGAGCAGATTTGCTAACCAATGTTTTGTATGTTCCCACAATACCTAAAAACTTGATTAGTGTGGGACAGATAGTTGAAAAAGGTTTTCAAGTCAGGTTTACAAATGAAGGAGTATTTTTTGAAGATCCAGAGAATGGATATAATCAGATTGTCTCTGGTAAGAAAGAAGGTAGACTCTTTACTTTAAGAGTACAAGGGAACATTGGTCAAGCTTTGCTCACACATGGTGAAGGAGTGATTACAAAACTTGATCTCTGGCATAAGAGATTAGGTCATTTCAATGAAAGAGGAATTAAAGCTATGGTTGCTAATCAGTCTCTACTAGGATTACCAAATGTGCAGAGTCAACATATGGTTTATAAATGTGAAGCATGTCAAATGGGTAAAGCACACAGGTTACCATTTCAAAAGAAAGGAGTCAAACATGATGGATTACTAGAGCTCATTCATACAGATGTATGGGGACCAACAAAAGAAGGATCTATCAGTGGCTCAAGGTATTATGTTCTTTTCATTGATGATGCTACAAGATGGATAACATTATATGTTTTGAAGGAAAGATCAGAAGTGTTTGGAGCCTTCAAGCATTTTCATGCATATGCAGAGAGAGTCACAGGTCAAAAGCTTAAGAGACTGAGGTCTGATGGAGGAGGAGAATACTTCTCCCAAGAGTTCAATGACTATCTTTGGAATGCAGGTATTAAGAGAGAAATAACTTGCAGGTATACACCACAACAAAATGGTGTAGCAGAAAGGAGAAACAGGACTTTGGTTGAGTTTGCTAGAGCTATGCTAAAGGAGAAAAATTGTCCAAATTATCTTTGGGCTAAGGCTATAAATACAGCTACATATCTTGTGAATAGATTACCATGTGCAGCTCTCAATGGAATGACTCCATATGAAGCTTGGTGGGGTAAGAAACCAACACTAGATCATTGTAGAGTGTTTGGATCAATTACATATGCTTATGTGCCATCACAACTTAGGCATAAACTTGAACCAAAGGCAAAAAAATATATGTTCATTGGTTATGATGAAAAACAGATGGGTTATAGGTTGTGGAATCCTCTAACCAAACAATTTCTTGTTTCAAGAGATGTTACATTTGATGAACACAAAAGTTGGTTTGCAGATCAAAGTCATACAACTGAAGAATTTGAAGAAGAGGTAAGAAGATGTGAGAAAGGAAAATCAAGCACATCGATCTAGTGATTTTCGTGTTTTACCGTTGTACTTGGATTCTTTCGCTCCCGATGCCTATTGTCTTTCGCATATGCACGTTCGCCCGTCTCTTCCGAGGGAGGGTAGGGGCCCTACGAGGATCACCACACCAGAGAGTGAGAGGGTGAGGCGCCCAGTGCGCAGATGCTGCTCGTCCAACAGTGGGAAGGACGCACACCAGGGTGCCTGATCCAACCCCGTGCCAACTCTTCCCATTCACCCGCTTCCTTCTCCGACAATGCACTTGTATTTTGTTAAGTTTCCTTGTATTTTGTCACCTTTCCTCACTCCGAGTCCACGATTGTCCCCGAATGTGTCCTACCTTTGGGATCCCAGTAGCACTCAAATGCACCCACGACAAGAAATGAAATGGAAGCTGATCATGCAACCCCAAACTCCACTTCAATGATTTTATTTTGCTATCTTCCTCTCTCCCCGCTACCCTTTCTCTTGCCCTTACTCTACCTTTATGCTCAACTCCCCGCTCAAACACACACCCGTGCCTGCACTCCCAATCTCACACTCTCTTATACCCACATACACTCATACCTTCA
Organism: Ceratopteris richardii; assembly: GCA_020310875.1. Taxonomy (NCBI): domain Eukaryota; kingdom Viridiplantae; phylum Streptophyta; class Polypodiopsida; order Polypodiales; family Pteridaceae; genus Ceratopteris; species Ceratopteris richardii. The sequence goes on from CM035430.1 coordinate 138,262,561, forward strand.
ACACACACACACACCTTTCATGCATATACGCTCACCCCACTTTCTTTCACTCACTTTCTTTTCTCCCTTCCCACACACAACCACACATGTATAACCCACATACTCCTCTAATAAAATCACAAAAACACTCACATATCCACTAGCATGGGCCCGTACAGCTACACACTTTCCATGCATGCACATGCATAGATATGCACACATTCTAGTACATGAACTTTTTTCACTCTTCTTTCTACTCTTTTTCCTACTCTCTTTCCCACTTTCCTATTCTCACTCTTTCATTCACACTTTCTTTATCCCTTACCCTCACACCCACACACACATTCACCCACACCCACACACACACTCACTTTCTCCTTTCTCTCATACTCACATTTACTCTCTCTCACCCTCTCTCTTTCTCATTCGCCCTCTCACACTTCTCCTTCGGTCATGGCTACTGGCTGAAACCCTTCCATGTGCACACATTCAAGAGTGGTAATGATAAGTGTAACCTAATGCAATAGAGTTCCTAGCAAGTGACTGTAACAACTGAAATCATATTTTGTGGTAAAATATTCTTTAGGATAAGACATGTTCAAGGCATGCATTCTATACATCATTAAGCACATTTGTCCGCATGTGCTTACACAAACTTCTCAGATTCAAAGCAAGTTCATAAATCCACAAGAGCATCACTCATCCATTCATCCATAATCGAGTGCGAAACCTCCTCAAGGACATGCCCAATCACTCCATTTTTTACAAAATCTTTGTTCAATAGGTTCTAGACATTCGAATACATCACAATAATATGCTTACCTCTGATAACAAGCCTTCTTTCCCTTTCAACATGCAGAGGTTCATCTATTGTCTTGTATATTCCAGCACTACTGAGGAACAGGAGCTGTTGCACACTGATCTCTTTTGCCCAATCCACCGTTGGCCTTACAGCTTCTAGACCCTTGCCATTGTCATCAAGCACTACACCCAAGGATGCTGACCCAACAGTAGAGCTCAAATTTGAGGGACTTCCCCACACCATCTTTGCTCCAGCTTCTCTGAATTCGCGTTCATCTACAACAGCAGAGCTCGAATTTGAGGGACTTCCCCACACCATCTCTGAAGTCCAGCATCACTAGGAATATTAATGTCTAACCCCTTCCAAAGATACTTACGACTCGGTGACACTGCAATTGTACAGGCTTGTATCGTTGGGAAAGCCTTCGACTAGGCTTAGAGAGATGGGATGGTGAAAACCACGACTTAGCCTCCCCTTTTTGGCCTCCCATCCACCTTCCTAGAGTGCTCCATGTGCATCTGCCCTGGTGTGTCTCGAGAAGAATCGGTCCTTCTTACTCTCCTATGAACATTCCCCTCTAGCCTCTTCTCTTCCTGTACCTGCACACCTGCACACACAAAAAGAGAAGACAAAAAAACCCACACAGAGAGAGGGAGTCTCCGTGAGACAATAGCCCCCAAAAAACACCAAATCCTCTATCTCCTACTGCCCGAATCCTCATCAATGCTATTTTCGCTACTTCCATTCCATTCTTTGAACTATCACAACACCCATTCCAGCAGCTGCTACCTTATCAACATCAATGACACTCCCAATCTGATGAACAACCTTCACCCCCAGCCCTCGACTGGATAGTAGCCCCCAACCAAACGAAGCTAGAAAGAACCCCCCCCCCCCCAAAGGACCCACCCGTAGGATTTCCTTTCCCTTCCTGTTTATATCTGCTGCTGCTGTCAACAACAAAAGAAACCCCCACCAAGACTTCCCCCATAAAATAAGCAGAACTTCTCCCTCTGACGGTCTTCTTCCACACTAAAAACTACTCAGCAAAGGACCCCCCCACCGAGGCTCGACAGCCAGAGAGAACGAGACTCCTCCTCCCCAAAAACGAAGAAGAGAGCACAGTGAACAAAGGGCTCCCCTTTTCTGCATGCATGCCCCCATGAGCACCCAACCTCTCTCCTTTTATCCAGGTGTGCATCAATGGTAATCACCCCTCGCATGCTTCCCTGCCACCATCTGACAAAAAGCAGGTAGACCACCACCCACTCTCTCATGGCCTCCAAACCTCCGTTGTACGATCTCTTTCAATTAGGAGTATCCCCAGAATTGCCTCTCGAAAAAACAAAATTGAACTTTTCCATCTTCTCAAAATTCTCGGCCATTGCAACGACATCCAAAAATCAACACATCAAGATCCCTTCACTTGATATTGAAGCTCCTCACAAAGCCCTTCAATAAAGGTGCTCTTCAAATCATCACCACTAACCTCCAATGCATATTTGTGAAGACGTAGGAACCTTTCTTTGTACTCATCGACAGACAAGCTATGCTTGTCACTCTCATGCTATCAAAAATTCTAAAACTCCATCTTCTTCTCCATATGGTAGTGTGGATAATAGTAATGCTTTTCTGCTTTCTCTCTAAATTCCTTCCATAGGACCGAACTAGAACATGTCCAAGTCTACATATAAGACTTCCACCATAGCTTTACAAGTGTAGGATTCCAATCTTTGCCTTGGACTCCTCAGTGTACATGAGTGAGTAAATAGAAAGAGCTAAGAGTAGGGGAGAGAATAGCAACAGGAATTAGTTGGAACAAGAGTACATGTGCAAGGAGAAGCTTGGGTACATTCAAGTATGACACCATGACTTAAACTAAGAAGAGTGGACCAATTTCAAGTGATTTAGACCAAATGTAAGGTTATATCGACACTTTCCCTTGGGTTTAGAGGCCTATCAAGGGCAAAATCACCCACTTCCATATCTTCATGATTGCATTTCTTTCTTCGTCTAGGCACACTAAATGTTCTCGCACCTTCATCCACTTCATAATTCAGTTCTAGGAACAAATTGGCATATATACAAGCCCGAGGAAAAAACCTCCTAAAGAGGGAAAAAAGTGCCCAGGTGGTCCTAGTATGTTCACAGATCACTACCTAAATATATCAACAAATCCCCCTTGGGAGTGATGCAATGAACAAGGAGTTGGCACTCATGTATAAGGAAGTGCAAAGCTATGTGGAATCAAACCACAAAAGGAAGTAAGCCCAAAGCTTTGTGGAAATCTTCAAATTTCTCCCTAGGTAGAGCCTTCGTGAAAAGGTCTGCAATATTCTCCTACATAGGCACATATGCCAAGTTGATCTCTCCAGCAGAGAACCTCTCCCTGACATAATGATAATGCACCTCAATGTTCTTAGTGCAAGCATGGAATACAGGGTTCCTTGCAACTACCAATGTGCTCTGACTTTTAGTGAAGATGGTGGTGGAAGAAGACTGACCAACACCCAAATTAGCCATAAGGCATCTGAGCCACACACACTGAATAGTCACTGTGAAAGCTACCCTATCAGTCGCACAATTGGAAGTGGCCATAATAGGCTGCTTCTTGCTCAACCAAGATATACATAAGCTACCAAGCATGGAGCAAAAGCCACTAGTGGACACACGAGTGTCACAACAACTAGCCTAGCAAGAATCAAAGAAAGCATGTAATTCTAGCAATAGTGATCCCCCCTTGGGATAAAACAATCCAAGTATTTGGGTACCACTCAAGTAGCAAAAGATGTGCTTAACCGCCTGCAAATACTTGACACTTGGGAAATGCATAAACCTGCTCATCTATGATATAGAAAATTGAATATCTGACCGAGTAATGCATAAGTAAATCAAGCATCCAACAACCTCCTAATAGAGAACAACATCAAATGCATCTCCAACATCATGAAGACTCAATCATAAACATGTATCCATAGGAGTGGCAATTGATTTGGAGTCTTCAAGGTCAAAATGCTGCAATAATGTGTCAATATATTTCATTTGGCACAAAGCTATTCCACCATCAACTTGCATAAACTAAATGCCCAAATAATGATGCAAATGCCCCAAATTAGATATCTCAAATGAGGCATGCAAATCAGCCTTAAAATCAGCAATATGCTTCTCATGAGGACCAGTGAGCAACATGCCATCAACATACACAACAATGATCAGAAGCACATCATTTGCATGCTTAACATATGAGGTTCTCTCAATTGGAATGTTCTCAAAACCATGTGTAATCAGATAGGCATGTATCTTTTCATACCAGGCATGCGGTGCTTGCTTTAAACCATATAATGCATTCTTCAACCTCCACACTTTGTTTTCATGCGCTTTGTGCACAAAGCCACAGGGATGAAAAACATACACTTCTTCATGCAAGTCACCATTCAAAAATGCAGTTTTAATGTCCAACTGACGTACATTCCAACCATGATGAGCTGCAAGTGCACAGTTGCTACAAACAATAGTCATTCAACATGTAGGAGCAAAGGTCTCATCATTGAAGTCAATGCCTCTTTCTTGAGCATAACCCTTTGCAACAAGCCTAGCCTTATACCTGTTAATTGTTCCATTAGGCTTACATTTTAACTTGTATACCCAATTAGTGCCAATGACAGTTTGCTGATTTTCCGATTTGTTGCACTTTCTTGAGAGGTTAGGTTCACTCCATTGCTCATTTACTTCACACACACTCAAATTATAACAACATAATCTGAATTCTATACATCCTCATCTTCTTGTCTATTCTTCCATTTAGTGAGTGCACCATCATATGGTTGAGTAATACTCCCATGTTGTAATTCGGCCATCTATATTTAGTGAGTAAGCAATTTGCTTATGTTACTTACTCTTGTCTCAAAATTTCTCTCTATCTCTCACTTATCATCTTGTTTAATTAAGTGTGTATGCTCAAAGGTTTTTAGTATTGGAAGATCCTGGGGACCCAAATTCCAACACTTGGTATCAGAGCATAATTGACATACACACTTAGTTAAGATGGGTGAGTATAGAATTGAGATTGAGGACAAGTTGGATGGATTGTCTAATCATCCTATGTGGAGTTTCATGATTATGAATTTGTTAGTGACAAAGGATTTATGGAGTATTGTCAATGGATCCTTAACAAGACCAAGATGAGAAGGTGAAGAAGAGGATACAACAACTTCAAGAGGAACTGGTGTTGCAATCACATAACCAACTGAAGAAGAGGTAACCACTTCTACATCCAGAGTCATAGGTAGATCTTTACCCAGAGTTCCTCCTACTGAAGAACAAGCAAGATGGGATGCTAGAGATGCTTTAGCTCTCTCATTCATAGCAATGAGTATTAAAAAGCATATTCTAGCACAAATTAGATCTTGCAAAAGTTCTAGACAAGCTTGGTTGAAGCTTGAGAATCTTTTTCAGAGCAGAAATCCTGCTAGGAAAGCTTACTTGAGGAGATAACTAGCAAATACAAGGATGAAGGTTGGTGAGTCAATCCACATTACAAAGCTCATTGACTTGAGAGATCAACTTCTGAATGTAGAAGTTGAGATATTTGATGAAGAAATGGTAAATACGTTGATTAATTCACTTCCTATACCATATCGGTCTTTTATAACCACTCTCACTCTTACAACAAGAGATAGAGAGGTTACATTTGAAGAGTTAGAATTTTTGTTACTTCAAGATGAAGATTAGTTGAAGGGAATGGAAGAGAATGAAGAAGCACTTTTATCTTCATCAAAGGGTAAAAAGAAGAAGAAGGATAAGAAGGAAAAGCAATCCAAGAAGGAAAGTAAGTCCCTTTCACCTTCTACTTCAGATTCTGTTACTACTACATCTAAAGAGAAGTCTTCTAAGAAGAAGGAAGCATTATGTCACTATTGTAAGAAACCTCGATATTTCATAGCAATTTGTAAGAAATTATTGTACCAGAAAAGAAAAAGGCATCAGGTAACGTTGCAAAAGATGATAAAAAAGGGAAATCTCAAGGTGATTCTTATGCCTGTATCACCATTGAGGAAGTAGCTTTTGATAAGGTAGCTTTACTAGTTCTTTCTGTAGATCCTTGGATATTTGATTCAGGTGCTACAAAGCATATGACATGATGCAGAGAAGTATTTTCTTCTCTTTCATATTCTTCAGGTAGAAGAGTTACTATTGCCGATGGCAATGATTTGGATGTTGTGGGAATAGGTACAGTAACCCTAAAGTCAAGAGAAGGTGGTAATTTTCAGATTTAAGATGTTTTATCTGTACTTGACATGAAGAAGAATCTGCTATCTATATCTGCATTTTTAGGTGATGGTTACAAAGTTGTATTTGAGAGAGATCTTTGTAAGATCTTGTCACACAAAGAAGAGAAGTGTATTTTACAAGGTGAGCACAAAGGAGGGATTTTTATTTTGTCAAAAATCAGTCAGACATAATATGCTGTCAAATGTCAAAGCTGAAACAAGTATGATGATTATAGCAATCATTTATGTTGATGATATTATAGTCACAGGTCCTAGAGATGAAGATTTGCAGATGTTCAAAGAACAATTGAAGCATGCATTTGATGTGAATGACTTAGGAATTTTGCATTATTATCTTGAGATTCAGTTTCTGTTTAAAGATGAGTGTATCTATGTGAGATAGCAAAAGTACATTGAGAAACTATTAGAAAGGTTTCAGATGACTGAAGCTAAACCTATGCAAACACCTATGGATCAGAACGCGTCTTTATAAATAGTAGCAGATGAAGAGTCATTTGATACTACTTTATATTGGCAAGCGGTTGGGTGCTTGATATATCTTTGTAATACACGTCTACTAGATATACAGTTTGCAATTTCTCAAGTATGAAGGTTCATGCACAATACGACAACATTACACTGGAAAGCAATCGGATCTTCAGATATTTGAAGGGAACTTCAAATTATGCTATTGTATTTTCGAAATCTACACATTTGTTACTAAAAGGATTTTCTGATTCTGATTGGGCAGGTGATAGAGACACAAGAAGTACAAGTGGTTTTTGTTTTTATCTTGGAGATTGTCTTATCTCACTTTCAAAAAGACAACCCACTATTGCAACTTCATCATGTGAAGCTGAATCTCGTGCAGCATTTATAGCTACTTTGGAGTCAGTTTGGTTGCAAAAGATTTTCAGTTATCTAGATGTAAGAGTACATGAACCCATTCAGATATTTTTAGATAGCCAGAGTGCAATAGCTATAGAAAAGGATCCAGTGCATCATGCAATGACAAAACATATAGAGGTTCACTACCACTATATTCGAGAACAGATAGCAAAGAAGCACATCAAACTGGTTTATGTTCCTTCTGGTGAAGAATGTTGTAGATATATTTACCAAAGCATTGACTAGAGATAGTCATGAGAAGATGTGCAGATTACTGAAGCTTGTACCAATATGACATTGAAGGAAGGGTTGTTGGAAATCAATGTACATATGTTCCATCTCCAGTAATCCTAGTTAGGACTTAGCCATTTTTGTTGTACATTTTAGGCAAAAAATTTTAGACTAGATAGATAGAGCCTCATGAGAGCTATCTAGTGATATGGTTCATTCTGTCATCAGAAGTCGGAGTTGGGAGAAAAGTCAAAACCTAATTTTGTCATAAAATGGTGGATGAATATTTCTGAGGTTCTTGAAGTACAAAACACAAAAAAAGCCAGGTCATACTTGTAGTGGATGGCAAAAGCATAAACTTTGGGCAATAAAAAGTAAAGCACCACTAAAATTAGCGATAGAATTATTAAACCTTTGAAAAGTTGCTTTTTTTGTGATAGTTTTTTAAAAATTACGATGCCAGCTTTTCTCACTTACGAGCAGCTTTTTCAAAAAAGTTATCGCTATGCTTTATGGATGGGAGCTAAAACTATATAAGAGAAGTCATGGGATCACTTTTGGATAATTCAAGCAAGAGTTGATGCTTACATAGTGTCAATTTTGGAGTTCTGAAGCTTTAGAGGCTAAGGAGAGGTGAAGGAGAGGCTACTCTCTTGGAGCAAGGAGTCTTCTACAAGTTGGCGGCAGCTACCTTTGTAAGCTAATCCTATTTTCTATTTTTAGGGTTTTTGAACCCTAATTTCAGAATTAGGGTTTATTGATTTTCAGATTTGTTGCACTTTCTTGAGAGGTTAGGTTCACTCCATTGCTCATTTACTTCACACACACTCAGATTATAACAACATAATCTGAATTCTGTACATCATCATCTTCTTGTCTATTCTTCCATTTAGTGAGTGCACCATCATATGGTTGAGTAGTACTCCCATGTTGCTTACGTTACCTACTCTTGTCTCAAAATTTCTCTCTATCTCTCACTTATCATCTTGTTTAACTAAGTGTGTATGCTCAAAGGTTCTTAGTATTGGAAGATCCTTGGGCCCCAAATTCCAACAAGGCTTTCCCATTTTTGGTATTTTCAAAACGTAATTTTCGATGACTTTTTGTGTCAATGATTCAAATGATTTTTGACAGGCATCACTCCACACAAATCTTGCATTCTTTTTAGTCAGGTTTGTGGGGGGATTAGCTATCTTAGAGAAATCTTTAATATGTGCTCTTTCATATTGTGCCATTCCTAAAAAAACTTCTAACATCCATAAGAGTTTTAGAAATTGGTCAATCAACTACTGTTTTCACATTATCTTGGTCTACATGAATTCCTTCTTTAGATATGAATCTTCCTAGATGTTGAAAATCAAGTCTCAATCATGCAAAAAGGCTCAACCATGAGTTTTGCAAGTGGAACAATAAAAAAGGAGGACCCAAAGTCATGGAATAAAGTTAGAAGCTCCACCAAACTCAATCAAATTCAAATCTCATCAAATCAGCCACAAAAAAGTGCATATAAACTAATTGGTGGGTGGTTAGCTAGATTGTAGGAAAAGTAAAACTCTATATAAGCATCATCCTACCTTTGTTTCTTGCATTTTATGCATTCCATGAGTTTCCCACTTAGTTTAGTGAAGTCATAAACTCCAGCAAGCAGCCCCCTTGCTTGCTTACCTCATTTTCTTATGATTTTGCTCCTCTCTATCTAGAGGTGTAGTTAGGCTTTTCCAAATCTGATTGTACCAGATTGCAGAGCATTGTTTGATCTCTTATTGTACTCATTTTCATTGATTTCAAGCTTCATTTGGTCTCTCATATAGTGCCCTTAACTTTTCCAAAGTTTCAAGTTATTTGGCTAAGTGAGTTGTGAGAAATTCCCAACTTTGTGAATGTATATCTCTGCACATAGGCAGAGAATGTTGCAAACAAGTAGCCTATTTTGGAGAGGGTGGTTCTCCCAACTAGAAAATTCATTTTGGATGATTTAAAGCTTGTTGATAGGTCTTATAGTCTACTATAAGTCTGCAAAATTTCATTTTAAGTCTCTGTAGTGGTGCAGAGAAAAGTTTAGAATAGTGAGCATATATCACTGCTTGTGGACCTAGTGGAGGGCAGCCATCTTCCATTTTTGCATTGGGGTGTTTGAATCATCTCCCATCAGTGGTATCAGAGCCATTTTGGAGGCTTGGAGACATCAGTGGGCATCATATTGAAGAATTCAAGGAATCAAGACAACTCGTGGAAGCACAAGGAGGACTCATCAAAGCAAGAAGACATCGAAAGGGGGCTACGTCAATCGAGATCTCAACTAGTCAAAGGTTAGCAAGGGAGAAGCTATCAAAAGGTAATATCCACACCTTCTAAAGCATACAAAAACTTGAGGAGAAGCTAGAGGAGCACCTTAGAGCTCAATATGACTGAGTAGAATGGACAAATAGAGAAGTTAGAGAAAGGCAATTATCAACCATGGAAATTTAGAGTTAGCAACTACCTTATGGGCAAAGGATTGTGGGGATTAATGAGTGGCATGGAGCCAATGCCTCATGTAAATGATCCACCACTTCAAGGGCAGGTCAAGGCACTAAATGAAGGGATAGAAAGGGACAAGAGAGTCATATTCATTCTATCCCAACACATAAGCAATAGCATGATAGGGCATATACAAGACTTGGACACATCCAAGAAGGTTTGGGAGACCTTGGAGAGGTTGTACTCTTCATCAACCAAAGCAAGGAAGATTCAGCTCAAGAATGAGCTAAATAATCTTAGGAAAGCACCAAGTACTAACATAAATGAGTACATTTTGAAGGTTAAGGAGCTTGCAGATGCCCTAGGCTCCATTGGGAGCCCAATCGAAGATGAGGATCTTGTCACGCACACTCTCAATGGCTTGAGAAAGGATGAAAGATGGAAAGCATTCACCACATCAGTTTATGTGAGGGATTCCCTACTAGAATTTGATCGATTAGTCACATTGATGGTGACCGAGGAGATGAACCAAGGAGGTTCACAATCAAAGGGCAGCCAAGCCCAAGTTTTCTATGCAGGTAGAGGCAAAGGAAAAAGAGGTGGACAAAAATCCCCAGGCAGAGGGAGGGGAAGGTCAAACTCAAGCTCAAGAAACCAAGAAGGCTCCAACCAAAGCTATGGATCAAGAGGAAGAGGAAGGAGTAGAGGAAGAGGAGGAAGATCACATGGAAGAGAAGCATCCAATGGAGAATGCTTCAATTGTGGAAAACCGGGCCATTATGCAAGAGATTGTTGGTCCAAAGGAGGAGGCAATTAAGGATACAAAAGGAAATAAGGTAATTATGCTAGTACTTCAACAAATTCAGATACTGAGAACTTGCTTACGATGTACGAATCAAGTGAAAGATTCAATTCAAATTTTACATGGTACATTGACAGTGGTTGTAGTAACCATATGAGTTGCAATAAAGATGTTTTCTTTACATTACACTCACCCATCACTCAAGGACATGTAGAGACAGGGGATGACACTGAGCACAAGATTGCACATGTGGGAGATGTTGCATTGATTGGATCTCAAAGCTCCAAGGTGTTGAAGGATGTGTTGCATGTGCCAACCATCACAAAGAACTTGGTTTCGATAGGTCAAATGGTTGAAAGAGGTTATGAGGTGAGGTTCAATGATCAAGGATGTTTTTTTTACCCCATAAGTTTGGGCATAACCTTTGACCACAAGTCTAGCCTTGTATCTTGTAGCTCAATGATGAGTAGCACCTCCTTTAATGTCAATCCGGGAAGACGTGAGGATGGTATGAAGACCTCGATCAAGTGGCGGCGCAAGTGCGTGAGTGAGAAGCACACAAGCATGCACACACATACACACACACGCGCACACACGGCAAGACAAAGAGAGAGAATCAATGGAGTTCTTTAGATTACTTTCAAAAGCTCTTACAAGTTCGTTTCAATTACAATCTAACCTCAAAAATGAGCTCTCTAGCTCTTTTTATAGTTTTTGGCTAAGTTTTGGCCCTGTCCAGACCTAGTGTCCGGCCTAGTTAAAAATTAGGTTCCAGGGCCTATTTGAGGGCTCAAACGATATCTAAAAAATACGAAATTTGGCAGGTAGATACTTCTAATGCTCCTCAAGCTCAAGGACTCCTTGGCTTGCACAAAATGGAGCTACAAAAAGATGAAATGATATTTACAATGGTGCCTAGTGATGATAATCACTTTTAATGTGTGTAGAGGTTTTGAAAGATTAAGGTTGCCTTAGTGCTAAATCTGCGTGAATGTTCATAAGTGCTTCTTCCTGAAGAAAATTGTTGGCCTATTTGCCGGATCTTCGTTGACTTCCTTGTCTGCTTGGGCCTTCTCTCCCTTGTCCACTGCTAACACCCCCCCTCTCTCGCGTCTGTCGTCCCTGACAGACCCTTGTTGAGAGGGTTTCTGGATATAGTACTCGACGACGTCCTGCGCTAAATGATGTTCAGCAATTCGCAACCCCTTGGCCAAGTCTGTCAGAAGAGCATCCCAGTCTACCGGCCCAGGAACCTCTGGATGTGGCATACATAGCTTTTCGGAGTGGAGAGCTTGTTCCACTGCAAACAACTGCAAGAGATGGGATGGTCTGGGAATGAATATTTCGGAATGATATTCCCAGAATCCCGTGACAAACATCTCTTCAAACGTTTGTTTGAAGCAGGCCGGTAGATATTTGATACGAGCGTGCCATGCATACACAACATTGATCGATGGAGTCGTGCTCATGTCGTATACAAGGTCCTGGTTCCCTTCATTAAATCCTAGTGCTGAGAGATGCGGTTCCTTGACATTTTTGAAGGTCCTGAAGGTGACCAGCATAAGTTCGAAAATTTTCAAGCACATCTGAGTCATGATATCAGGAACGTTCTTGAAACGGACCCCCCAATGTCGGATCGTTGAAATCATATAGCCAATTGTAGGTGCGCCTTTAGGGGGTGCGAAGTACACATAATTTAACCACTTCTCACATCCTTTAATCGTCAACACTGTATGTGTGTACTCCGGCCAGGATCTCCTTCGAAACACAGGGCAATAACATGGATTATATTTGATGTACAATGGCATGTTGTTCCATGTTCTTACCATTTCCGGGTAGGTTTCAAGCAGTCGAATTCTCCATGTTGGTTGGCGGATATGGCCTTGCTTGGCACCCTCTGGGATGTCATCGGGTGCAAATTGGGTGGCAGAGGTGGGTTCCCTTGAGGTGTGGCGCTTGATCTCCGCATTATAATCCGCCATTAGCACGCAAAAAGGTACATACAGATCATCCGATGGGCCGATCCACCTATGGTGTGAAAGATTCTGAAAATAATCAGATTTTATGACCCCCTCCTCCAATTTTGACATCAAGGCGATTTGGACTGCCACCCTATCGTCATGTGTCGTGGCTACTTTCTCTAACTTCTGCATCCATTCCGGTGCCTCGATCTCAATTGTGTCCATGCCCTGTTCTGTGCGCTTACCTCCGGGTGTTGGCATCGGGACATAGGGATCCTCGAATGTTTCTTCTACCTCAATTGGCACCAGGTCGTCAGGCTCGGGGTCTACCAGAGGGGAGGGCTGACGCTCATACTGCATAACCTTGCTGCGTAATTCCTCAAGTTCGGCGCGGAGTTTAATGACCTCTTCAGCTGTTTCTTCTGCGGTTATGCTCGGGCTGGGTTCTGTCTGTCGAGTGGCCAACTGTCTTCGTAACTCATCTCTTTCTTTCTCTAAAGCGGCATGGGCCTCCATTAAGTCTGCATGAGTTTCTAACACCACCTGCATATTCTCAGAGGGTATCGCCTTGAATCGTTCTGGGTCAATCTCTTGTGGGGAACCCTCCATGGCCGCTTCCAGGTTTTCTTCGTTCTGTTTCTGTAATCTCTTATTCTCTTCTAACGCGGTCGACATATGCTTGCGGAGGAGGCCCAAGTTCCGTCGAAGTTTCAGGTTTTCCGTGATCTACGAATGGAGCAGCTCGTCCATATGTCGTCGTTCTTCATCATCTGTTTGAGGTGGGTTGGCTTCTAATTGTGCGTATTGCTCCTGTAATGTCGCGTGCTGCTATACTAATTGCTGCTTCTGCTCTTCAAGATCCCTACATCTTGCTTGGAGATCCTCGTGGCGTTGGAAGAGCCTTGTATGTTGGTCGTCCAAGTGTTGGTAATGTTGCTGGAGTTGGGCCATGCATTGATGCATATTATTAAATAAGTTATCGAGAGGAATAGTATTGAATGCAGAGGGGTAGGGAAAGGGAAAGGGGGTTGTGAATGCAGTACTGGGGACGGGTGAGGGGGGAGGTGGGGGAATGGGAGATTGTGGGTAAATGGGGGATGGGAGAGGTGCAGAGGTGGGTGATACCTCCATGAAAGTGGGGTTCGTGGTGGGAGTGACTGTGAACATGGGGATTGTGGTAGCGGTGAGGGTTGTGAATGTGTATAGAGGTGTGTGTAATTGTGAACTTCTAGGAAGTGTGCTCGGGGTGGTGAGGTGTACCGTGGCTGTAGTTAGACTTGTGTTTTCAGTGGGAGTAGAGTGTGTGGGTTGGCTGATGGTTTGTGCGTTGGTGTGTGTAGTGGTTTCAGAGGTGGTGACAGTGGAGGTTACAGTGGTAGAGGGAGGTGAGTGAGGTCGATGTGGGGGAGAAGGTGGCAAGGGAGGTGATGGGGGTCGGGAGCGAATAATGGGTTAGTAAGTGTTCGGTGCACGTGTGTGTGGTTAATGCTTGGGTAATCCTAGGAGACTAATGAAGTTAGCAAGTGGGGATGAATTTACAAATTGGGGTCGGGGGGTTTATTACAGGTCTTAGGCTGCCAAATGCAGTGGATGGGCTTTGCTTTCGGTTTCGTAGAGACTCTAGAGAGCTTTCTCGGTGTCGCGGTTTGAAAATGAGGCTTTTTAGGGACCCATTTACAATTGATTACATGCACGCTCTTGGGTCTTGGTGTGTTCTTGAGCGTTGAGAACGAGTGAATACGGGCAGTATGCGTAGCTGCGTTATGCTGTTTAGGTTGTGGCCTCGGCGTAGCTACTTGTGCCCTCAAGCAAGCCTTAGGCACCCAAATTTGTCTTGATTGTGGGCTAGCCTTCATCAACTTCTTGGGCACCCAAATAGATTTCACATTAGCAGGAGAATTTCTGCAAGACTTCTTATTAATGTCATGTTGTTGGTTATTAATAAGAAACTTCGCCCGTGTCATTGACGGTGGTGCAACCGGTTGTTCGCCTTTCCGCACCCACACATGGTTTATTTTCTGGGACATTCTGTTGAGCAGGTACTTTTGATCTCGGACATAGGTAGCACTCTGCTTCTTCTGCCTTTGATCCACCTTGGGTTGCTGCCTCCTTCTGGCCTTTGGAAAAGAAGGGAGTTCCGTTGCATTCCTGACTCCTTTTTTGCGAATATCATTCCTCTGCAACACATAGTTTTGGACAAGAACAGCATGGTCATCTTCATGTGTACCCCTGGAAGGACCAGGAGTCTGTGCCTTTCCTAGTTCCTTGAGTGCTCCATTGTCTAATTCTACTGTAACTCGACTATGATTGATCCAAACCTGGAGAAGTCCACTTCTTAGGTTTAAATTGACTGCTTGGTCATAGATCCAGTCTTGACCCAAGACAAGAGGTTCAGTGAGATCCTCATCCTAACACACCAGTACTTTAACTGTCATTGCCTCATCATGAATGTAGAGGGGAAGTTCCACCTCGCCCATGCAAGGGGTTTCCACGCCTCCCAATCCTATGAGATATGCTTCCATAGGATTGACAGTTAACTGCAACTCTTGACAGTAAGACACTCTAACAGCACTAGTGGCTGCACCTGAGTCAATCAAGGCTCTTACGGTTCTTGCACTCTTTCCTCGTCCCATATCTATGGTTATGAAAGGACGTCTATCGATTATTCTATGCGAGCTTGTTCTTGCAACTTCACACATGGCCATGGGACATCCTTGATCTGCATAGTCATTTGCTCTAGTCTGATCTCGGCCTTGCCTTCGTAACTTCATCCTTCTGATGCGTTCTAAAGCTTCTGCTTGAGCCTCTTCTCGAATGCGCTTTTCTTCCTCTTTGCGTTTCTTAGCAGTATTGAGTCGGCTGAGCATTTCCTCCGTGAGGGGTTCCTGATACAACTTGACTCTACAACCGCTAATATAGTTAGGGAGAACATCACCCTCTAATGTGGCCAATTGTACTGCTCCACTCGTGGAGATCCTATTGATGATCATAGGTCCGTAGCCTCTCTTTTCTAGCTTCCTCGCGTGTTGTTTCAGTGTATAGACTAAAACTAGATCTCCTGCTTTCAAACCCTTATCCTTTACGTGGGCATCAAAGTATGCCTTCTGTCTCTTCTTGGCTGCATATATTCCTGCGGCGGCTCTCAGTCTTGTTTCTCCTAATCGTTCAAGGTCAAAGATCCTAGAGGAGAGCTCATGACCTGTCCATTCATACTCTTGTGCTACTCTCAATGTAGGGATCAAGAAGTCCAAGGGTAGCACAGCGTTTTGGCCAAATACCATATGAAAGGGGGTGGCTTGGAGTACTGTTTTGTAGGCAACTCGGTATGCCCAAACAGCATGGTGTAGCTGTTTGTCCCAATCAGAGCGTTTTGTGTTTACTAATTTTGTCAGTACATTGCATAAGATCTTATTAGTACTCTCAGCTTGTCCATTAGCTTGAGGGTGATAAGGGGCAGACTTCTTGTGTATTACCAAGAATTCTTGGAGTAGATTTTCAATCACTTCGTTCAAGAAATGAGTGCCTCTATCACTTACAAGCTCTATAGGTAGCCCGTATCTTGTGAATACATTCTCAAACAAGAATTTGGCAGTTGTTTGAGCATCGTTCTTTGTCGTAGCCTTTACCTCTACCCACTTGGTGAGATAATCTATCGCAACAATGATGTATTCCGCATGAGAACCCTTAGCTGGGGGATTAATAGGACCTACGAAGTCTATTCCCCACTTAGAGAATGCACGTCCACCCATCATAGGTTTCAGTGGCATTTCATCTTTGCGTATAGGATACTGAGTCCTCTGACATACATCACACCGTTTCACATAGGTATGTGCATCCATGTGAAGGGTAGGCCACCAGAAGCCCGCAAATAGTATGGCCTTGATCACCCGATCTGGTCCAAAGTGTCCTCCTGCTACACCTTGGTGAGCCGTTTCTAAGATCTTAAGATATTCACTTTCATGGACACACAATCTCAGGTAACCATCTTTACCACGCTTATATAGATTATCACCAATGAGTGAATAATCGTGGGCTTCTTGTTCTAAACTCCTTTTTCTAGCTAGAGTCATGTCTGGAGGGAATGCGTTTGTCCTCAGGAAGGATACTAGAGGCTCGCTCCAATCTGGCACTATGGATACTTGATAAAGAGTAGCGTGTTCCACAGGTGGTTTAGTGCAGCAGATTGGGCATTCCTTGCACAACTTTTGGACATCAGCTTCCATAGTTGGCCAATGTACTCCGAGTCTCTTTAGGGTTTGTAAAGTTCGTTGTTTTGAATGGTGTTGCTCTAGTGCACCTACATGTGCTAATTGCAACCATTTAGCGTACTCATCCTCTTCTACACAACAAGCCAAGATCCCTTGATCTGTGTGCTTGTACATGCTTCCTGCCATGATGTGGTACTTTTGGGCTTTTACAACCTCCCTATTCCGTGTGTTCATCACTGGATGATTAGGCCCGTATGTCAATACTGGTACCAATGGCTTAGCCCACTGCGGTACAACTTCCAAATTAAACAAGTAAGCATCAGGAAGGTCATCTGACACTCCTTGTGGGGCTTCTCCCGATGTGAGCCTAGAGAGATGATCTTCTCTCAAGTGAGTCCTACCTTTTCTTACCACAACCTCAAAGTCATATTCCATTAGCAAGAGAAACCATCTCACTAATCTTCCTGTATTGCATGGCTTGTTTACGAGATATAACAATGCTTGATGATCAGTAAAAAATTTAAACTTATTTGCAAGCAAATAGTGTCTAAATTTCTTAACTGCATATACCATGCCTAAGCCTTCTCTCTCTGTAGTGGTGTAATTCCGTTCAGCCGCATTCAATTGTCTACTGGCATAGGCAATTGGAAGATCCATATTACCTTCACCAGTAGGTTGTGCAAGCACACATCCAATGGCATAATTGGATGCATCCACATGAACATGGAATGGCTTATTCCAATCTGGTGTGGTCAAGATTGGTGCTGAACACAATCTTCGTTTAAGCTCCTGGAAGGAATTCTCACATTCATCCGTCCACTCAAAGTTTGTCAGAAGTCCGTACATGGGTTTTGCAATGACAGCATACATGTGTATAAATCGTCGATAATAACCACAATGCCCCATGAAAGCTTGTACTTCCTTGACATTCTTTGGCCTAGGTAGCTCTGCTATGGCTCTCACTTTTTCTTCGTCGGTAGATATGCCATTCTTTGACACTATGTGTCCTAGAATCTTGCCTTGCCTGACCATAAAAATGCACTTTTTTGGGTTCAGGCAGACTTGGTATTCTCTACATTTGTCAAAGATTTGTCTGAGTTCAGGAATATGGGTTTTTCTAACATTGGAATGAGCACAAAGATCATCAACATAGACTTCTAAACTCTTCCTCAGGAACTCCTTAAACACATGGCACATCAGCCTCTGGAAGGTAGCTGGTGCATTGGTAAGCCCAAATGGCATTACTCTAAAAGCAAAAATGCCCCATTCTGTGGCAAAGGCTGTCTTATGCTGATCCTCTGGAGCTATGGCTACTTGATTGTAGCCCGAAAATCCATCAAGGAAGCTGTACACTTCCTTGCCTGCCACTCTTTCTAAGAGATGTTCTGTGATGGGAAGCGGATAGTTATCTCGAATCGTGGCGGCATTAACCTTTTTCAAGTTAATGCACACACGCAGCTTGCCATTCTTCTTGGGCACCACCACAATGGGGGATACCCATTCGGTGTGCTCAATTTCATAGATAAATCCGGCTTCGACCAGTCTATCTATCTCTTCCTTGATCTTAGCAACGTAATTATCATTATATGTATAAGGCTTTTGCTTAGAGGGTTTGGCATCTAAGGTCATGGGGATAGTGTGTGAGCATATGTCCGGGTCAACCCCTTTCAAATCCTTGTAACTCCAAGCGAATACATCTCTGTATTCTCTTAGCAAGGCAATCAATTTGTACTCTTCTTCTTCTGTCAGGTCATGGCCTATATACGTGCATCTCTCCTCTCCTTCTTCTATGGCCACTACTATTTTCTTGGTAGTTTCTTTGTTATCATAGGCCTCTCCTGCTTGTGCCTCTCGTTTAGGCATTCTTATCATGACTCTCCTATCATCTATCTCATACTTCTTAAAATTTTCGGGGACCTCAAACAAAGATTCTTCCTCTTCTGGTGAGGCTTCTCTCTTCTTTCGTTTCTTCCCTTCTTCCTTCGGGCTCACATGTGTTGCTAATCTTACATCATTTGTCAGCTCTCCATGCCTCTGGGGTTGAAATTCTACTTCATGGAAGTATTCTTCATCTGATGCAAATGGTGGGTCCATAATGATTGACTCTAGATCGGAGTCACTTGCGTCCTCAAATGCATCAGGGCTAGGTTCGCATTCTTCTAGAACTGCCTCTCCCATGATTGGCTCTATGGAGAAGACTGAAATGTCATAGCCATCCTCATCACAGTGAGGTGTCCATTGTTCTTCATTGATGGCTACGTCCATTGTTGCTAAAATTTCTGCCCAGCCATGGGGTTCAAATTCCTCATCAGGAAAAACTACAGGTGCATAGGCTGGGTCTTGAATTGCTCTATGTGTCTCTTTTGCACCTATTTCTCTGGCCTTTTCTCTCTTCTCTTCCTCTACTGCTACTTTGCACATCCATAAGTGGGTGTCTTCATGCATCCAAGAGGATCCTGACCCTATGGAATGCACAGATTCTGTATCATCTTTGGCTCTATGGATGGGATTCCACTGGATCGGAGGGACATCTCTATGAGAATAATCCTTGAGATTAACTTTGGTTGTAACACCCAAGTGCTGCAGGTACAAAGAATTGGTTCCCCAATCCTGTACCACTTGCAACTGTCGCATGAATGGTCTTCCCAAAATCATCTCATAGGCATGATTTTTGCTGAAGTCACATATAGCAAAACTATGCTCAAACTCGACACCACAAGTGGTGAGAGTTATTCCTTCTAGCAATCCTAAGGGTCTCTCTATGTGACCATCGGCCATTTGCAATTTCATTCTCGTTGGCCTGAGTGCTGGCTTGCCCCAACGCTTCCATAGGGAAGTGGTGGCAATTGCAACTCCTGCACCTGAGTCCAAAATTGCCTTAGTGGTGTAGTCCTGGTAGGTGATGGGAAGATAGGTGTTCCCTTCTTCACCTTCACACATATCTCCGATCTTGTCCAAGGGAATTTCTGGCACTGTCCTATGGGATCCTACCTGGGAACGTGGTTTTGCAATTTCAGTTACTTGACTAGCTACATATTTCCGCGCTTTTGGTCTATCCTTAGGCAGTTCTTCCAAAGTGAGATCGCGCTGCATCTTGGTGTTCGTTACTACCTCCGTGTTCCTTGGTATGACTGAGTCGTCGTTCCTTACCATGACTGTAGGTGTTCTCATACAGGTGGACTTAGCTTCCCATGGGCCTGTGAAGTGGGGCAGCTCTTGTATGGAATTAGACTCAAAGTCCAATCTCTCGTGAGATTGAGTACTCTCCTGTTCCCCGTAAATAGATGGGATGTCTTGTGGGAATTGGTCGTGTGCATCATCCACAAGTTCAAAGGGAGGGGCGACTTCACTTTCGTTATCCCATTTGTCTTCTTGAATCTCTCGTAGGAAGTCTGGTGCAAACCAATTCATAGAAGAAGAAGTGTCTGGCTCCGTAGAATTAGGCGCATAAACAACCTGGGAAGGAGGGCTTATTCTATCGTTGGCTCTCTCCTCGTTCTCACGGATGGCTGGAGCGCAAGCTCCCTGGGGAGGGTTACTCATTCTATTACTTTTCCGGACAGGCTCATACGCTCCCTGAGAAGGAATGTAGGCAACCTGTGGAGGTACATGAGCTTTCGAGGGGGGTTCATCTGCCTTTTGGGGGGGAAGATAAGCTTCTTGAGGAGGCACGTGGGCTTCCTGAAGAGGCTGACTTATCCGTTCTCTCGCCCTTTCCCTTCTTTGAGGGGTAGGTTCCTTCTCTGATTGTGCAATTAGCATCTCTATTCTTTCTAGTAGTCCATCAAAGTGTAACTGCGTCTTAGCTGAACTAGAAATGTTAAATAGGCGACTGGCTTCAAACATGGTCTGAGCCAATTCCACCATTTTGGCACAAATCTTTGTTCGTTCAAGCTCTAGCTCGGCTCTAGGGTAGCATTTTTCATGATCAGTTATGGTTGGCCCTTCTTGGATTCTGGCCTGATATGCTTTAAGCATCATGTTTAGGTCCTCGGGAGTGGGATCTGCTAGGACTGATCCTACTCTAGGGGGTGGTGGGATTTGATGAGGCGGTGGGGGAGGTGGTGGGTCGGATGGAGATGGGAGTGGTGGTGGTGGAGTAGTGTGAGAGTGAGTTTGAGTTGTGAGTTCGGTTATTCTGGCTCTTGTTTCCCTTACGCTTTCCTCGAGTTCACTCATCTTTTTAGCCCATTGTCTTTTCATTCTTTCTCGACTATCTTTCCACGCTCTAGTCCTTTTCTTTGTCACGCTCTCGGTTTCACTAGCCTCTGGGCCCTTTTCCTGGCTTGCCTCTTGGTTTTGTTGTAGTGCTTGGGCTCTAGTGACTACCTGTACTGGTGCAGTGGAAGTGACACTTCTTGAGGAGTCTACCACTAACCCAACAACGTTGATAGGGGTGATTTTTGGCATGTTATTGGGGTTCTTTGGGCAATCTCGTAAGAGATGCTCTTTTCCACACTCTTGGCAAAAGCCTTGGATCGTCACGGACTGATTTTGTGTAGGTGGAGGTAAGGGACATTCACGAATGAAGTGATCTCCCTGACATCGGTAGCATGGTCCTCTTGGAAATGGTGGTGGTACCTGCCTAGGTTGAGGCCTAGGGTTGGGGTTTGCATACATGACATTTGTGTAGTCTGACTCCCAACTAGGTTCACTCGGTTCTTCACTATAGTAGGACTCACCATGTTCTGGAGACTGCATGTAGTAAGCCTGGGGACTATCGACATGTGTAGAATCAAAGCTATGGTCACTCGGGTCACTTTCTGAGATCAATGGGGTTACTGGTACTATAGCTCTATTCAGGTTCTCTTCTGCAACAGTATACTTTACCGGAATCACATTAGCTGGGGCTGGGGGTTGTTGTGCTAGCACAGGTTGAGGCCTTTGTTGGTTTTGGTATTGTGGTTGGTAATTTTGTTGTGGCCTACCATATGGTTGTTGTTGTGGAGGGTACGGGTTCTGGTATCTTCCTTGCTGCGGGTATGGCTGAGGGTAGGGTTGCCTAACTGTCTGCTTGTTGTATGGGCAATCTTGTGCGGTGTGATTGGTGTATCTTCGTTCTATGGTGCAATATTGGCTATTTGGATTGACCTGGGGTTGAGCCATAATGGGACACACGTTTGCCATGTGGTCGCCACCGCATGTATAGCACCTCTTCGCTGGGGCAAACCTTGGGATTTGTTTGCTAGTTACTCCTAATTTCTGAGCTACTTTTTCTGCAAGTTCCTCAATTGATGTGGATTGCGTGGAAGAGTGACTAGATGCACTATCTGAATCTTTGTAGATTTTGGAAAGCTCTAGTTCTTCCCCTAGGTTATCTTCAATGTCAATGCACATGCGTACACACTCTTCTATAGTCCTAGGGTCTTTCAGATACACATAGGATCTCAATTTCGTACTCAGCAATCCGTCGAGGAATAAGGCTACTTGTTTAGCAGATGTGGGTAGCTCCGAAATAGGGCACCTTTCAAGATATTGTCTAAATCTTCTTCCGACCAATCTGACAGTCTCTTGGGGGGTCTGTTTGAAGCTGTGAATTAATGAGGAGGTATTGTGTCTTATGCCGCTCTTAGAGAACTCTACAATGAATGCCTCTAGGAGTTGGTCTATGCACCTGAACTGACGCTCATCTAATGGCTGAAACCATGTAAGTGCTGTGTTCCTAAGGGTTAGACCGAAGCATTGTACTGCGTGAACAGATCCTCCACTTGTTCAGCCCTCAAGACTTGCTTGAACTCCGCCACATGATCATAGGGATCTCCTGTGCCGTCAAAGTAATTCTTCATGGACTTAACTAGCTGGGTGGGTCTCAAAGTTCTTGTGTGCTCTCTAGGCCTCGGCAGAGGGAATCCATCTACATTTCTTTGGTTCCTGTGGGCTCTAAGCATCTCAGGTTCTACCCTATTCGTCTCCGTTCTCGTTCTTTCTCTGCCCACTGGGTTGGCAAAACTTACTTCTGGTCTATCTCTACTTCTGTCTCTTTGCGTACCATGAGCTTGGGAAGTTCCAGCCCCAGGGTGACCATAGGATACATTTGATCTTGGTTGGGGGAAAATAAATTCACCCTTCCAAGTGTAAGCATGCCTATCATTTTCTGTCACCACAAAGATCCTTTCCGAAGTGTGATCTAAGTAGGTCACTCTACCTGGGCTATCCGGATCCTTAAACTCATAGATCATGATATTTCCTATATCAGTTGGCTGATTGGATTTATATCTCCAAAAGGCTTCATCAGTTTCCCGATTGAGGAGCAATTCTATGCTCTTGTTGTCCTGGGGTACCCACTCGGGTGTGATAATCCTAGTGAGAACTAATTTACCTCGAGGGGTTCTAGGTTCCGCACCCATGTTCCCTTGTTCCAAGTCACCTAAGTCCGCTTCTGAGATTACATTTCCAAATTCATCTGTCCTATCTGGGTGACTGGTGACTACGTATATGGTTCCTTCTTTGTCCAGGTATGCACCGTTTTCAAACTTAACAGCTGGGTGCTCTAGTCCAATGGATTGATCAGGATTTTTAATCTGGACCACGGATCTTCCTAGGCCGTCCTCATAGATGCTAGCACCTAATCGGTTGGTCCTAAGGTACTCCAGCTGCGTTTTGTAAGGGCATTCTACCCTGTACAGGTAAGGCACTCCTGAACTTCCCGTAGGTCTGTCCATACCTTGAGACATCCCTGATTCACTGGTATCAGAGCTAGGGTAATGAGAGTGGTGACTCAACTGCTGGGCCCAAGACCTTGTAGTGTGATTGACACTAGCCTCTGAAGACCTAAGGCTTTGTCTCTCTCTTACTAGGTGTCGTCCTGATCTAAGGTTCATATGCCTAACTGATTAGCCCAATTTTTGCCCAGAGTACAACCTCGTTGCCGATCAATTGGTACCAGTCACTTGATTCTTTTTGGTTATTCCTCGTG
The DNA here is from genome assembly GCA_020310875.1 of Ceratopteris richardii. Lineage (NCBI taxonomy): Eukaryota > Viridiplantae > Streptophyta > Polypodiopsida > Polypodiales > Pteridaceae > Ceratopteris > Ceratopteris richardii. The sequence continues at coordinate 138,286,078 of CM035430.1, forward strand.
TTTAAGGTCTTGTCTGCTATTACGTCGTCGGAATACTTGAGTGTTCTTCGTACTTTCAGGTTGATCGTTCCACGTTAGGTTCTTTTCCTTTAGGTTATCGACAGTACAGAGATTAAGTTTTTAGCTTGAACTTGAGTTTTTAGGTAGTTTTCAACTTGATAACTGCCTATCGTCGCCCTGACTTACTCCTACCTCTAATCGTTCTTAGCCTAAGCTATGAATAGACAGAGGGGGTTAAAAGTTTCCAACCTTTTGTTTCCTGCTTGGTTGCCCTTGAGTGCTCAGGAGGTGTGTTCCCAAGCTTGCACTTACACTTGCTTAGAACGCCTTTCGATGCCCTCGATAGATCTGTAAGAGTTCCAAAGTTAGCTTGAAGATTTAAATTCTAAAGACAGAACCAATGATTTTCATTCAGGTAGCACAACACCCATTTTCACTATGATTTTTTTGGAAAATAATTCTAGAGATCCCTGACTTTGATCCCCCTGGGTATGGTCAATTTCAAAATACTCTATCTGAAAATCAACGTATTATCTTTATAAAAAACAGTTGAGGGCGTGTAGTATATGCCACGAGCTTTCCGACATGCCCAAGAGCTCAAAAAATGGATTTCGTATGGAAAAGTTATGACTGTTCAGGGTTTAGGGGGTTAAAACAAGGTTCAATCTGGCCGACGACAGATCCTAGGATTTTCTTCAAATCACAAGTGTAGGAACCTCACAAAGATGCTAATTGATTGACTATTGTGCCCCAAAATTGCCCCAAATTTTGAATTAAAAAACCCTAATTTTTTTTTTTTTTTTTGGCCGAAAAGCCTGTCAATCGCGATTGACAGAGGTGTCCGTCGGGGCTGTCAGTCGCGATTGACAGTGTCAATCGCGATCGACAGAGTCGATCGTGGCTGTCAATCGCGATCGACAGTATCAATCGCGATCGACACGTTTTCCGGATTTTTCGCCGAGATTTCAGTCTATCGGGGTCCTATCAGTTGCGATGGACACGTGGCTACGCGCAAAAGTCAATCAATCGTGGAATTTCAGTCAATCGCGATCGACGGTGTCAATCGCGATTGACAGAGGTGTCGGTCGTGGCTGTCGATCGCGATCGACGGTATCAATCGCGATTGACAGGGTCCTACGTGGCAGTCAGTCGATCGTGGAGGTCTGTCGATCGCGATTGACAGGGTCTGTCGGTCGCGATTGACAGGGTCTGTCGGTCGCGATTGACAGAGGCTGTCGGTCGCGATTGACAGAAAACCTCGGAATTTTTCTACTGTTTTTAGTGTTTTGGAATGTGCTCCTTGTGCTTGTTCTAGTGGTGCACTTACTTTTGTGAAAAGCCAAAAATTTCTGTCAGTCGCGATCGACAGAGGCCTGCGACCGCGAGACAGTTTCTTCGAATTTCGTACCTGCGCGCAGCATGCTGGGGATGATGATGATGGCAGTACCTGCAAGAATCACAACAACATGCAAAAACAGTGCAAGCAATATCGCTCTCTCGCTCTCTCTCACAAGTGGAATGGAGGAAATGAGGTGGAGATGGTGATATGGTCAAAACTGAAAATTTTCGCGATGATGGAGATGGAGGTGGGAGATGGTGACGATGATGATGGTGATGAAGATGGTGAAGAAAGTAAAAGAAAAACGATGAGAGTGAAGAAAATACCTATAACTCCAACGCGTCAACTCTACGTCTTACCATCACACGCTCGTCCTCAAAGCTCGATCCCCGGCAACGGCGCCAAAATTTGGTGTAGCTCAATGATGAGTAGCACCTCCTTTAATGTCAATCCGGGAAGACGTGAGGATGGTATGAAGACCTCGAGCAAGTGGCGGCACAAGTGCGTGAGTGAGAAGCACACAAGCATGCACACACATACACACACGCGCACACACGGCAAGACAAAGAGAGAGAATCAATGGAGTTCTTTAGATTACTTTCAAAAGCTCTTACAAGTTCGTTTCAATTACAATCTAACCTCAAAAATGAGCTCTCTAGCTCTTTTTATAGTTTTTGGCTAAGTTTTGGCCCTGTCCAGACCTAGTGTCTGGCCTAGTTAAAAATTAGGTTCCAGGGCCTATTTGAGGGCTCAAACGATATCTAAAAAATACGAAATTTGGCAGGTAGATACTTCTAATGCTCCTCAAGCTCAAGGACTCCTTGGCTTGCACAAAATGGAGCTACAAAAAGATGAAATGATATTTACAATGGTGCCTAGTGATGATAATCACTTTTAATGTGTGTAGAGGTTTTGAAAGATTAAGGTTGCCTTAGTGCTAAATCTGTGTGAATGTTCATAAGTGCTTCTTCCTGAAGAAAATTGTTGGCCTATTTGCCGGATCTTCGTTGACTTCCTTGTCTGCTTGGGCCTTCTCTCCCTTGTCCACTGCTAACATATCTATACACCTTACCATCTGCAAATCTTTTTGTTTTATACACCCACTTACATCCAATGACTTTCTGATTCTTTGGTCTTGGCACCAATTCCCATGTTTCATTTTCAAGTAGAGCATCATACTCTTCTTGCATTGCCTTCTCCCAATTCTGTTTTCCTTTAGCTTCTTCATATGTGATTGGATCCTCTTTTGTCTTCACAATGTAAGCATAATCTTTTGTTGTTAGAAAAGATGTATCATAGCTATACCTGATAGGCTCTTTTTCTTTCCCTTGAGGATCTTCTGACCTCTGCACTTCTTCAAGTCTCAGCCACATTTGATTCTGGATCAAATCTTGGCCCATCTTCAACATTATCCTGCAATTTAATTTTATAGTCAACATCATCAATATCTTCTTCATACATAATTACTTTTGCCTTCCCTTTCCTTTGTATTTCTTCAACGCCTGCATAATCATTTGTTGACCCTGTATACCATGTGCTTTGCTCATCAAATGTAACATCTTTGGTAACAAGAAATTGCTTTGTAGATGGACTCCACAATCTGTAACCCATCTGTCTATCATCATACCCAATAAACACATACTTCTCTGCTTTGGGTTCTAGCTTATGTCTCAATTGTGAAGGAACATAAGCATATGCTAAACACCCAAATAACTTACAATAATCAAGAGTAGGTTTTTTACCCCACCATGCTTCATAAGGAGTTCTTCCATCCAATGCTTTACAAGGTAACCTATTCACAAGGTATGTTGCAGTGTTGATAGCTTTTGCCCATAAGTAATTTGGGCAATTCTTTTCCTTCATCATTGCTCTTGCAAATTCTACAAGAGTTCTATTTCTTCTTTCTGCAATTCCATTCTATTGAGGAGAGTACCTGCAAGTTACTTCTCTCATTATACCTGCATTCCACAAATAATCATCAAACTCTTTAGAAAAATACTCTCCCCCTCCATCTGATCTCAACCTCTTGAGCTTTTGTCCTGTAATCCTTTCTGCATAAGCATGATAATGCTTGAATGTCTTGAACACTTTTGATTTGTCCTTGATTACATATAAAGTAATCCATCTGGTTGCATCATCAACAAACAACACATAATATCTGGATCCATTTATACTATAGTCCCTTGAAGGACCCCACACATCTGTATGAATCAATTCAAGCATATTTGAATACTTATATCCTGATTTATTGTATGAACTCTTGTGTGCTTTACCTAATTGACAAGCTTCACACTTGTACACCATATGTTGCCCTTCAACTTTTGGCAAACCAAGCACCACATCATTCCTTGACATTTCCTTTATGGCTCTCTTATTGAAATGACCTAGCCTTTTATGCCATATGTCTAACTCAGACATCTTTTGACTTCTATATCCCTGATTTGGATCTTGCACATAAACACCATCATTTGTGAATCTGACTTCATATCCCTTTTCCACAATTTGCCCTACACTTATCAAGTTTTTAGGAATAGTAGGAACATAAAGTACCTTGCTCAAGAGTGTACTTCCATTCTTTGTCTTCACTGATCCAATGCTTTCCACCTTATGCTTAGTATTGTCACCTGTTTGAACTGTATGTCCATTCATCTTTGCTTCCATATCAGTCATTACTGATATATTTCCACTCAGATGATTGCTACATCCTGAGTCAATATAGAACACCCTTTGGTCTTCTCCTACTGCTTCATGAGTTGCATTCAAGATGAGAGTCATGTCATCCTTTTGATCTGATGCATAATTATAACAATTGTTGTTGTAGGACTGAGATTGAAAACTTCTTCCACCTCCTCTAGCATATGATGTCCTACCACCTCTTCCTCTGAAATTGCCTCTTTGGTTTCTGCCTCCTCTACCTCTTTGATTAAAACTCTGATTATTATTTCCTCCATTTTGATTGTTATACCAACAATCATTTGCCAAATGATTGGTTCTGCCACAAATCCAACAAGCTTTAGTATTATCTTTATTCTTACCTCCTCTTCCTTTACCTCTGAAGTTCACTTCCTTTTGTAAAGTTAGCTTGACTTGAGGTCCCTTCATCATCAGTTGACTGCTTCCCTTTGCCATTCTTTTTCTTATCCTTGGAGTACATAGCTTGACTTGCACTCCTATCATTGTGTCTTTTAATGTCCTGCTCAAAAGTTAGCATGTGTCCTAGCAATTGATTAAGATCAGGAGTAAAATGATCAAGTGACAATTCTATGGACAATATGAAAGGCTTCCACTTCTCATCTCCTCTCAGACCTGTAAGTATTTGCCTTACCAAATTATCCTCTTCAATGTCTTCATCTACTAGTCCCAAGCTATCTGTAATATCTTTCATCCTTGCCACATAATCAGAAATTGATTTTGAACTCTTCTTCTTGAAAGTTGTGAACTCAGCCCAAAGTGAGGACTTCCTTGACTTGGTTGTGTTTTGGAAATGCTCTTCCAAAGCATTCCACACATCTGTTGCACTTTCTAATCCTCTGATGTGAGGTAGAAGATAATCATTTACAATCATGTAAATGATGCTCCTAGCTTGAGCATCCTTTCTCATCCAAGTCTTCAAATCTGCAAGCTCTTCCATAGTTGGAATACTAGGATCTGCAAACTCAGGCTTTTCTTCTTCTCCTATAATGAATGCCATCAAATCTTTGCTCATGAGGTGTGCCTCCATCCTCATGGACCAAGCTGGATAGTTCTCCCTATCTAGCTTATCAATCTGCAAGCTTTCTCCCATCTTTGATCTTCTGTATCTGCAATTACTTTGATTTATGATAGTAAAGTGTACCTTTGATATGAAACTTCAATACTTTTTTGATCCTTCAAACTCATGCTTTATACTTCTGCAGGTTATCTTCAAGAGTTTGTCCTTGTCCACCTTCAATTAGAAGGAACTTCAATATCTGCAGCAGTTGGGACTTCCAATGCCTTTACTTCACTTGTATTGCACCTTCAGCTCTGATACCACTGTTGGAGACTTCTTAATCTCCAAAGGTTTGATCTATACTGATCTAAGAACACTTCTATATCAGTTATAGATCAAACTTTACACAAATATTGTCTTCATTTATCAAAACTTTCACTAGCACTTCTCTGAGTGAAGAAATTCCTTCTTCAGAAAGCCTGCTTCAGAAATTGACTTCAATACAATAGAAAAGGAATTGGATCATAAAATTTTGAACATAGCTTCATTAGCTTCCAGATTAGACGTGTACAAAAGGATTTCTAATCCACATGATCAGACTGAGAGAAATCTATGAAATACCTGACGCTATTTCTTGAAGATGACTCTCTTCACATCTATCTCTATGACACTTGTTCTCTAATGACTCTCCTCCTTATTTCTATACATCATTGACTTATATACATATGGTTTTAGACTTATCCCGCGTCTATTACATTACTCCTTATCATCCTAAGGAATATCTATACTCAGATTACAAGAATTTCCACCTGTAATGTACATATGTATACAAACTTCACTTATGAGATCTCTTCACTTTCTCAAGTGTCTTCTTCCACTTAAATATGATCATAAGCTTGCTTCAAGATATTTGTAATCACCAATTTGTCATTGGTTTGTTCCAACAATACAATCAGAGTCATGCAGACCCATCACTCTTTGTGAAGAAGGAAGGTAGCAAAACTGTTTTCATTTATATATATGTTGATGATTTGATCATTACAGGGGATGATGAAGCTAACATCAAGGACATAAAGAGGAAGCTTGAATGTGAGTTTAAAATCTCAGATTTAGGGATTTTAAGGTACTTCCTTGGGATTGAAGTACTATATAAAGAGGAAGGTATATACTTGATGCAAAGGAAATACATTCTAGATCTTTTGAAGAAGTTTGAATTGTGTGATTGCAAGCCCATTTCAAATCCATTAGAAGTAAATGTTAAACTAAGTGCTTATGAAGGCGAAGAGTTGAAGGATGTGACCATGTATAGGTCAATAATTGGTTCTCTCTTGTATGCTACTATGACAAGACCAGATATTGCACATGCAGTTGGAGTGTTATCTCAAGTCTTGCAAACACCAAGAGTACCTCATCTCGTTGCAGCCAAAAGGGTGTTGAGATATCAAGCTCAACATGTGATGATCCAGGATGACATGTACCAGTTTTTTGCTTCTCTGACATGTATAGTGGTCACGCCGATATATGTCAGGGATACTTCATTGAGCTTTGTTAGATTTATCAACAGAGAATGATGGCACATTTGTTCCTTGCCAGCTCACTCATTTGCGGACATTAGGTTTTTCCTTATGTACTGATCTTTATATATTGCACTTGTTGTATTCTTGTTTTTAAGTCATTCTTGTACATTCATTTTTATGTAATAGAAGAAGAAGAAGATCATTCTTCCTTGCCTCAATCTGTGTGTGTGCTTCTCCTTGAGAGTGAGAGTGTGTGTGTGAGCTCTCTTCCTTATCTCCTTCCTCATGACAAAGGGTACTTAGGTACCTCTAAGGATCAGTGAATGAAGGTCTATATTATCCATTTGATGATGGATTAAATGTACAAGCTTATTGCGATGCTGATTGGGTAGGTTCCAAAGATGACAGGAGAAGCACTAGTGGATGTGTTATTATGCTAGGGAAGAAGACCATCTCATGGATGTCAAAGAAACAACCAACAGTGGCTCTCTCATTGATCAAAGCTGAGTATAGAGGCTTAGCACAAGTCTCATGTGAGCTTATGTGGCTCAAGAAGTTGTTTGTTGATCTTGATTTGCAGGTTAAGCAAGTACCTATTTTTTGTGACAACATAAGTAGCATATGCTTGACTGAAAATCCGGTGTTCCATGCAAGGTCGAAGCATATAGAAGTGCATTACCACTTTATTAGAGAGAAGATCATGTCAAAGGATGTCAAAGTGGAGCATGTCAATACAAAGGACCAATATGCAGATATTTTTACCAAAGCATTGGATGGAGTAAAGCTACAACACTTCAAGGCATGCATTGGAATAAAGGACATAGGCATTGAGACTTGAGGGGGAGTGTTGAAAGTCAAGTCTCAATCATGCAAAAAGGCTCAACCACGAGTTTTGCAAGTGGACCAATAAAAAAGGAGGACCCAAAGTGGTGGAATAAAGTTAGAAGCTCCACCAAACTCAATCAAATTCAAATCTCATCAAATCAGCCACCAAAAAGTGCACCTAAACTGATTGGTGGGTAGTTAGCTAGATTGTAGGAAAAGTAAAACTCTATATAAGCATCATCCTGCCTTTGTTTCTTGAGTTTTATGCATTCCACAAGTCTCCCACTTAGATTAGTGAAGTCATAAACTCCAGCAAGCAGCCCCCTTGCTTGCTTACCTCATTTTCTCATGATTTTGCTCCTCTTTATCTAGAGGTGTAGTTAGGCTTTTCCAAATCTGATTGTACTAGATTGCAGAGCATTGTTTGCTCTTGCATTGTACTATTTTTCATTGATTTGAATATTCATTTGGTCTATCATATAGTTCTCATAACTTTTCCAAAGTTTCAAGTGATTTTACTTAGTGAGTTGTGAGAAATTGCCAACTTTGTGAAGGTATATCTCTACACATAGGTAGAGAGTGTTGCAAACAATAACCCATTTTGTAGAGGGTGGTTCTCCCAGCTGGAATATCCATTTTGGATGATTTAAAGTTTGTTGGGTAGCTCTTATAGTCTACTGTAAGTTCAAAAAATTTCATTTTAATTCTTTGTAGTGGTGCAAAGAAAAGTTTAGAACAGTGAGCATATATCACTGCTTGTGGACCTAGTGGAGGGTAGCCATCTTTCATTTTTGCATTGGGGTGTTAGAATCATCCCCCATCACTAGATACACAAGTTTATACTTAGCAAAGAAAAAATTACTCTTCTTTCCATACAATTTATGTTCTCTAATAGTTTGCAAAGTCATCTTGAGATTTACAACATGCTCAGGATAATCTTTAGGGTATACAAATATATCATCAAGAAATAATAAGAGGAATTTGTCTAGGTAATCATGAAAAACATTGTTCATCAAGCACATAAAGGTGGAATGATCATTTTTTAGTCCGAAAGGTAAAACCATAAACTGGTAGTGGCCATAATCTCTTCGAAAAGCCATCTTGGGTACATCTTTTGTTTTGATCCTAATTTGGTGATATCCGGATCTTAAGTCAATCTTAGTGAATACAATTGCTCCACTTAATTGTACTAATAAGCCATCTATGTGAGGGAGTGGGTACTTCTTTTTAATTGTTCTTTTATTCAACCTCCTATAGTCAATATAGAATCTATAAGAGCGGTCTTTCTTCTTTTGAAATAAAAGAGGTGCACCGAAAGGTGAAACACTCAGTCTTATCAATCCTCTCTTCAAAAGGTCATCTAATTGATTCTTAAGCTCCTTTAATTCATCTATGTTAAATTTTTAGGGTGCTCTAGAATATGCTTCACTCCCATGATATAGGTCAATGGCGTGGTCAATCTGCCTAGGTGGAGGTATACCAGAAAATTCTTCTAGAAGTACATCTGCATATTCTTTCAAAAGATTTTCTACTTAATTTGGAATATTTTCATCATTACATTCCTCATGCAAATTGTTCACATACACTACAAATGTTCTACATCCATCATGTATACCTCTAATTATCTACATAGGTGAAGTGAGAATAGACTTAGGATTATGCACATAACCTAGAATGTGGATAGATTTAGCATCTAGCCTTAAAGTTATTGTTCTTTGTTCGCAATCAAGTGTTGCAAAATTTTGAACTATCGAGTCCATGGAAACTCCCAAAAATTCACCTATCAGAGAAAGTTTTCAATGTATCATTATGTATAATGTAGTCATCCATTGGCCATCCCTACAGGTCTTGTTATCTGCATATTTAGGAGGTGTTCCTAAATTTTGTACCAATTTGAAAGATAGAAAACATTGCAAACTACTCGAATCAATCCGAAATTTGATTCTATGTATAGAAATCATACCCAAAATCGTAATTATAGGAGTCCTTGGAAAAGAACTACCGCCATGCAACATAAAGTAGAGTTAGGGCACTTATGTTCATCATCTGCTTAGTCAATTGTTGCACCTTTCTCAATGATGTTTATCACGTTCGATTGTGCAGGTCAAAAGATTGCCTTGTTCGGGCATGCATATGTCTGATGCCCTTGCTCCTCACAACGGAAACACAACTCGCTCAATAAAATCAGGGTGTTGCTACCAATGGATATGTTGATGCCTCCTTTGATTTTCCACCTGAACAAGCTTCTTACCTTGATTATTAGAATGAAGCCTTCTTTGAATTGTTCATGTTTGTTGTAGCAGGTCTTTGGGGCCTATGTCCATGGCAATGAATCTAGTTTTATTCACCTTTTGCAAATTGAACTTCTCCATCTTCTCAAAATTCTCGACCATCACAACAACATCAAAAAATCAACACATCAAGATCCCTTCACTTGATTGCAAAGCTCCTCATAAAGCCCTTCAATAAACTTGCTCTTTAGAGCATCACCACTAACCTCGCATGCATATTTGTGTAGAGGTAGGAACGTTTCTTTCTAATAATCAATAGAAAGGCTATGCTTATCAGTGTGGTGTCATCGAAAATTGTAAAGCACCATCTTCTTCTCCATATGGTACTGTGGAGAACAGTAATGCTTTTCTACTTCCTCTCTAAATTCCTTCCATATAACCAGACTCGAATGTATCTGAGTCTACATATAGGACTTCCACCATAGCTTAGCGATGCCATGCAGATGTAGGATCCCAACCTTTGCCTTAGACTCCTCACTGAATTATTAAAGATAAAAAAAATCTTCTAGCTCTTCCATCCATGCCTCCAAATCTTTGTTGGAAACAATGTCTACATTGGATCAAATCATCCATTTTCTACAACAAGTACAATGTTCTTTATATCCTTCTACAAGCAAAAGCATGGGCATCATGGATAGAACGAAGCAGTACCAGTGAAGTCACCTGAATTCAAATGTGGCGGGGTCCAAAAGCAATTGTGAATCTTTTATTTTTTGGAGCTTTAGGAAAATCAATTACGAACGAACATCGGTAAATTTTGCGTGAAGACTTTTTTGGATATGTTAGCGATTGCATGCGTCATGCTTCTAGATAGCTTAATCGTGGTTGCTTTTAAAGCTTCATCTAAGGCTATATAAACAAATCTGTGGCTCATTGTTGAACATCACTCAATCACACTTGCTCTAGCAAGAGTGCTTGTAACTTGGAGGTGATCAATCTTCTCAAGCTAGGAGGAGATCTTGGAGGAGGATCTCTCACACTCCTGGAGGAGGTGTGGTCTACATCTTGGTGATTATATGGAGGAGATTCTGCTAACTTACCATCAACATCCATTGTTGAATTACTATGAGTAGCAAGTCTATTTTTGTTCTTACTTGCTAGGTCACTCATTTCTGATTTAGGTTGATCAGAATTTGGGTTTGTTGTACAATAGTTCTAAACTCTTCTTATCTTCCATATTCACACACACACACACACACACACACTCTTCATACCTCTTAGGCACACAATCTCTTGTATCTAGTTCCTAGTTCTGCCTAGATATAGGTATTATCAATTTGTATCATATACACACATTGTAATTTGACATTCATATATAGATAGTGTAGGTGAGCCTCATAGCTTACTGTTACACTTCAAATCTTGTCTATTCTCTCTCTATCTCTCACTCATCAATTTTTGAGTCTTAAGGTGTGTATGTTAAGGTTCATTTGTTGGAAGATCCTATAAACGTGTGAATTTATTATTATTGGGGCCCATATGGCTTTGAACGTATGGTATTTAGACCTTAGAATACCAACATTTGGTATCAGAGCATAGTTGACATACACCCTTAACAAGATGAGTGACTATAGACTTGAGAATGAAGACAAGCCTGATGGCATGCCTAATTATCCAATGTGAGTTTTATGATGATGAATCTGTTAGTATCAAAGGACTTATGGAATATTATCAATGGCACTTATCCAAGGCCAAGACAAGTTGGAGAAGAGGCTACTTCATCTTCTAGAAGACCCCTTGTTCCTATTTCTGCTCAACAGGAAGTTAGTGAAGAAGAAAAAACTCTTTCATCATGAGGAGTCCATACTACTACCAAATTACTTCCTATAGAAGAGCAATCCAGATGGGATTCAAGGGATGCTTTAGCACTTTCATATATTGCGATGGGAGTTAAGAGACATATTATACCCCAAATCAGGTCATGTAGAAGTTCTCATCAAACTTGGTTGGAGTTAGAGAATCTCTACCAGAGCAGAAACCCTTCTAGGAAAGCTCATCTAAGGGGACAACTAAACACAAGGATGAAAGTTGGTGAATCAGTTCAGACACATATTTTGAAGCTTAAAGATTTATGAGATTAGTTACTCAATGTTGGACTCAACATCTCAGATGAAGAGATTGTAAACACACTTCTAAACTCACTTCCATCAGCATATCGTGATTTTGTTACTTCTTTATCTCTCTCTACAAGAGAGAGAGAAATTTAATTTGAAGAACTATAGTTCCTGATAATTCAAGATGAAGATCAACAAAAGGGTATGGAAGAGAATGATGAAGCTATGATATCATCATCAAAGGGAAAGAAGAAGGAGACAAAGAAGGAGTAGAAGATTCAACAATCCAAGAAGGAAAGTAAGTCTTTTAATCCAAAGTCTTCTAGTCCTTTTCCTAATGCTTCCTCTACACCCAACGAAAAATCTTTGACTACATCTGATTCAAAGAACGGAGTATGCCATTACTGTAAGAAGCCAGGTCATTTCATAGTAGAATGCAAAGAAAGAATTTTCAATGAGAAGAAGAAAGCATCAAGAATAGTATTGAAGATGATCCAAAACTTAAATCTTCAAAGGTAGATTCATATGCATGTGCTACTATTGAAGAGATAGTTTTTGATCAGGCAGCGTTAAATGCAATCTCAGATAATCCTTGGATTTTTGATTCTGGAGCTACTAAGCATATGACAGGTTGCAGAAAAGGTATTTTCTTCCCTTTCAAACTCTTCAGGTAGAAGAGTGACCATTGCAGATGGTCATGATTTGGATGTTGTTGGTGTTGGAGAAGTGAACCTTAAGTCCAAAGAAGGTGGAAATTTCATAATTTCCAATGTTCTTTATGTTCTAGAAATAAAGAAGAATTTTCTCTCTATCTCTACTTTCTTATCAGATGGTTATAAAGTTGTTTTTAAGAAAGATTCATGTGAGATCCTCTCACCTCATGAGGAGCATTGTCTACTTCAAGGTGAAAACAGAAGTGGCATGTTTGTATTGTCCAAAATAAGTCATGCAAATGTTGTTAGGTCTACTACACCTAAGGAGAACATGAAGTTATGGCATGCTAGATTTGGTCATATCAGTTACACAACTCTCAAGCATATCAAAGATCAAGGTATGGTGGAGAATTTTCCTATTTTTGCTTTACTAGATGATGTAGAGTCATGTGAAGGATTTCTTGAAGGAAAACTTCACAAACTACCTTTCAAGAAACATGGATTTATCATGGCCACAAGGAAGTTGCAGATCATAAATTCAAATGTGAATGGTCCAATGAGAACAAATTCTATTCAAGGTTACAAGTATTTTGTTATGTTCATAGACGATTTCTCAAGATATTCATGGATTTATGGTCTTAAAGTGAAGTCAGAGGTTTTTGCTACTTTCAAGTAGTTCTTAGCTATGGTTGAAAATAAAAGTCAATCAAAGATCCAGATTTTGAGAAGTGATAGAGGAGGAGAGTACATGTCTAAAGACTTTAAGTCTCATCAACTCACTATTTCTTACACTCCAGAACAGAATGGTGTTGCAGAGAGAAACAAGAGGATACTTGTTGAGATGATGCATAGTATGATGTCATCCAAAAGGCTTTCTCCCAAGTTTTGGTTTGATGCAGTACATACAACTAATCACATTCTGAATAGGTCTTCCACAAAAGCTTTAAAGGTTCTTACACCTTATGAAGCTTATTATGGGAAGAAGACCAATGTGAGTTACTTCAAAGTTTTTGGTTCCCCAGCTTATGTTCACATTGAGAAGAAGGATCGTGGTAAGCTTGATGTAAAAGCCATTAAAGCGGTCTTTATTGGTTACGCAATTGAAAGCAAAGGATAAAGATTCTATGTTCCAGATACAAGTGAAATCCTACTCTCATGCAATGCATATATTGCAGAAAGTCAGATTTATGATAAGAAGGAAGAGATTCCAGAATTCATAAAGGCAGATGACTACGCATTTTTTAGAGCGAATTTGGATACTTACATTCAACCATACAAGGGGGGTGATGAACCTACTCAAATCCTAAGAGATACAGGTGAAGAGAGAATTTCATTACCTACATTAGTACCTAGTCCATCATCAGTACTTCTTGAAGTTCTGACTTATGAAGTTGGAGAAGGTTCCAGAGTTCCAAAAGAAAGAGATACTGAAGAACCAGAAGATGTACTACCACTTTTTAGGAATACACCAGGGTGGTTATATCAAACATGGAAGGACAATGGTATACAAGAATACACTAGAAGAACCAGAAGTTAGACCAAGGTGGTTATATCAAACATGGAAGGACAATGATATACACTGTTCTTATCTTCTATATTCTCATACACACACACACACACACACACTCTTCATACCTCTTTCGCATACAATCTCTTGTATCTAGTTCCTATTTCTACCTAGATATAGGTATTGTCAGTTTGTATCATATACACACATTGTAATTTGACATTCATGTATAGATAGTGTAGGTGAGCCTCATAGCTTACCGTTACACTTGAAATCTCATCTATTCTCTCTCTATCTCTCACTCATCTATTTTTGAGTCTTAAGGTGTGTATGTTAAGGTTCATTGTTGGAAGATCCTATAAATGTGTGAATTAATTATTATTGGGGCCTATACCACTTCCAACATATGGTATTCATACCTTAAAATACCAACAATCTTCACCGCGCTTCTTCTCACCATCAAAATAAATCAATTTTGCCTTCTTCAAGACTTGGTTGAGGGCAAACTCACCAGCCTCCATATCTTCATAATTGTATTTTTTTTATTCCTCTAGGCATACTAGTTGTTCTTGCACCTTCATCCACTTCATCATTCAACTCCAAAAACAAATTTGTTGGGCCTTGTAGTTGCTTTCCACCTTGTTCTTTTCATAATGCTCCAAGAAGCTTCTCAATAAGCTCCTCTTGCTCATGAATCTTATGTGTCAGACCTTCCATCATTCTCGAGGATCAATTATGCTCTAATTCCACTTGTGTCATTTGCTTAATCACAACATATCATCAATCACAAGCTTCTGATCACTCAAGAATAGCAGAAGAGAGAAAAATGCAGAACTTACACAAGATAAGAGAAAATTTGATGCAAAAGAGTAGACAAGATATGACTCAAACAAAGAGAAGTTTTGGTATTAGAGATTTAAATCAATTGATAGAATAGCTTTGGAAAATAGCTTCTTGACAAAGCCTCAACTTCTTGGTCACCCCCAAGCTATCAAAATCACACTCGTACTTTCAATCACACTCTCACTCTCACTCTCAATCACAAGGTCATTCTCTCATTTTTGGCCATACACCTCACCATCTCCATGAGTGACATGTTCTTGCTTTTGAAAAATCCATTATATTGAGGTGTATATGGCAGTGTACACTAATTTTTAATCCCACTTTCAACCAAAAATGCATGAAAATCAAAAGACATTTATTCATCCCCTCGATTAGAATGGGTGCCCATTTTACATGCTGAGAGATTTTCAGCAAAACTAGAAACTATTTGAGCACATAAACACTTCAAAACTTGATTTCAATGGATATACCCATGCATGCCCAAAAAAATCATCAATGAAAGTCACTAAGTAAAGATAGTTTCCAAAAGAATGTATCTGGATAGGACCACAAACATTAGTGTGGACAAGATGCAATTTTTGAGTAGCTCATACTGAACCATCTTTTGGGAAGGAGGAAGACTGCATTTTGCCCAAGATACAACATTCGTAGACATGTTTACTCGGTGCCTCAAGTTTGGGCAGAGAGGACACCATTTTAGATTTTTGCAGCTATAACAAACTAGCAAAATTCAGATGAACAAAGTGTGCATGCCAAAGCTTTGCATATGACATAACCTGAGAATCTTGAACTACACATGCACAATCATTCACAGATTTTGCATAATCTATGAGCTTATACAGCCCATGAAATAAAATGCTAGAAGCAATAATGACCTTGCCATTTGATAGATCATGAACTATACATCTGTCATCAACAAATTTCACAACCAAGCCGATCTTGGCTAATGCAAAACTGATAACATCTTTTTCTTGTTCCCTGGCACAAATAAAGCATCTAAAAATGTAAAAGAACTACCATCAACAATAGTTAGAATGATCTTACCAACTTCCATGATAGGATAAGAGGAGTTGTTGGTGCATGTGATAGTATTCCCTATAGGGACAGACTCAAGTGAAGTGAAGAAATTTTGCTGCAAGTAATATGTTTGGTTTCCCCACTATCAAAATACCAAACATCTTAGTCTACTACAGACATACATTCTTCATGAGAAGATGGGTCATAACTACAAACAATAGTAAATGTCCATTCTTCATTCTGCACAAGTTTTGCAGACTCTGATTTGGGTGTAGATGCCTCTGCAACAACCACGCAAGCCTCTTTTTTCTTTGCCTCTTTTGCAGCCAATTTTGGAAAACTCTTTATGACATAATCATTTCCTTTATATATTTGCAAAAGATTTTTTGCTTTTCTATTTTCTTCTCTTCTTTGTTATCCTTCTTTGATTGTATAGAATTAGCATATTTTTGCTTACTAGTAGATGAGATCCATTAACCTTTACCCTTATCACTAGCTAGGAAAGCTTGACTGCAACACTCATAATGAACATGTTCTGCCTAGACTGATCTTCTTACAACAAAATAGGGACTAACTCCTCAAATGTTAAGGCATTTGGATTGTTGATATATTTAGGTAGTGATGTGTGTGAACACACTAGGACCGCCGGGGCACTTTTTTCCCTCTTTAGGAGGTCCCCCCCCCTTGTATATACGCCTATTGCCCTAATGGGCTACTTATCTTTGTACATTCTCTATTAATACATTCAGTATTGTGTGTTTGTCCTCCAAGCTTCTTCTCCTTCCTTGTGCTGTTCGCGTGCTTCTGCAGACATCTATCTCCAACAATTGGTATCAGAGCAGGTCATCGCTTCATCTAGGGCGCCGTCGACACTCCTCCATTTGCAGTCTCATAATCGCACGTTTCGGCCTCCGAACGCACTATCGCAGTGCTTGTGCAGGCTATTTCGTCTTTTTGTGCCAAAGGTATATAGCAGTTTCTGTTCGCCAATTTAAGTGTCACGAAGTTTGCTACAGGTCTAGCAGAATTTGTCTGGGCAGTTCCATTCAACTTTTTGAGATATAGTCAATTTTCTACATCAAGGTATTTTAGTCATTGGCCATGGCTGAAAGCAGTGATGTATTCCGTATGTTGTCTGTTGAGGATAAGTTGGATGGTACCAAGTACCCATTATGGGCATATATGATGTGACATGTATTGGTTGCATCGGCAATTGCGAGGATTTGGGTGTTGGTAAGTCTTCTGCCACCATGTGTTCCATGCTCGCACTAAGCACATTGAGGAACATTGTGCAGGGTGTTGAAAGACATCCTATTACACCTCTGACTACAGGTACTGCAAATACATGTGCTGGAGCTGATGAAGATGGTTTCGAAGATGATATTCCACAGATTCCTGTTCGTGCTTCTGTTTCTGCTGCACCTACTGCACAGCAGATTCGCGGGGATGGCAGAGATGCCCAGGCACATGCATTGATAGCTTTGTCTGTCAAATGTGCCATTATTCCTCACATTCGCTCTTGCAGAATAGCTAAGGATGCTTGGGATACACTTACCACATTGTACCAAGCTAGGAATGAGGCTTGTGTTGCTTACCTCCGAAAACAGTTGGAGAGTGAGCACATGAATGAAGGTGATTCTATGGACAGTTTCCTAACGAAGATCAAAGATTTGAAGGAACAGTTGATTTCTGCTGATGAGGTTATACCAGATAGCTCACTTGTGCAGACCGTTTTGAATGGTCTTCCTGACTCATATCAGAGTTTTGCTTCTACTCTTCGGTTGATGATGAAAGGCAATCCAAATGCCTTATAATTTGAGGAGTTAGTCTCTGTTATGTTGCAAGAAGATCAGTCTAGGCAGAACAAGTCCATTATGCGAGTTGCAGATCAAGCTTTCCCGGCTAGTCAAAAGGGCAAAGGAAAATGGAGCTCTTCTACTAGTAAGTAGAAATCTGCAAATGTTGCACATTCAAAGAACCAAGACAAAGATGAGAAAAAATCAGAAAAGCAAAAATTGTTTTGTAAGTACTGTAAAGGGAATGATCATATCATAAAGAACTGTCCAAAACTGGCTGCTAAAGAGGCAAAGAAGAAAGAGGTTGGAATGGTTGTTGCAGAGGCCTCTACACCAAAAACAGGGTCTGCAAATCTTGTGCAGGAAGAGGAATGGGCGTTTACCACTGTCTGCAGTTTTGACCCATCTTCTCATGATTAGTGCATGTCTGTAGTAGACTCAGATGTTTGGTATTTTGACAGTGGGGCAACCAAACATATTACATCACATCACAATTTCTTCTCTTCACTCGAGCCTGCCCCTACAAGGAATACTGTTACATGCGCCAACAACTCCTCTTATCCTGTTATGGGAGTTGGTAAGATCATTTTGACATGGTAGTTCTTTCACTTTGTCAGATGCTTTATTTGTGCCAGGGATAAACAAGAACCTGTTATCAGTTTCTGCATTACCCAAGATTGTCTTGGTTGTGAAATTTGTTGATGACAGGTGTATAGTTCATGATCTATCATATGGCGATGTGATTATTGCTTCTAGTATTTTATGTCGTGGGATATATAAGCTCATAGACTATCACTCCATATGAGGCTTGGCATGATCGCAAGCCATCTGTTGCTCATCTGCGTGTTTTTTGTTGTTTGGCATATGCATTAGTGCCTGAACAACATCGCAAAAAATTGGATGATAAAGTAGTAAAATGTATTTTTGTTGGGTATAGTTCTAAAAGTAAAGGCTATCGTCTGTATCATCCACAGACTAAACGCAATCTGGTTAGTCATGATGTTGTTTTTGTGGAAGATGCTATTAAGCCATTGCTTTCATGTACTAAGGAGACATCTGTTAGCTCCAAAGACATGCATGATACTTTGATGCCTCTTTTTACAGGTGAACAGTCTAGTGCTGGTCCTAATGAGGCAACTTCTCAGTCTTTGCAGGTTTCATGTGATGATGCAGATCATTCCATTTCTGATGCAAATTTACATGATGCACTAGTTGATGAGAGAGCTGATATTGAGTAGGCAAAAACTATGCCAAAATGGCTGGTGCAAAAGTTGCGTGACAACAAATTAGATGCACCTCTGTCATATCGTACTTGTTCAGGCTCTCATAGTGCCTCTTTTTCAACAGATTGCTATGCTATGGCTGCATCTAGTCTCTGTGATGAGAATGAGCCTGTTTCGTTTCATGAAGCACAAAATCCAGAAAATTGGATGGCTGCTATGCAATCTGAATATGATGCAATAATGAAGAATGGTACGTGGTCTTTATGTGACTTGCCTCCTGGCAAGATGGCCATTGGCACTAAGTGGGTATACAAGCTGAAGTGTGAACCTGATGGTACAGATGACAGGTATAAGGCTAGGCTTGTTGCAAAGGGTTATGCGTAGGAAAGAGGCATTGATTTTGATGAGACCTTTGCACCTACATGTCGTATGACTAATGTTTGGAGCATTTGTGCACTTGCAGCCCATCATGGTTGGAATGTACATCAGTTGGACATTAAAATAGCATTTCTAAATGGTGACTTGCATGAAGAAGTGTATGTTTTTCAGCCCCGTGGCTTTGTGTAGAAAGGGCATGAAAACCAGGTGTGCAGGTTAAAGAAGGCATTATATGGTTTAAAGCAAGCACCACGTGCTTGGTATGAGAAGATACATGCCTATCTGATTGCACATGGTTTTGAGAACAGTCCAACTGAAAGCACCTTATATGTTAAGCATGCTAATGATGTGCTTCTGATCGTTGTTGTCTATGTTGACGACATGCTGTTCACTAGTCCTATTGAGACGCATATTGCTGATTTTAAGGCTGATTTCCATGCCTCATTTGAGATGTCTGATTTGGGGCATTTGCATCACTATTTGGGCATTCAATTTATGCAAGTTGATGGTGGAATGGATTTGTGTCAAACGAAATATATTGACACATTATTGCAACGTTTTCGCCTTGAAGACTGTAAGCCTATTGCCACTCCTATGGAGACGGGTTTATGTTTGAGTCTTCATGATGCTGGAGATTCATTTGATGCTGTTCTCTATCAGCAGGCTGTTGGATGCTCGATTTACTTATGCATTACTCGGCAAGATATTCAGTTTTCTATCTCACAGATGAGTAGATTTATGCATTGCCTAGGAGTCAAGCATTGGCATGCGGTTAAGTGCATCTTTCGCTACTTGAGTGGTACTCGGCTACTTGGGTTGTTTTATCCCAAGGGGGGATCACTACCGTCAGATTTGCATTCTTTTTTGGACTTTGATTGGGCTGGTTGCTATGACACTCGTGTGTCCACTAGTGGCTTTTGCTTCATGCTTGGTAGCTCATGTATATCTTGGTTGAGCAAGAAGCAGCCTACTGTGGCCACTTCCAGTTGTGAGGCTGAGTATAGGGCAGCTTTCACAGCTACTGTTGAGTGTGTGTGGCTCAGACGCCTTATGGCTGATTTGGGTGTTGGTCAGTCTTCTGCCACCACCATCTTCACTGACAGTCAGAGCACATTGGTAGTTGCGAGGAACCCTGTGTTCCATGCTCGCACTAAGCACATTGAGGTGCATTATCATTATGTTAGGGTGAGGTTCTCTACTGGGGAGATCAACTTGGCATATGTGCCCACACAGGAGAACATTGCAAACCTTTTCACGAAGGCTCTGACCTAGGGAGAAGTTTGAAGCTTTCCGCAAAGCTTTGGGCTTACTTCCTTTTGTGGAGTGATTTCCACATAGCTTGGCACTTCCTCATACATGAGTGCCAGCTCCTTGTTCACTGCATCACTCCCAGGGGGGATTTGTTGATATATTTAGGTAGTGATGTGTGTGAACACACTAGGACCATCGGGGCACTTTTTCCCTCTTTAGGAGGTTTTTTTCCCCCGGCTTGTATATACGCCTATTGCCCTAATGGGCTGCTTATCTTTGTACATTCTCTATTAATACATTCAATATTGTGTGTTTGTGCTCCAAGTTTCTTCTCCTTCCTTGTGCTGTTCACGTGCTTCTACAGACATCTATCTCCAACATGGATTTCCTTTCATCATCGATCGAAGAGTAGAAGCAAAACTCTGATATGAATGTGGAGGACCATTTAGAACAGTCTGCACAAGTGAACTCTGTGGCAATACTTAATTAGCAAAAATCAAATGCTCCTTCAAATCTATAATGTTTGTCAAAAAATTATCCATGGAATCTCCTTCATTCATGTGCTCACTCTCCAAATGTTTTCCACCATGAGCCTCATTCCTTGCCTGAAATAAGGTGGTAAGTGTATTCCAAGCATCCTTTGCTATTTTGCAAGAGCAAATGTGAGGAATAATTGCACTTTTGATAGACAAGGCTATCAATGCATGTGCCTGAGCATCTCTACCATCCCAATGAAGTTTCTCTACAATAGGTACAACAAGAACCACAACACAAATGGGAACCTAAAGAACATCATCTTCAACACTATCCACATCACCTTCAGTAACTGTATTTGCAGGTGTAGTAGAATGTTTTTCAATACCTTGCATAATATTTGACATTCCTTTTGCAACCAATATTGATGCATCATATATGCCCATAATTGGTAATTGGTACCATCCAACTTATCCTAAACAGCCAACATATGGAATAGATCACTGCATTCAACCATGGGCATTGACTGAAATACCCTAATGCAATAAAATGACTGTATCTCAAAAACTTGAACATAACTATCATTGACTTCGCTAAACATGTAGGAGGCTTTGATGAGCTTACATGGACAAACCAAAACCTGTATATATGTTTGGTACAAAAAAGAAATCATCTACACAGGTACTACCATAGTGGGTTCGGAGACTGAAACGAGCTCAGATCACAATTTTGACACCACATAGAAAAGCTGTTTTGAACTCCTAATCACCTTCAGTATGCTCACCAATTTTTGTGTGATTCTAGGTCTCTGACCAGAGGGGTGTCAATGATGGCCTAGATCAAGCAACAACCTGCTTTGATACCAATTGATGGAGTTTGGGGTTTGTGAAAGCACGTGAATAACACAAGGAAGAAGAAGAAGAAGTATGGAGCACAACATAAAATATTATGTATTACAAAGACAATGTACAAAGATAAGTGGCCCTTTAGGGTTATAGGCATATATACAAGCTGGGGGGAAAAAACCCTCCTAAAGAGGGAAAAAAGTGCCTTGGTGGTCCTAGTGTGTTCACACACATGACCACCAAAATATATCAACAATAAAGTTCTTTGCCTCAATGCATCAACGACCTTATATTCCTTACCAGCCAAATACTCAATGTCAAAATTATACTCACTTGATTATTCAATCCAATGCTTTTGCCTATTGTTAAGCAATGGTTATGTGAAAATGTATTTTAGACTTAGATGATCTATGTTCAATTCAAAATTAACCCCTAACAATAGATGTCTTCAATGCTTAAGTGCATGTACAACAACAAGCATTTTTAGATCATGAGCTTAAGCATGTACAATAGCAAGCATTTTTAGATCATGAGTAGGATAATTAAGTTCATGTTTTCTTAATTTTTTGGATTCATATGCAACCACCCTATCATCTTGTGAAAGAACACATCCTATCTGACTACCACTTTCATCACATGTAATGACAAAAGGCTTTCCCATTTTTGGTATTTTCAAAACACAATTTTCAACAACTTTTTGTTTCAATGACTCAAATGTTTTTTGACAAGCATCACTCCAAAAAAATCTTGCATTCTTATTAGTCAACTCCATGAGGGGATTAGCTACCCTATAGAAATCCTTAATATGTACTCTTTCACATTGTGCCAATCCTTAAAAACATCTAACATCCGTTACAATTTTAGGAACTAGCCAATCAACTATTTTTTTTTCACTTTATCCTAGTCTGTATGAATTCCCTCTTTAGATATGACTCTTCCTAGACACACAAGTTTATCCTTAGCAAAGAAACACTTACTCTTCTTTCCATACAATTTGTGTTCTCAAAGAGTTTGCAAAGTCTTCTTGCGATGTACAACATGCTCATGATCATCTTTAGAGTATACAAAATATCATCAAGAAATAATAAGATGAATTCATCTAGGTAATCATGAAAACATTGTTCATCAAGCACGTAAACATGATAGGAGCACTTGTTAATCCGATAGGTAAAACACTAAACTCGTAGTGGCCATAACATGTTCAAAAAGTTTTGTTGGGGGATTCTTGTGCAAAAAGGGATTTGAGTGTTTGTAGGAGAAAAGGGAAAGATAAGAAGAAAGATACAACACTGGAAGCCTCTGTCAATTGATTATAAGAAGAAAAATACAATGGTGATGCACAATACAATCCAATGCTTCCTATGCAAAATCCCACAGAGTGCACAATCACAAAATACAAAATAACCAAGGGTCTTGTTGCTGTCGGCCTTCTCTGCACCAGACCTCCACCTTCTCCAAGCTTGCACTTGTGCACAACTTGCACTCAAGCTTCCAATAGGGGGAAGGATGGACACCTTCTATCGGCACGTGCACAACCTCAATGGGACCTTGGGATCTTTGGTGGTATAGCTTAGCACTTATCTGCACAGTTCTAAGTCCTCTTCATGCACACCTTGCACTTCACTTCTCTGCATCGCACACTCATTGTATCTCTCCTTCACTTCTCTCTCTTGCTTAGCTTAGACTATGCTCTCCTTGCCTCGTTCCTCAAGAATAATGCCTTGCCTTGATTTGAGTGTCAGTTCACGTACGTTCCTAACTACTAGAGTATCTTGATGCTCACTTTGATGTCCCAAGATTGTCTCTAAAAGTGAACAGCCAACGAATCCCTCTTTTGTCCTGTAGTGACTTTAGACTAAAACAAAACATTTTAATTGGGGGCCATACTTTCACTTCTACGTACGTTGTCGCTTCACATACCTTCACCTTTTGCCTTTTAATTCTTCAAATGTGCACCTAAGAGAGGGTTCACCTGAACCTTCCAAATACTTTTTAAAACACTTTGAACCTTAGAGAATTACAGAAATACCTTTGCAACCTGCAACAAATTTTCTGCAATTTTACCCTTTTTGAACAATTAACTGTGCACTACCTGTGTGTGAGAAGTGGAGAATGACATGCCTGGGACTCACCTCCCAGCCTATTTATAGCCCTTGCCTAGTGACCATCTAGAGTTCTCTCTAAGGCCCCTCTACTCATCTGGCCATCATGAGTAGGTACCTCGTATGAACTCTCTGGCTTTTGGCCTTGGCTATCCCCCGAGCAAGGAACATCTCGTTCCTCCAAGCATGTACATCTCTGGAATATAACACTCTCTCCCCCTTCTAAAGATCATTGTCCTCAATGATATAGAAGGAGCTATAAAACTGGGAATCAGAATCTATGATTCCAAATAATAAAAGTAGAGTGTGAGAGGTGTCTGAAATACTAGATGCTGAAAAAGTAGACAACTAGTCTCTGTGCTTTATATCTAGGATTTCCACCAACAAATAGTAGTCCTTGTCGTGGGCATATTGTAGGAATCCCTCTGAGACCCAATGAGTCCATATGTGCGCATCATAAGTACTCGGAATATCCTCGGACTCCCTATGCCTAGACCTTGACCACTAACTTGTGACGGCTTGTCACCTGTAGAGACCTCGACAGCTTGCCCTTGTCTCCCTGGAATACCCGCTGATAGTTAGTCATACGATATAATTATGCAAAATAACTTACTTCACTAGAGTAATAAAATACTATGCTCATCTAAAATAATCTATGTCTTGGTCTGTGTGAATACTAAAAAATAAATGGAAATCTTTTCCAAACAGTACTTAATCTCTAAGCTCAAGTAAATCTGCTTGATTTACTCACTGTAATGAAATAAAACTAAAGAAAATCTCATCATGATCCAAACTGTGAATTCAAGATGATAATCTATTGATGATCCAGACTATGGATCAAGATATCAATATGTCAATGATCCAAACTATGGACCAAAATATCAATCTCTCATATCCAGACTATGGACTAAGAGCTCAATTAGTCACATCCCAAACATGGATCCAAATCTCAATCTATCATATATAATAATACAAACTGTGGATCAAAATATCTCTCATCCAAAATAAATCTTAATCCACTCTCTGGAACCAAGTCCATCATGCTAAGTGAAGACGTGCTAAGAAAATCTAGCAACTAGTGGAACTACCACCATCTTCTCAATAATAACATGCAAGTTGTTCCAAGTGTATGAAACTTGCTTTATCTCTGATCACCATCTGATCATCACTATGATCAAATCATTCCTAACTAGGAATGAGGTGTCTCAAGCAAACTACTATGATAATCTGGCACTCCCAGATATAATGAGAACCATAATATGAGTCCACTAGACATACTGAAAAATGGTAAGTAGATGTGTGCACACTCATAGCCCACTAGGCTAAGCATCTAGCTCACCTCATACACATTGTGTATGAACCATGGCCTATTCTCAGGCATATCAAATAAAGTAGTACGTACTTTATAAATTTCTTCTCAATGCAATTGCCCATTCATAGTTCTTATGTGCAAACCTTGCCTTTCCGCTTCTAGGCTACTAGCCTGCGGACTTGCCTTGTTTGCGATCACATACAGAGTGACTGTCTCAACTGCCCCTCTGTTGTCTAATAATACGATGATATCAGAAGATCATATAAATGAACTCCAAATCATATAAAAAATAAAATCTCAGAGACTTCTCTCCCATACCATCTGTCCTACACTTAGGTAGAATACAAAGTTTGATGTCCCATACCACCAACTTTATACTCCACATAGATGCGTGTATGAGATTAAAGTCAAATACTTCTCTCAAAAATGATAAGAATAACTCGGTGAGTACTCACAACCATAAACAATGTAATGAAATCATGAAGTGTTCCTAAAGTGTTTCCTTCCCTCGATGGAAAGAACAGAGTCATTCCTATGACTCTATCACTCATGACTATCTGTAACATCAACTCATCTTGAGTTGAGAATTGAGAAACTATCTAGTAAACCAACTCAACTAGAGTCGTGAAGGATGCGGCTTGCATCAAATATCAACTCATGCATTGAACTCACAATAAATTGGAATTTATACCACTTGGATGAATCCAATTATTTGAAATGAGAACAAGTACATGCTCTCATGGCACTACATATATTTTTGAAAATTTTGACAGAGTCTCCTCTGTCCTACTGAGAACGGTCACCAAAAAACCAATGATCAATAAACACATATCTATGACATAGGTAGCCCATGGTGATCACACCATCTCAAAAAATATCATAAGAAACCTGTGAAAAGTCTTTTCCTTTCAACAATGCCTCCTGCATAAACAATTTCCAACAACAGCAGATTAAACAAATTTTTACTCATCCAAAATCTATGAAATTTTTCAGCCTTATGTATCTTTTCTCAAGCTTTCATTAGGCACAAAAATCACTTGATTTGGATATTTTCTCAGAGTTTTATGACCATTTTACTGGAAGGGTCGAACACTCAACGACCAATTTTGAACAATGTACAGGGTCATTTTCTTGAAGCCCTTAGACTGATCAAACAAATTCCAAATTCCATTTTCTTTGTGCCCAAATCTAGATCAACACATCTAGTTTTGTCTTACAAAATTTCACTTTAAAAGGAAATCAAATACTCATTCAAAAGTATAATTTTATCTCTGGTACACCTGCGCTTAGGTGAGCTTAGAAACACTACTGCTGCACTTTTATAATAACTTCTAAATATGAAGATAAACTCCAAAATCCTTGAATTTTGGTTCTAGAATAGGGTCTATAATGGAGTAGCTTCTCCAACAAAAATTTTTGAATTGAAGTTTCCAATATTAAAATATCATGTGCTCATCAATCACATGTACCACTCTTTGGAAAATCCTCGCCAGAGATTAGTCTGAGAAGAATAGATCATTTAACCTATCAAATGATGTCCAATTTCTCCAAAATTTTAATAGCACATAGCTAGTAGTATCTACTTGTACTGATATAAGTTTCATAGCATTTGGAAATTTGGCTCTTCCACAATGACCAAAATACTAAGCCTCTATACCTGCAAAATTTGTAAAATTTGCAGAGGCTAACTTTTACTCTTTTATTTATATCTCCTAAATGGAGAAACATTTCATCTTGGAATTTCATAAAAACCATCTGGAGGAGTTTAGCTAATGTTAGAAAGAAAAATCATTCAATTTTAGTAAATGAGCTAAGAGAACCAATCACCTCTAGGTGACATGGTCTCTGTTCATTTCACAAATTCCAGAGGCTGCACTTTCATGTGCAGAGATTATTTGACCTATCAAATGATCTCTAAAATTAATGAAAATTGTTGTACACAAAGTGAATCTATTAAGCTTTCATTTCCAACAAAAATCATTTCATTTGGATCTACCAATTAAGCGAAATGCCATTTGCAACAGGCCTATGTCACTTGTTTTAGGCCTCTACCTCTACTAGCAGCACTTTTAGTGTAGAGGTCACTTGACCAATCTAAAAGTCTCCAAATTACTTGCAACTTGGTCAGCTTAAAGAAAGGCCTAAGAGCTACTTTCCATCCAAATTTCAATAAATTTGGGCATTCCCTCAAAGAGTAGCATCCAAATCTTAATGAGGCTGCTACCTCACTAACTATTTGCTCGATCATTTTTTTCAAACTTAAAAATAACGAGGCATGTTAATCCTTATGATTAAACAAACTAACTCATTATCTTGGATGGATTATGTCATGGAGATGTATCCATGCATATAATGATCATCTAGATCAATGCAAACCAAATTAACCATCCAAATCCTCTCGTTGAAAAATCAACTCTTTACATAGTATCCACCTTTTAGTGAAAGTGAATATCTATTGACGTCATTCTATTCATTGTGCTTCTTGCACAATCATTAATCTCATTACAACTAATCATATACAAGCATTTAATACTTGTATTGATGTTCATATCCATAGCACACTTGTGCGAACTTGGGATAAACTTCTATATTAAGTACATAGATTCGCATGAAGAACAATTCATATGTTCATGCATTACTAGATGCAAATACATCTTAGTTTCTCTTAATATATATGCCTTACCTTTTATTTTCTAAAGGCATAATTAGTCTATGCATGGTACCTCGATCACATACCTCATGCTCACCCTAACCAGTCGGGGTGATACATAAAAGTGATCTTTTATAAACACAAAATGCATCATGCATTTCAATTCTCTCTCAATCAAATCGTCTATGTATACATGCATTTACTCATGCATTTTACTTCACTAATTCAATAAAATTATATGCTTTTCACTATGCTGAGAGAAGACTTCCTCTCTCACACAACACAACATCACTCTAGTTCTCACATGGCATATAACGCCATGTGGCTACAAACTTTCCGGAAGCATTTCGCCAGGAAAATGAAGCCTGAAAAAAAAAAAATAATAGTCTTTACAAAGATAGGCAAGAGCCTAGTGGTTGGCAAACCACTCTCTTTACTCCAGAAACTTTGCCAAAATGTGCTGTTGGGCACTACACGCCCTCATAACCATGTCTCTTTTTTTTTTTTTTTTTTTTTGCTTTCAATACCTGCAAAAGATTCTAAAACACACAAACAAGATCTGTGCATGCTTTTATGAATCAACATTAGTTAGTTTAGCTTCATGTGCATAAATGAATTCATGTAAAAGACTAGCTTTCATGCACCTTCCAATGTTGATTTCATAAAACTGGAAGAAAATTCAATGCAAAATTATAAACTTTGATGCGAGAGGTATTCAAATGAGTTTATTAGAAAGTAAAAATATGATGCAAATGTATGAAAAACAATTCTTTCCTATCCAAAATGGTTCAAACTATGATTAAAAACTCCTAACTATCACAATCGTACACTCAATTCACTCAAAAAGGGTTTCTCGCCAGTCAACAGCCATCTAAAAGCTTGTGCAGAGATGGCTTAAAATGGTCCAAATATGGATTATGACCACCAGTCAAAAGAAAGGTCTTGAAGTCTAGAATCTATAGCAAGTTGAATTTCTTGATTTGGACATTCTATAAGGAAGTTATGGCCAAAACAATGAAGCTAGGTGAGTGGGCAGCATACCTCTTGAAATGATATGCAGAGAATTAAATGATCTCTAAATGGTTTCTAAATTTCTAATGATAGGTTCCAGCCACTCATTGGAAAGCCCTTGAAGTCTACTTCCTATACCAAGTGGAATCATCCAAATTGGATATCGTATGAGAGAGTTACGGCCATTTAAGTGGAGGTAGGTATACTAATCTTGCTTTTTTTTTTCTCTCTTTCTTTTCTCTCTCTCTCTCTCTCTCTTCATCTCTTTGTTTTTTTTCTCTCTCTCTCTCTCTCTCTTTTCTCTTTCTTTCTCTTTTCTTTTCCTTCCTTCTCTTTCTTTCTTTCTTGTCTTTGTTTCTTTCTTGTCTTTCTTTCTCTCTACTTTTCTCTTTCTTTCTCTTCATTCTCTTCTTCTCTCTCTATCTCTTTCTTTCTTTGTTTCTTTCTCTTTCTCTCTCTTCATTTTCTTCTTATTTCTCTATCTCTTCCTCTTTTTCGTTCTTTCCCTCTATCTCTCTTCCTTTCTCTATTAGTTAACCGTGCGCAACAGAGAATACAATAAGATAATAAAGCTTCAAATATGCTTCAACGAGCTGGTCTAGTCTAATGGTTAGAGTACTTACCTCTTCAACAGAGGTCAAGGGTTCAATTCCTGCCAATGGACGAGCACGAGATATGCTGTACGTAACGACTTGTACCCTTTTTGCACTTCGATGCTCCTTTTCCAATCCAAGCTCACTCCATTTGTTGCATGCAGTTCGAAGGATCCTCCCTCCACGGCTGTTCGTGTTCTTGCCGACGATGAAGATGGTCCTCCTCATGAAGAAGATGATCTCTCAAAATCCTTCTCAAGATCTACTTGCTCTGATACCAAATGTGAGAAGTACCAGGCAAGTCTTTTGGAAATAAATTTGCATATTCCTTCAAAATTTTTTCTACATAATTTGGAAGATTTTCATCATTACCTTCCTCATGCAGATTGTCCACATATGCTACAAATATTCTACAACCATCACGTATAACTCTAATTATCTGTGTAGAAAAAATGAGAGTAGACTTAGGTTTATGCACATCACCTAGAATGTGTATAGGTTCACCATCTAGCCTTAGAGTGATGGTTCTTTGTTTGCAATCAATTGTTGCAGAATTTTGAACTAACCAGTCCATGCCTATAATTGCATCTCTCCGTTTCATTCCAATCACATGGAAACACCCAGAAAAACACATATAAAAAAATATAAATGCAAGGTTTTTGATGTATCATTTCGTATAGTGTACTGGTCATTGGCCATCTCTAGAGTTCTTGTTATCTGCATATTTAGGGGTATCCCTAAATTCTATACCGATTTGAAAGATAGAAAACGATGCATACTAGCCGAATCGATCAAAAATCTAATTCTATGCATAGAAGTCATACCTTAAATCATAGTTACAATAGCACTTAGGAAAGATATAGCTCCCATGCAATGTGAAGTAGAGTTAGGACACTTACCTCCATCATCTACTTCCTCAATTGTTGCACCTTCCTCAATGATGTTTATCACCTTCGATTGTGCAGGCTAAAAGATTGCCTTGTTTGGGCATTCATATGTCCGATGCCCTATCTTGATGCAACAGAAACACAAATAGAGTATATTTTCCCACTCAATAAAATCAAGGTCTTGCTTCCAATGGATAGGTCGGTGCCTCATTTGATTTTTCACTTGATTCTTACCTTGATTATTAGAAGATAAAGTCTTCTTTGAATTGTTCATGTTTGTTGTAGCGAGTCTTTGTGGCCTATGTCTTGTTGCAATGAACCTTGTTCTATTCTGCAAATTGAAATCCTCAATCTTTTTAATATCTTAGACATTGCAACAACATCCATAAAATCAACACATCTAGATGCCTTCACTTGATAGTGAAGCTCCTCACAAAGCCCTTCAATAAAATTGCTCTTTAGAGCATCACCACTAACCTCCAATGCATATTTGTAAATATGTAGAAGCATTTCTTTGTACTCATCAATAGCCAAGCTATGCTTGTCACCTCGTGCTTTTAAAATGTTAAAACTCCATCTTCTTCTCCATATGGGAGTGTGCATAATAGTAATGCTTTTCTGCTTGCTCTCTAAATTCCTTCCATAGACCTAGACTAGAACACATCTGAGTCTGCATATAGGACTTCCACCATAGTTTTGCAATGCCACACAATTGTAGGATCCCAACCTTTGCCTTGGAATTCTCACTAAATTGTCAAAGGTCAAAAAAATCTTCTAGATCTTCAATCCATGTTGTTGCTCTAGCACAATGGTAAGTACCACGTTAAGAAGCTCCACCCCCTTAATGTCAATCTGTGGAAGAGATAGGAGTGATATGAAGATCGTGAATGAGAGATGTAGTGAGAGTGAAGGTGAGAAGCATAGAGATGCACACACACATACAACACACACAATGAAGAGGCAAGCAAGACACAATGGAAGGTAGGAAAATAGACTCTATTATTCAAGATCTCAATTACAAACTCAAAATAGCTCTAAGCTCTTCTCTACTCATACAAGCTAACCTCAAAAATGAGCTCTCTCTTTTTATAGATTCTAGACTAGTTTTGACCGGTTTCACATCTAGTGACTGGCATAGTTAAAAAATAGGTTCTAGGTGCTATTTTGTTGGTGCATATCAAGCCTTCACACATTGGCTTGAAACATTGGACTCATGGAAGATTAGCTTGGACAAAGCTTTATTAAGACTTCACATAAAGCAAGGATCATATGAACATATGCTTAGATGTTCTTACTTTTTTTACACTTTGTAAAAGTCTATATGACTTGGCATTTATTTGTAATCACTTGAAGTCATTCACCTACTTCATTAGTTGTGGAAAAGAGAATAGTTAAGTGGAGAGAATATCTCCCTACTTTTAGAGGAGAGATTCTAGGGAGCCTAAGTTTGAATTTGAAATTCAAATTAGTCTTCAACTCCTATAAAAACTACAATCAAAAAGTCGCGGTTAGTCCATCATTTTTAGCTCGCTCCCCGAGGCATATTTTCATTGTAACTGAGTGTGTGTTAGTGCTATTCCATAGCCTACACCACCACACCTCAATTAGCTATGCTTGTCATGCTATTGAGCTTGTACAATCTTATCAATCAATAGATATATACACATTTATCATTTCTGGTTCTCTGTGTTATCTTCTCCAAGTCTGTCAACTTCAACAGGGCATAACTCAAGATCTACTGAACCAAATCAAGAGATCTATAGCTCGTTGGAACCAGCTTAAGGCCTACTACAAGCATACAAAATCTCAGAAGATCTCATTCAGCCATTTGGAAGAAATCCGCTTCGAAGTGCACACTGGTCTGTGTCTGCAGAGTTCCTAAAAAGTCGGGGGTAATTAGAATTTTGCTAAACTTATTTCTCAGTGCATAGTTTATCAATTTGAGTGATTCCACTTGTGATTGGTAGCTTGTTAAGTTACGTTAATACTCCCAAAAGGAATTGTTCCAATTTTAAGTGTGCTGGTCACACTGAGCATAACACTGAGCAGGTATCATTACAGAAATAGTAAGTTTTTGGAGTTGTGAAGAAACCAAGTTGTCTGTTTTGGTTTGATCATTACCCAAACCATTTGCAAAGTACATATATAGTTTCTTGGTACCATTTGAAAGCTCAAGGAGTCTACTAAACATATCTGGAACCAAAGGAGGGCAGGTGTGAAGCAGGTTTTGCAGCATCAACTCATTTCTTGAGTGCATCCAACCATCACTCCCAACAGTGGTATCAGAGCAAATAAGGTAATCATGGGTGATGGTTTCCCTTCCTTCATTGACAAATTGGACAGAAACAATTATCAAGCTTGGTCATTGAGAATGAAGACCTATCTACAAGGGAGAAGCTTATTTGGATACATATCAGGAGATGAGGAATTGCCCTCATTCAAGACTAGAGGACTACCCACAAAGGATGAACATGAAAGGCTCAACCAATGGTGTGCAAAGGATGCTTTGGCAAGGTCTTATCTCTTAAACTCTATATCTGACTTTCTTTTACCTCATGTAAGGAATTGTAAGACTTCCCAAGAGACTTGGGAAACCTTGTCAAATTATTTTTCTTCCAACACAAGGGCTAGGAAGAATCAATTATGGATTGAGTTCACAACCCTTAGGAAGCAGCCCAAGCAATCAGTCTCAGAGTATGTGACAAAGATCAAAGATGTGGCAGACCAATTAGCAAGCATTGGAGAGGAGATTGAAGAAGAGCAAATAGTCAGGCAAGTGACAAATGGACTCAAGGCAGATGATAAGTGGGAAAGTTTCACCACTGCAATGGACCTCTATATGGACATGCATACCCCTGATCTCACAACACTCATGGGCCAACTATTTACACATGAAGCAAAGTTTACAAAGGCTGGAGATCAATCAAAAGGTAATAACCCCTCTGCTCTCTATACTGATAAGAAAGTTAAAGATAAAGGTAAAGGGAAGAAACAGGATGAAGAAGGCTCTACCTCTCAAGCTAACTATGCAGGGAGAGGTAGGTCATCTAGAGGAAGAGGCAAAGGAGGTAAGTCAGGTAGGGGGAGACCCTACAACTCATCACCTTGCAACATCTGTGGATTGTCCAATCATACCACAGATGAATGCTACAAGAACTACAAGAATCAGAGAGGAAGAGGCTACTCAAGAGGTGGATACTCTCAAGGGAGAGGTAGATTCAACCAACATCAAAGCTACAATGGATACAACAACCAATACAACAACAACTACAACAACAACCACAATGGTAACTACCAAGGTGGATTCAGAAATAGAAGAGACTACAACAACTATACAGAGGAGCAAGATGACTCCCTATTGATCATGAATATGACCTCCAAGATAGGTACAAATGATGATCATTTATTTTACATTGAGTCAGGATGTTCTAACCATGTAGCTGGCAATGTGGCACTACTTTCTGATTTGGAAGAGCCCAAGGGCAAACATCAGGTACAAACAGGTGATGACACTAAACACTCTGTTGTCAAAATTGGAAATGTGAAGACATGTGATGTCAATCAGAACCTATTAAGCAGGGTACTCTATGTACCTACAATAACTAAGAATCTAATGAGTGTTGGTCTGATTGTCGAGAAAGGGTTGCAGGTCAGATTCACACAACATGGAGCATATGTGGAGGATCCAAAACATGGATTCAGAAGGATAGCCAAAGGGGAGAAATCAGGTAGATTATTTACATTTGAGCTAGAAGACACCAAGAATATTGCTTTGTATAATTATAAGGATCAGACACTTTCAGAGTTAGAAATATGGCATAAGAGATTAGGGCACATAGGTGAAAGGACTCTAAAGCAAATGTGCAGGGATCAATGTGTGCTTGGGATACCTAATGTATCCAAGCAACACATGATTTACAAATGTGGATCATGTCAATTTGGTAAGTCTCACAGATTACCATATTCAAGGAAAGGTTTCATGCATGAAGACTACCTAGACTTGGTACACACAGATGTTTGGGGACCTAGCAAGGACCCTTCCATTTCTGGTTCAAGGTATTATGTGTCCTTCATTGATGACTATAGCAGGTGGACCATTTTATATTTTATGAAGCATAAAGATGAAGTGTTTACTTGTTTCAAGAGGTATCTTGCACTTGTTGAAAATCAAACAGGAAGAAGCTTGAAGAGGCTAAGGTCAGATGGTGGAGGAGAGTACTTCTCCAATGAGTTTGAAGATTTCTTGCAGGAAAGAGGCATCAAAAGGGAGATTACTACAAGGTACTCACCTGAACAAAATGGGATAGCAGAAAGAAGGAATAGACTTATAGTAGAAACAGCTAGGTCTATGCTTAATGAGAAAAAATTACCAAATTATCTTTGGGCAGAGAGTGTTTCCACTGCCACCTATCTCATCAATAGGTTGCCATCCAAATCACTTGATGGCATGACACCATATGAAGCTTGGCATGGTAAGAGACCCTCTCTGGACCATTGCAAAATCTTTGGTTGTGTGGCATATGTGCATATTCCCTCACAAGTAAGGGGAAAGCTAGACCCTAAGGCTGAAAAATGTATCTTCATTGGTTATGATTTGAACCAAAAGGGATACAGATTCTACAACCCAACAAACAAAGGATTCAAGGTAAGCAGAGATGTCATCTTTGATGAGAATGACTCATGGTATGAGAATGAATGCAGGAAAGTGAGTCTACCCTATGACATGGAAGAAGATTTTCCAAAGCTTACCAAGGAGGAACCAATTCAGCAAGAAGATTCGAGCTCAGATGATGATGATACAATAAACCTTGAAGAGTTCAAGGCTTGGAAGTCCAAAGGAAAGATGAAGATGAAGCAATTAGAAGATAAGCCAGAAACCTCAACCCAAGCAATGAGGAGATCTCAAAGAGAAAAGAAGAAGCCTATCAGATTTGGGTATGACACATCACTTGTGACTAAACATTCTGTATATCTTGCAAAAGACTTGTTGAATGAAGAACCAGGTACCTATGAAGAAGCAATTACCAAACCAGAATGGAGAGAAGCCATGGATGAAGAGATAGAAGCTCTCAAGGAAAGTGATACTTGGGACTTGGTACCCAAGAAGGAATCTATGAAGGTGATAGGATCCAGATGGATCTACAAACTAAAGAAGAATTCAGATGGAACAATAAACAGGTACAAAGCTAGGTTGGTAGCCAAGGGTTTTGCACAAACCCAAGGCATTGATTATGAGGAGATATTTTCTCCTGTGGCCAAGATGCCAACTATCAGGGTATTGGTGAGTGTAGCTGCATCCAAGAATTGGAACATGTACCAATTGGATGTGAAGAATGCATTCTTGAATGGATGGATATCTGAAGAAGTCTACATGTCACAACCACCTGGCTATGAAGATCCAAAAAAGGTACATTATGTTTGTAAATTGAAGAAGGCTCTGTATGGTTTAAAGCAGGCACCTAGAGCATGGAACTACAGGTTGACAACCTACCTCCAAGACCAAGGATTTGTAATGAGTAAGGCAGACACTTCTCTATTCATAAAGAGAAGTAGTACAGAGGTAATATATTTGTGTGTCTATGTTGATGACATCATTATTACAGGAAATGATGTACAGGGAATTAGACATATCAAAGGACAAATGATGAAAGAATTCAAGATGAGTGATCTTGGATTATTAAAGTATTTCTTAGGTCTTGAATTGATCTACACAAATTCAGGTAACTACATCACTCAAAAGAAGTATGTGCAGGATATGGTCAAGAAGTTTGGTTTGCAGGATGCTAAGGTATCTACTACTCCAATGGAGGTCAACCTAAAGCTAAGTGCTCATGAGGAGAAGAAGTCAAGGACATTACAGGATACCAAAGTATGGTAGGTAATTTGAACTATGCTACCTTGACAAGAATTGACATAGCATATGGAGTAAGTGTGCTTAGTCAATTCATGCACAAACCAAGGGTACCTCACCTAGAGGCAGCAAAGAAGATCTTGAAATATCTGAAGGGAACACAAAGTCATGGTTTGTACTTTCCTTATACATCAGATATTGACATAAAAGTTTCCTCAGATGCAGATTGGGCAGGGTGCAAGGATGATAGGAGAAGCACCTCAGGATATATTTGTTTTGCAGGAGATAAGCCTATCTCTTGGTCAGCTAAGAAGCAACCTACAGTGGCATTGTCATCCACTGAAGCAGAGTATAGAGGGCTTGCCAATGCCACTCAAGAAGCTATCTGGTTGAGGCTTCTATATACAGAGTTAGGTCTACACACAAGACCACCTATTATCTTTGGAGACAACACTAGCTCTCTTCACCTTGCAGCAAATCCAATTTATCATGCCAGAACCAAACACATAGAGGTTCACTACCACTATGTGAGAGAAAAATTACTTAGCAAAGAGATTCAATTGACATATGTGTCTACTAATATGCAATGTGCATATTTACTTACAAAAGCATTGGATGGAAACAAGTTATGCAGATTCAAATCTATGATTGGATTGCAGGAAGTAATTGAAGAATGAAAGAGAAGACTTAAGCCAAAGTGTTTGGCTTGAGGGGGAGCTATTGGTGCATATCAAGCCTTCACACATTGGCTTGAAACATTGGACTCATGGAAGATTAGCTTGGACAAAGCTTTATTAAGACTTCACATAAAGCAAGGATCATATGAACATATGCTTAGATGTTCTTACTTTTTTACACTTTGTAAAAGTCTATATGACTTGGCATTTATTTGTAATCACTTGAAGTCATTCACCTACTTCATTAGTCGTGGAAAAGAGAATAGTTAAGTGGAGAGAATATCTCCCTACTTTTAGAGGAGAGATTCTAGGGAGCCTAAGTTTGAATTTGAAATTCAAATTAGTCTTCAACTCCTATAAAAACTACAATCAAAAAGTCGCGGTTAGTCCATCATTTTTAGCTCACTCCCCGAGGCACATTTTCATTGTAACTGAGTGTGTGTTAGTGCTATTCCATAGCCTACACCACCACACCTCAATTAGCTATGCTTGTCATGCTATTGAGCTTGTACAATCTTATCAATCAATAGATATATACACATTTATCATTTCTGGTTCTCTGTGTTATCTTCTCCAAGTCTGTCAACTTCAACAGGGCATAACTCAAGATCTACTGAACCAAATCAAGAGATCTATAGCTCATTGGAACCAGCTTAAGGCCTACTACAAGCATACAAAAGCTCAGAAGATTGCATTCAGCCATTTGGGAGAAATCTGCTTCGAAGTGCACACTGGTCTGTGTCTACAGAGTTCCTAAAAAGTCTGGGGTAATTAGAATTTTGCTAAACTTATTTCTCAGTGCATAGTTTATCAATTTGAGTGATTCCACTTGTGATTGGTAGCTTGTTAAGTTACTTTAATACTCCCAAAAGGAATTGTTCCAATTTTAAGTGTGCTGGTCACACTGAGCATAACACTGAGCAGGTATCATTACAGAAATAGTAAGTTTTTGGAGTTGTGAAGAAACCAAGTTGTCTGTTTTGGTTTGATCATTACCCAAACCATTTGCAAAGTACATATATAGTTTCTTGGTACCATTTGAAAGCTCAAGGAGTCTACTAAACATATCTGGAACCAAAGGAGGGCAGGTGTGAAGCAGGTTTTGCAACATCAACTCATTTCTTGAGTGCATCCAACCATCACTCCCAACATATTTGAAAGGGTAAACGGGATCCAAAAATAGCCAAAATTGGTAGGCTCATTCTACCTAAGCTCCTCAAGCTCGAGGACTCTTTGGCTTGCACAAAATGGAGCTACTAATTTCAAAAAGGGTTTTTTCTATGTTACATATGGTACAAGAGTGATGAAAATCACTATTGGGAGTTTCTGAAAAGTGTTTACAAAACATATTTGTTTGAAAAATAATCCATCTGGCTCCCTGCTACTTCGTTGTGCTCTATCTTTACATGCTTCTGTGTTGTCTGTGCCTCTGCCTACTGCCAACACCTCCTCCCTCTTGCTTCTTTCGTCCTTGACAGAACCTTGTTGTGGGGTCTGTCGGATATAATTTTGTAGGAGGTCCTGAGCGAGGGTGTGCTCTAAAATGCGGATACCTCTTGCAAGATTTGCTTCGAGTTTTTCCCAATCGATGGGTTGAGGTTCCTCTGGTGGTAGGAGTCTGTAATGTGTGGAGTACACCAGTTGTTCACAGGTAAATAGTTGGAGTAGATGGGTGGCCTGCTGATGAACACCTCTGAATGATATTCCCAAAAACCGGTAGTAAACATCTCTTCAAATGTCATCTTATAGCATGCCGGTAAATATTTGATGTGAAGTGCCAGGCATAACACACCCGGAGCGATGGTGTTGTACTCATATCATATGCTAAATCTTGATTGCCATGCTCGAATCCCGAGGTGTTCACATGTGGTGCCTTGACGCGATGGAAGACTTTGAATACTATCTGCATCATGTCAAATATTTTGACAGTCATATGCATTGCTACATCATCCATTCGTCGTAAGCAAGGGAGCCAGTGGTGAATCATTGCCATCATATAGCCTATAGTGGGTGGTCCACGGGGTGGCATGAAATACGGGTAATTGAGCCAGTCTTGGCATTGCTTGTTGTTCTCTACTTTGATTGCAAAAGCCTTCCAAGAGCGACGTCTTGGGATTGGTTCACAGCATGGGTTATACTTCAAATGGAGTGGTGCTTTGACCCATGTGCTCATCATTTCGGGATATTCTTATAATAAATCATGGCGCCAAGTTGGTTGAAATATTGCTCCTCTCTGTGCATCCATTGGAAAGTCATCAGGCTCAAACTGAGTTGCGTGGGAGGGTTCCTTGTCGCTTTACTATGCCTCACAAACGTATTTGGTTTGGATTGTATTTAGCTTGTATTGTGCCACAAACAGTAGATCTTGCAAGTTGGATTATTGATCAGTTGTATCTAGCATAGCAGAGATGGGAAAGGAAAAAAATCATCCATGGATGTTGCGCTCTCACGAGAATTGTGTATATGTGTTTGGCATACAACTTGCCTATAGCGCGTGCGATGACAAGTGAAGAATTGAAGGCATTCAAAGGAACCATCAAGAAAGCTAGAAAATCTAGCAAGGGATGAGCAGGCAAGCACATGCGAGGATCTATCCCATGCCTACAAGTTCTAGAGCCCCCATCTCCTCAACCATCTCCAGAACAATCACCTACGGAACCCCTTGCATCTGTACAAGCCACTCGCATACGACTGTCACGACCTGTCATCACAGAAGGTACTACCAGTACCGTTACCTCTCAAGCAACTGTAGTTTAGGAACCTACAACTATAGCAGCAGATATCCCCACCTCCATTGGTGCGAAAACGTTTACTTTTCCGATACCCAACCTGGAAGTTGAACCAATGAATACCACGTTCAATTTTGAAATGCAAGATGCTTTTTCAAATGAAGTTCAATTTTCACAAGGACAATTTTTCTCTCAAGAATATGAATGCCCAAGTTACCCTACCACTCCCCCTGATCAACATCAAGGGCAAGTAGTCTCCAGTTCCAAAGAAGAAAGGACAGACACAGATGATGACGACGGAGACGATGAAGCCAATCAAGGAAGCCAAGAATCTCAAGAGCATGTACAGACTGACACACAAGAACATCAAACTGACACCCAGGGTGACACAAGCACGCATGAAGATGAAACATTTGAAGCACTGGCCTACACATTGGCAATCAAGAAGTTACTGAACCATGCAAGCAGTTTGGGCGCGTAAAAATATATCAGAAGAAGAAAGCCAAGTGTTTGTCGAATAAGAACTCACTACAAGAGGCTTCGAAGAAGCCTACATCCAAGGTTTCAGAGAACTGGTCAAGTCAGTAGGAACGGATGAAGCATTATGCTATTTGCAAAGAAATCCACTACCACAATTTGACCCACGCCGCATACGCTTGTTATCAAAACCAGGTCAATATATTCGTGTACCAACAGATGGCCAATCTTCAGAATAGGCTAGGGAAGCCCACCTCATCCCTAAAGGATCTTTGACAGAAGAAACAATCGTCATCAACTCCCCACCTCACACCTCTGCAATGCAAAGTGTTGCATACATATACGTAATGGCATAGATAGCTCAGGTGTGATGGCCGAAATGTCTCCCCATTTGGTAACATCACCACGCTTCATCGGCTGTGAAATCAGCCTTTCTCACTCTATCGTCATGTGAGTTCCATGTATTTTAATTGCGGCTCGAATCTAATCTTTTGACAGATAGAAGTTTTTGAAAGGGGGATCATTCACCAAAGATGGTAAAATGAGCGTGCCTGGCAAGTCCTTGTTCTCTGAGGCTGTGAGTGTGGTCACCAGGTAGTAGCATCTATAAAAATCTGGTTTGGGCAGTGGATCACTGAAGTATTCCATAAAACTTGCTCTAGCCCAAACATGCTTTAAATCTTCCATATTCTGGAGCGCTTCAAATTCTCTAGAGAAGAACTGATACTTGCCCCACTTAGTACTATCAAAAGTCAAATTTGCACAAGGGTCAGTTGTGAATGAGTTATTACAAGGATGGTGTTCAATCGGGGTGGGAGTAATATTAGACAACGGTTCATGAGGAGACATCTCGATACGTTTCGATATCCATTGCCTAGGATTGCTGAGCAGGTGGTATATTTCTGCTGAGGGACAAAAGGTGATATAGGATGTTGTGGTGTCAATGGGTGAGGAGATTTCTGAGGGTATATGTTACATGGCTTAAATGTTGAGCTATAATACACTGTTTGGGTACCCAAATCTGCATGGGTGTGGGTTGATTCGTAAGGTACTTCTTGGCGATCCAAATCTGTCGAATGTTCGTACTTGTAGAAGAAGGTCGAGGAGATGTTGAATACTGACTCTACTTCTGCCTTAACTTCTTCTTATCCTTGTCTGCATTGTTGAAATCTGTCGGTGCTTTCTGTCCTTTCGACACCCATATTTGTTTCCAGCTGCTTGCTCTGTGGTGCTGATACTGTTGCTTTCTTTGCATAGTCTGGTAGGGTCATCGGTTTGGGTTCCTTCATTGTGGTTGACTCCTTCGTGGTTGGGGTAGAGAGGTCAGATGGACATGTTGCTTTGGAAAAGAAGGGAGGTCCAATACTTGCAAAACTTGCCCATTAGGAAGTGCTTCATTTTGTATAAAAAATCTAGGCCAGTCCGCAGTAAGTGTGGAAGGATGGGCACCGCAGGGTGTTGTGCCCATGTGGCTGCTGATGTAGTCCACCTGATCGCTGATGAAACCCACCTGACTACTGCTGGAAGACCAGGAGAAAATATGTTGACACTCTTTTATCTGGCAACTATCCATCGCCAAACTCTCATGGGTTGACTTTGGAATGAGCGTGCTTAGCCGAGCAAAGATCTTCCGGTCATCCGTAGCATTTCATATGAGCGTGCATTTCATATGGTCTAGGGTTGACTTTGGAATGAGCATGCATTTCATATGGTCTAGGGTTACATACCTCAGGCAAAGAGCAGTTAGGGAAGTCAAGCGGTATCACTCGCTGTTGATCTAAGGTTCCAATCTCCAAGGAGCCTTGTCTAAGATTTAGGTCCACTGAGTGATCATATAGCCAATCTTGGCCAAGGATTAGGGGTTCTATCAGGTCCTCATCATGGCACACTAGTAGCTTCGCTGTCAAGGTCACATCGTGTATGAGGATAGGAAGGTCCACCTCACCCATGCAAGGGGTTTCCATGCCTCCTAGCCCTATGAGGTATGCCTCAATTGGCCACATTTCTATTCCTGAGTCCTTTTAGTGGGACCATCTAATCGCACTAGTCGCAACACTTGAATCAATTAAAAGCCCTGAGCTCCTGGCTAGGGTTGACGTGCTCTAGTTTGACTGTAATGAATGGTCTTCTATCCACTATGCTAAGATGAGTGGTTGAATTTACTTGACACATGGCCATGGGGTATTTGGGTGTTGTTTCCAGATGGTTATAATATTCTCTCCCTAGTCCTTGTCATCTTAGATTCATGCGCTTAATGTGTTCTATAGCTTCTTCCTGAGCTTCAGCTCGTATTCTATGTTCTTCCTCCTTACGCTTCTTTGCCAACGTGAGTCGTCTAAGCATATCCTTAGTAAGAGGTTGATAAAGCTTGACTCTACAACCACTAATGTAATTAGGCATT
The DNA here is from genome assembly GCA_020310875.1 of Ceratopteris richardii. Lineage (NCBI taxonomy): Eukaryota > Viridiplantae > Streptophyta > Polypodiopsida > Polypodiales > Pteridaceae > Ceratopteris > Ceratopteris richardii. The sequence goes on from CM035430.1 coordinate 138,328,472, forward strand.
ATGTCTCCTTCTAGGGTGGCTAATTGTACTGCTCCACTTGTTGAGAGTATGTTAATGATCATAGGTCCATAACCTCGCTTTTTTAATTTCCGTGCATGTTGTTTCAGCGTATACACTAGGACTAAATCTCCTTCTTTTAAGCCTTTATCTTTCACATGTGCATCGAAATAGGCTTTCTGTCGCTTCTTTCTTGCATACATGCCCGTTGCTGCTTTCAACCAAGATATATTTGTAATCTCATTATTATTGAGATTACGTCTTATATCTTTTGTTTCTCCATCTTTTACTTCGGAGATTTTGAAGTTCATGTTTATACTCGCTAAGGAATACTTGCATGCATTTGCTATTATATTCTACAAAAGTAGAAACATCATTTTTTTCTTGAAATGTAAATAAAAGTCAAACTCCCTTACCTGATAATACCTTGTCTGTTATTTTTGAAGAAGACTAGTTGGTCCATGCATGTGGAGATTCTTCATGAACTCTTTCAAGGTACTCACTAACATAGTACATGCACTCTTCAAGCATCCAACCCTTTGCCATGGATCCTTCTGGTTTCGCTCTTTGTTGCACATAACCTTTTAATATTTCCATAAATTGTTTGACCCAAAACATCCATCGAGTGTTGACAACACTTGCAATCTCTATTTCATCTACAAGATGGACTAATAAATGAACTTGAATATTAAAAAAAATGAAGTAGGAAGCTCTTTCTGCATCAAACATAGTAGCTCTTTGCATTCACGTTTCTTTTGTGGGATCAAGTTTTTTTCGATTTCTTTTGATGTAATCCACCTATACATATCATTAAAAAATTATAAAGAAGTTATTAAAAAATAAAAGATACCAAATATTCATATATATTAAATATAAAAGTATCATAATTACCTTATATGTGATCCAAGACGATAGATCACATCTTGTACTCCTTTCGTTGTACATCCATCGGTAACCAAAGGTAAAATATGTTTCAAAAAGTTATGCGAATCATGGGTCTTTAACCCAGATAGCATTGTTTGTTGTCTCATTGTACTCATTTTCATTGATTTCAAACTTCATTTGGTCTCTCATATTGTGCCCCAGACATTGCCAAAGTTTTAAGTTATTTGGCTGAGTGAGTTGTGAGAGATTGCCAACTTTGTGAAGGTATATCTCTGCACATAGGTAGAGAGTGTTGCAAATAGGTAGCTTGCTTCGCAGAGGGTGCTTCTCCCAGCTGGAATATCCGTTTGGGATGATTTAAAGCTTGTTGGGTAGATCTTATAGTCTACTACAAGTCCAGAAAAATTCATTTTAATTATTTCTACTAGTGCAGAGAAAAGTTCATAACAGTGAGAATATATCACTCCTTGTGGACCTAGCAGAGGGCAGCCATCTTCCATTTTTGCATTGGGGTGTTAGAATCATCCCCCATCAATGGTATCAGAGCCATTTTGGAGGCTTGGAGACATCAGTGGCATCATAGTGAAGACTTGAAGGGATCAAGACAACTCGTGGAAGCACAAGGAGGACTCATCAAAGCAAGACGACATCAAAAGGGGGGCTACGTTGATTGAGATCTCAACTAATCGAAGGTTAGCAAGGGAGGAGCTATCAGAAGGTAATATCTACACCTTTTAAAGCATACAAACACTTGAGGAGAAGCTAGAGGAGCATCTTAGAGCTCAGTATGGCTGAGTATAATGCACAAATAGAGAAGTTAGAGAAAGGAAATTATCAACCATAGAAATTTAGAGTTAGGAACTACCTTATGGGCAAAGGATTGTGGGGATTAGTGAGCAGCACGGAGCCAATGCCTCATGTACATGATCCACCACTTCAAGGGCAGGTCAAGTCAATGAATGGATAGAAAGGGATAGGAAAGTCATATTCATTCTATCCTAACACGTCATCTTAGGAAATCACCAAGTACTAACATAAATGAGTACATTTTGAAGGTTAAAGAGCTTGCAGATGCTTTAGGCTCAATCGGGAGCCCAATCGAAGACCATGATCTTGTTGCGCACACTCTCAATGGCTTGAGAGAGGATGAAAGGTGGAAAGCATTCACCACATCAGTTTACGTGAGAGATTCCTTACCAGAATTTGATCAATTGGTCACATTGATGGTGACAGAGGAGATGAACCAAGGAGGTTCACAATCAAAGGGCAGCCAAGCCCAAGTTTTCTATGCAGGTAGAGGCGAAGGCAAAAGAGGTGGACAAGACTCCCGAGGCAGAGGGAGAGGAAGGTCAAGCGCAAGCTCAAGAAACCAAGAAGGCTCCAACCAAAGCTATGGATCAAGAGGAAGAGGAAGGAGTATAGGAAGAGGAGGAGGATCACATGGAAGAGAAGCATCCAATGGAGAATGCTACAATTGTGGAAAACCGGGCCATTATGCAAGAGATTGTTGGTCCAAAGGAAGTGGCAATCAAGGATACAAAAGGCACCAAGGTAATTATGCTAGTACTTCAACAAATTTAGAAAATGAGAACTTTCTTATGATGTATGGTTCAAGTGAAAGAGTCAATTCAGATTTTACATGGTACATTGATAGTGGTTGTAGCAACCATATGAGTTGCAATAAAGATGTTTTCTTTAATTTACATTCACCCATCACTCAAGGACATGTAGAGACAGGGGATGAAACTGAGCATAAGATTACACATGTGGGAGATGTTGCATTGAATGGATCTCAAAGCTCGAAGGTGTTGAAGGATGTGTTGCATGTGCCAACCATCACAAAGAACTTGGTTTCGGTAGGTCAAATGGTTGAAAGAGGGTATGAGGTGAGTTTCAATGAGCAAGGATGCTTTGTTGAAGACCCCATGTAGGAATACAAGCTCATAGCAAAAGGAAAGAAGCAAGGAAGACTCTTCACCATGGAGGTAAAGCCATCAACCCCTCACACTGTCTAGTTGTCAATTGGAAATAAACATGTTGCAGAAATTGACTTATGGCATAAAAGAATTGGGCACATAAACTTACAAAGGATGAAGGACATGCAAAGGAAGGTCTTGGTGAGTGTTCTACCTGATCTTACATATGAGAATATGCAACATTTGTGCCATGCTTGTCAATTAGGAAAACAAAGCAGATTGCCATTCAAGAAGGGAGCACATGTGAGCAATGAAGTGTTGAATCTCATACACATAGATGTATGGGGACCTACAAGGGAGCCATCCATTGGAGGTAATAGATATTTTTGTCACATTTATAGATGATCATTCAAGGTTTGTTTGGATATTGCATGAAGTCAAATCGAAGGTGTTTTACCACTTCAAGAGGTTCAAAAACCTAGTGGAGAAGGAAACAGGGAAGTATATAAGGACTCTCAGATCGGATGGAGAGGGAGAGTATTTTTCAAATGAATTTTCACATTTTTTACATGAACATGGCATCAAAAGGCAATTCACTTGCAGGTATATACACCTCAACAAAATGGGGTGGCAGAAAGGAAGAATAGATACATAGCAAAAGTGGCTAGATCTTTGTTAAATGAAATGAATGTTCCTAACTCTTATTGAGCTGATGGAACAAATACAACCATATACATTATGAATAGGTGTCCAACCTCAGGAGTACATGGAGTTACACCTTATGAAGCTTGGTGTGGTACGAAACCCAACCTTTCACATCTCAAAGTATTTGGTTGTGTGTGTTATGTTCACATACCTCAAGAATTCAGACACAAGTTAGACCCGAAGGCAGATAGGTGTATATTTCTTGGATATTTTTTAGAGCAAAAGGGTTTTAGATGTTATAAACCTTGTACCAAAGATCTTAAGGTATCTAGGGATGTAATATTTGATGAGTTGCTGCCTTGGTATGGTAGCAAAGATGTGTTACAGGTTGACGATGCATATGAAGCCGAGAAGAAGTTCAAAGAGCAACAACAAATCATGGAGATAAGTGGTCCAAAAACTTCAAGCACACCATCATAGGAGAGTAATACATCATCTTGGCATGGATAGACAAGGAATGAAGCTCATTCAAGTGAAGGAAGTAGAAAAGCAAAGGAAAAGGCAAATGCCGAAGACCATCGATGGGTAGACATGGAATCTACATTTGATGAAGATATGGAAAAATTAGAAACTCTAGGATTTAAAGCATCTAAACCAAGGAGGAGGAGATTCCTACCACCTAATGGTGAGGTAAGGTTATCCAATAGGGTTAAGTACCCTATTCAAAGGTTAACTTATGATTCATTCATTGCAAGACACTATGCCTACATGAGTCAAGTTATAGCTTGTGAAGAACCTAACTTTTTTGAAGAAGCAAATAAGCATAGGGAATGGATTGAAGCCATGGAGGAGGAAGTCAAAGCACTTGAAAAAAATTATACTTGGTCATTGGCACCAAGAACAAAGGACATGAAAGTCATTGGCAACAAATGGGTGTACAAGGTAAAGAGGTATGCAGATGGGAGCATCTCTAGGTATAAAGCAAGGCTGGTTGCCAAAGGTTTTGCTTAAAACTATGGCATAAACTTTGAGGAAACATTCAGCCCAGCAACTAAGATGTCCACCATCAAAATTTTGATTGCAATTTCAGCCTCAAAAGGTTGGAAGATGTACCACTTGGATGTGAAGAATGCTTTCCTAAATGGAGAGCTCGAAGAGGTAGTCTTCATGGAGCAGCCCCAAGGCTTTGAAGATGAGAGGTTTCCACATCATGTATGCAGGCTAAAGAAGGCTCTTTATGGACTCAAGCAAGCCCCAAGAGCTTGGAACCAAAGACTTGTGGACTACTTGGTAAAATGTGGATACAATCAGAGTCATGCAGACCCATCACTCTTTGTGAAGAAGGAAGGTAGCAAAATTGTTTTCATTTGTATATATGTTGATGACTTGATCATTACAGGGGATTGAAGCCAACATCAAGGACATAAAGAGGAAGCTTGGGTGTGAGTTTAAAATCTCAGATTTAGGGATTTTAAGGTACTTCCTTGGGATTGAAGTACTATATAAAGAGGAATGTATATACTTGATGCAAAGGAAATACATTCTTGATCTTTTGAAGAAGTTTGGCTTGTGTGATTGCAAGCCCATTTCAAATCCATTAGAAGTAAATGTTAAACTAAGTGCTTATGAAGGTACCTCAAAGGATCAGTGAATGAAGGTCTATATTATCCATTTGATGATGGATTAAATGTACAAGCTTATTGTGATGTTGATTGGGCAGGTTTCAAAGATGATAGTGGACATGTTATCATGCTAGGGAAGAAGAACATCTCATGGATGTCAAAGAAACAACCAACCCTGGCTCTTTCATCGATCGAAGCTGAGTATAGAGGCTTAACACAAGTCTCATGTGAGCTTATGTGGCTCAAGAAGTTGTTTGTTGATCTTGATATGTAGGTTAAACAAGTACCTATTTTTTGTGACAACATAAGTAGCATATGCTTGGCTCAAAATCCGATGTTCCATGCAAGGTCGAAGCATATAGAAGTGCATTACCAATTTATTCGAGAAAAGATCATGTCAAAGGATGTCAAGGTGGAGCATGTCAATACAAAGGACCAATATGCAGATATGTTTACTAGAGAATTGGATGGAGTAAAGCTACAACACTTCAAGGCATGCATTGGAATGAAGGACCTATGCATTGAGACTTGAGGGGGAGTGTTGAAAATCAAGTCTCAATCATGAAAAAAAGCTCAACCACGAGTTTTGCAAGTGGAACAATAAAAAAGGAGGACCCAAAGTCATTGAATAAAGTTAGAAGCCCCACCAAACTCAATCAAATTCAAATCTCATCAAATCAACCACCAAAAAGTGCACCTACACTAATTGGTAGGTGGTTAGCTAGATTGTAGGAAAAGTAAAACTTTATATAAGCATCATCCCACCTTTGTTTCTTGAGTTGTATGCATTCCACAAGTTTCCCACTTAGTTTAGTGAAGTCATAAACTCCAGCAAGCAGCCCCCTTGCTTGCTTACCTCATTTTCTCATGATTTTGCTCCTCTCTATCTAGCGGTGTAGTTAGGCTTTTCCAAATTTAATTGTACCAGATTGCAAAGCATTGTTTGCTCTCTCATTATACTCATTTTCATTTATTTCAAGCTTCATTTGGTCTCTCATATTGTGCCCCAAATGTTTCTAGAGTTTCAAGTTATTTGGCTTAGTGAGTTGTGAGAAATTGCCAACTTTGTGAAGGTATATCTCTGCACATAGGCAAAGAGTATTGCAAACAGGTAGCCTATTTTGTAGAGGGTGGTTCTCCCAGCTGGAATATCCATTTGGGATGATTTAAAGTTTTTTGGGTAGTCTTATAGTCTACTACAAGTTTGCAAAATTTCATTATAAGTCTCTATACTGGTGCAGAGAAAAGTTCAGAACAGTGAGCATATATCACTCCTTGTGGACCTAGTGGAGGGCCGCCATCTTCCATTTTTGCATTGGGGTGTTAGAATCATCCCCCATCATTATCATCCATAGTAAAAATGTTCTAGAAAGATGCTCCATATCCTTTACGAGTCCGAATCAATTGAATCCTATTATTGATAGTCTGTATCTCTTTTGTCGTAAGTACCCAAGGAGCAGGTACATGTTGTTTCATGTCGATGTCTATCAAAAAATAGCCATAACTATGGTTTTGAGTTTTGATCCTTCAAAACCACCTGAGACATGGCAATTTTTTTGTAGACAGCTATGTCTTCAGGAGTCATTTCCTCAGTAGAAGGTATATAGATTAATAGTTTATATTTATAATTCTCATATGTTTTATTAATTTTTTTATATTTAATTTTCTTTTATCTTTAAATAAAGAGGCTGTTGCAAAGAAGAGAGTTGAGTGGGGCCACACATTGCACTTAGGCCAAATGGGCCATCATGGTTTTGTAGCTACATCTGTAAGTATATGTGTTATTGTAAGTATATTTTTTATTTTAGTTAAAATGTAAGAAACTAATCTTTTTTATTACACAAGCACCATGGAGATTATTTGCGAAGAACTTTTTTTTGCACTTAAAGTTATTCAACAACAAGTCCAAGGGATACGAGAAAGTGAAGAAAGGATTCTGCAACACAATATTCAAGATCTAATCATAGAGTTTCAAAGGAAAATTCAAGAGTTGCACATCATTGTAGATCAATCTTTTTCAAGTACCCCAATGGTAGCCAATATGAAGAAAATTTCGAAAGTGAGCATGCATAAGAAATTTCATGGGACAAGATCAAAGATTCAAGGATTTCTACAAGTGAAACTATTCATAAGAGTGCAACCGAAAAGGTACCCAGATAATGCTTCTCAAGTAGGAATCATAGGAACTCTATTATGTGGCCTTGATCTTTCATGGATTGCACCTATCCTTGAGAAGAATATGGATATTTTGTATGATTTAAAGGCCTTTTTTTTTGAGAGTTCACATCTTCTTTTTGAGATACCAATTGTTCACTTGTTGTCGAAACAAAGGTAAGAAAATTACATCAAGGAAATAGGCCTACGTCTACCTATGCATAAGAATTCAGACAAATAATTTGTGATCTCACATGGCATAAGGATTATTTTATCAACCAATTTTGATGGGGCCTATGTGATTATGTCAAGGACCTCATGTTAACCATGCCCAAGGTAAATGCTTTGAATGAATGCATGAATTAGGAAATCGAGTGTGATAATAGGTTGTTTGAGAGAGAAGAAGAACTCTACTCAAGATCGATAATACAAATTTACCTGAGTCCCTCAACAATATATATTGGAAGAATCTCAACTAGAGCTCATGCAATTTGATAACATCAAGATTAGAAGACTTACACTAAGGGAAAAAAAGCATCGAAAAGACAATCGATTATGCTTTTATTATGGAGATCATGATCATATGGTATTCAAATGTCCTAAGAAGAAGAAACAAGTTGGAATTAGGACTTCCACAATCACTATCCCATATCAATGTAATCATCATTAGAGTCAAAATATGAATACATCCCATCATGAGAATCAAGCAGTTGATTTTGCACCTAGATATACTACGAACCCTTTTAAGTTTCCTGGTCTATTGCCTACCCAGAAGTCTTGTTTTGAATTGATAATATCATGGATGACATTATCAATTGATAACCATCCTAAAAGCTCCCTTGAAAACCCATATAAGGAGGGGTTGGACACATATATTCTCAGTCTTACCAATGCCATTCTAAGGAGCTCAAGGAGTCACGATCACTAAATAAGTATTCTCAAAGTTCCAATTCGAGTTCTAGTTTTGTCCTTTGTTCTAGTCTCGTATCTTGGACATCTTTGCTTGTCCTATTGTAATATTGTAGAATGAGATCATGTTCAGTTAGTCCTTGTATTTAGTTCATCTTCCTTGAGGGAGATCTTGTAATCTAGATATCTTGCTTCATACCTACGGTTTTGGGTTGTGGGATCTTCTTTATCATGTCTAGTGGAGTTATCCATACCTAACCTGAGCTGTGGGACTTCTTGTATTAGTTACATATTCTTGTATTTATTCTCCTACGTGGATGATCTTTTAATTGAAAGCATAATTTTAAAATCTTGTCTAGTCCAACCGGATGGCACAATCTAGTGCTCCCCTGATTACACACACACACACACAACACACACACACACACACACACATATATATATATATATTATATATATATATATATATATATATATATATATATATATATATATATATATATATATATATATATATATATATATATATATATATATATATATATACATATATATATATATATATGTGTGTGTGTGTGTGTGTGTGTGTGGATTACATGGTCAAGTGGAGTTGAGTTGTTTAATCTTTGTTAAGGTGGGAAGAATGGGTACAACATTATAAGACTATGTTGGATGATTGTCATTAGGGGGCATCAATATAAACTTTTCATTGTAATTCAAGAAAAGAGAAGGAGCATGTGTGTCTTAAGACCATATATGAGGGAATTCAAAACTATAAATGTTAATGTTAGTGTCCATGTGAAAGCCCAAATATCCACCAAACACGTTTTTGTAACTTCTTCAATAAAACATATAGTGGCTTGGTCAGCTAGAATCTGTGAGTTCAACCGCATTTGTGAAATCTATGGAATTTTTGGTTCTGGTTCTCTCTTTATGTACTATGTATTTTTGCATGTTCAAGAGGTCTTTGCAAAGTATCGTGGAAGTTGCACAAAACTCAATTTTTGTATTGTGAGAGCATCATTGTGAAGCTCTTGTGAACGCAACTCCATCATAGTGCATCCTCATTATACCATTTCACTATTATTAGAGAAAATCACAACAAAAAATTTGTCGCTATTAGGTGAGTTGAGTGAGCAATGTCAATTTTGAGCACTTTCAATATTTGAGTCGTTAGATTCATTGTTGGCACCATTGGTTATTGAAAGAACTTGGAGAAGCTTGTAGGATGTAGAAAAATGAGTTGCAAAGCGATGACATTTGGTACAACCAACTGCATAAGACCATCCCTTGAGCTTATGGAGACTCAAATAGACCTTATAGGCATGTGATAAGTGTAATAAAATGCACTATGTACTTTGGAGCATCAAAGAGAAAGAGTTGATACAAAACAGATAGGTTTGTGCATTGATTAGCTCAAAAAACTTAATATATTTGGATGCAAAAATGAACTTCAAATGCCCATAAAAACCAATGTGATTAATATTAGAAACAATCCTTGAGCCTGACACTCAACAGTGGTACCTCCTATTTTTCAGGAATGCATAGAGATAGATCTTGACACAAAAGAACTGATATTTCTCCCAATTTACTCAATCAAATTCTGTGGAATTTTAAACACATAAATTAGAGACCAATACATTTCATATGAGTCCTTTGTCATCCAATTTGGAGCTCTCTAAAGAGAGCAGTAACCTCTACAAGCTTACTATTGTAGAAGAGAGCAAGACAATGATGGCCATAAGTGTATGTATATTGCTTCCCTGTAATGTACAAGTAATTTGAAGTCTTTATATTGACTATTGAAGTGTTCCATGAATTCTACAAGTGGAGTTTGATTCAAATGAAGGTAGTAAAGAGTTTTGGAGGGAATCAATTCACTTTCCTACAATCTAGGAAAAGTCAAGATCGAGTTTGATCTACTTTTTGATGATTGATTTATTCATTCATTGCAACTCAACCACGTCAAATTCATGGAATTCTAGCTCTGTTTTTATCCTTTTACATGTGTAAAGCTCTAGGCTTTTACAATGGTAAAAGATCCACAAAAAATCTTGTTCAAAAATACAATAAATGAGCATAAGTAAAAGAACTCTCCAACGGACATTCTTTCAACATAATCCAAGCGATAGCTTTTGATGTAGATCAGATGCGCCTCAAGTATAGTGTAAGCTTGATGTTCCAACAGCTCCTCCTCAAGCTAAAGTATGATTGAGTCTTGATTCTCTAATACGTTGAATACTTGCCATAGCTTTGAATCTACAAAGCTTTATTCCATCAAGTGCCTTCATCATCATATCTGCTACTTGCTTTTCATTTGGAACAAAAGAAATGTCAATCTCCTTTGCCATGAGCTTTTCCCTGATGAAGTGATAATGAACCTCTATGTGTTTGGTCCTTGCATGGAAAATAGGGTTTGCTACTAGATGCATGGAACTTACATTATCTCCAAATATGTGAGGTTTGGAGCTTACATGTCCCAAATCTATATACAATGCTTTTAACCATATTGCCTCTTGAATTGCTATGGTCAAAGTACTCTGCTTTAGTTGAGGATAAAGCAACTGTTAGTTGCTTCTTGGAACTCTATGACACTAGCTTTGAACCTGAAAATGCTAAGTAACCAGAGGTTCTTCTTCTATCATCCTTAGCTCTTGCCTAATCTACATCTGAATAGATTTTTGATATCCAAATATGGCGTAAGGATAGAATATACCTTCATTAATTGTACCTTTGCGATACTGAAGTACTCTCTTAGCTACGTCCATGTGTGTTCTTGTTGGAGAGTGAGAATTGACTAAGCACCCCCACCCTATATGAGATGTTTGTCCTTGTATAAGCACCATATATTAAGCTACCTACCAAGCTTTGATATTCTTTAATGTCTTAAATTTTCTCACCTTCATAAACACTAAGTTTATGATTGATCTCCAAAGGTGTACCTACAGGTTTAGTGTTCTCCATTTTGAACTTAAGTAGTAGATCCTAAATGTATCTTCTCTGAGTCAAATCCATTCCTTCATCTATGTATATGACCTGCATACCTAGGAAATATGTGAGCTCACCTAAGTCACTAATTTTGAACTCCTCTTGCATGTGTCTCTTAATCCTTTGAATGCCATTCAGATCATCACCTATCACAATAATATCATCTACATATAAACATAGATAGATAACTTCATTATACTCCCTTTTGATGAATAGTGAAGGATTTGAGTTGCTAGGTTTGAACCCTTGATCTTGAAGATACGTAACCAACCTGTAATTCCAAGCTCTAGGAGCTTGTTTCAATCCATACAATGGTTTCTTAATTCTGCAAACATAAGATGCATGATTAGGGTTTTCAAACCTGGAGGTTGTGACTATACCATGAGTTTGTGAGCATCCTTTGGTATCTAATCTTGCATTGTACCTGTAAATGGATCCATCTGAGTTTCTTTTAACTTTATATACCCATCTACAACCAATTACCTTTTGATTGGATGACATTGGAACCAAATCCCAAGTGTCCATGTCCTTCAATGCATCTATTTTTGCTTTCATGGCTTTTCCCAATTAGGGTTTACCTTTGCCTCTTCATAACTTGAGGGTTCCTCTAAAATTGAGTCTTTTGCCAAGTAGATTGAATGCTTTCTAACAAATTTGGAATCATATCCATACCTTTCTGGTTGTTTCTTCTCTCTTGTTGATCTTCTAGGTGCTTGCTTGGAGCATTCTGCACACTCCTACATCTTTGCTTTGCCTCTTGACTTCCATAGCTCGTAATCATTTTCCTTTTCATCTTGGTCATCATTTGTATTACTTCTTGGATCCTAGACCTATGTATCATCCTTGCATCCTAATTGATGAGAATCAGAATCAACATCATATGGTAGAGTTACCTTTTGTTTGTCTTCATCATACCAAGACGTGTTCTTCAAACACATCTCTACTTGTAGTGACTTGCTTGGTTCAAGGATTATTGAACATGTAACCCATCTGAGTTGAGTCATACCCAATAAACACTGCCTTTGTTGCCCTTTCATCTAGCTTACCTCTTATTTGTGATAGTACATGAACATAAGCTAAACAACCAAACACCTTGCAATGTCCAAGACTAGGTTTTCTTCAATACCATGCTTCATAAGGAGTCTTACCTTGAAGTGATTTGGGTGGTAGTCTATTGACAAGGTACAAAATAGTTGAAATAGCCTCTGCCCATAGGTAATGTGGAAACCTCTTCTCTTCAAGCATTGTGCTCGTTGATCCAACCAATGCCTTGTTTCTCCTCTCTACAATTCCATTTAGTTGAGGAGAGTCCCTGCTAGTCACTTCACTTTTGATACCTTTATCCTCCAAGAACTCATCAAACTCTTTGGAGAAGTATTCTCCCCCTCCATCAGATCTGAGCTTCTTGAGTGATCTACTTGTATGATTCTCCACATGTGCTAGATACTTTTTGAAGGAATCAGACACTTCATTCTTACTCATTAGGGCAAAAAATGGACCGTGTAAGGATTTCAATTAGTTATGGTTAATCTAGATTAATCTTGTCAAATCATATTTGAAAATTCCATGTAGGCTCATTTAAAACATATCTTCCAAGAATATATTAGTTTTGGAAGAGAGAGAAAGTTCATGTCAAAATCATGAAAAGTGATATGCCTTTGTGCCCATGGGATGTTCAAAAAATTTGAAAATTTCCCTCTTATCCTTTTACTTGTATACTGGTGTTTTTAGGACATGTTCCACCTTTTTGCTCTACTCTTGAAAGCAAACCAACTTCTGTCTTTTTCATAATTCTAGATGCATTTTCCATGGAGAGCCCCAATCCAAACACTTTCACGGAACTTTCAATGAGCAAGACTTTGTTTCATAAGTTCCATACCAATATGATGCAGACTCATAAGTATGAAACAATCAAAAAGGTCTCTTGAATATTTGTATGACCTTGTGAAGCTGAAGCATCATGCAAAGAAGGCAAAAAGAATATTGACATATGGATAGATGAATCTACTTATCCAACTGATCCTTGAATTAGAAGGTACCCACCTTTTCATAATCTTCATGATTTTATTAGATTTTTAGGAGATGGTGATGAGGGTTTATGTGGATATTTTCCAAATTTGTGTGAGTTCTCAAACAACTACATGAAATACATAAAACAGATGAATTTTCACAGATCATGAGGTAGATATGCAACATGTTATATCTGATATGTATGTGATTGATTTCAAAAGGGCAATCACAGAGCTAGAGCTTGGATTGTCAAAGGCATAACTTACTACTTGGTGAGCCTTAAGGAGATTATTTATTCCAACATTACTTTTTCAAAAAAACATCTCATGGTCTTAATCTTTATGTTTTTATAGCATATCCTATTTTTGCATGGTCCATTCTTTGTGGAAAAGGAATTCTTGCCACATGGGACACTTCTGAGATGGAAAACTCTCATTATGAAGCAAGAACAAGCTTCTTCAGATGCACAAGAAAAGAAGTTACACAAATTAATCCATTCAAAGAGCTTTTTGATTAGTTCTTTGGAAGACAAATACAAAGGAACACATGCCAAAAATTTTCAACAGATCACTGAAGATATCAATGTGACTTAAATCCTTTTAGGGAAAAGCTTGATTAAATACAAGAAGAGTGACATCTCATTCTAATGTGAACCTGAAGGTACAAGATGGTATCAGATAGGATTTGAAATATGTTTTGGTATTTTTCTTACCAAAAACTACATATGGATGTATTTACAATTTTTGAACCCATAGAATTGATGATACAAAAAGGCATTATTCTTCTTTGAGTCTTTTGAATGAGCTTGACTTTGGAAAATCTCCTCTACAAAGCTTATGTTCAACAAAGAATGAATCTGGAGTATAAATCTTTTCCTTTTTTCTCTAAAGCTTTCATTGTGCTCTTCACTCTATTAAGAAAATTGTCTTCATCTAATATAAATATCTGCAAAAAAAAGTAACAATGGTAAGATTCTACATATGATAGGAAAAAGGAATCATGAAGCAAAAGGAAGTTGCATATGAAAATGAATTAAAAAAAACTCAAATTAAGATATGAGTCACGGACGTGACCAACTCAAGCGATTAGGCTCATTGGAAGATCTTGGATGGGCCTAATCGCTTGAATCCGTCATCCCTCAAAATTATGAGAAAACCATTTGGCCTATTTCTTTTGCAAATACCTATGAATGATAAGGGACAAGCGAGTTGTACATGGGAAAAATGAAAAAATGTCATTTTTGACATGAATCTAGGACACAGCCAATTCAAGGGATTAGGCTCATCAGGAAATGTTGGGTCCTAATCGCTTGAATCAGTTGTGTGTGAAAATCAGTACAAATAGGCTCATCCAAACCTTTGGGTATCAGAATGATGCAAATAAACAATTGATCTTAGGGTTTTGACATGTTCCGGACACAATGGTAGTATTAGTTTCTATAAATTCTAAACGAATAATAAGATATAGAATTTTACATGCAATCTGAGGTTCAAGATGACTTACTTTGTATCTAGGACATCAAGGACCTTGCATAGGGAGAAAACAAAAAATCTCAAGTAAAGGAATGAAACTAGGGCATGATTCATTCAAGCAATTAGCCCCATTCAAGGTCTTCTAATGGGCCTAATTGCTTGAATTGGTTGTATTTCAAAATCATAAGAAATAGAGGCTAATTTGCCCATTTCTTTGGGTAATGTCTATGAATGATGAGGAATAAGGGGATTCTGTATCTTATTATTGGTTTAGAACTTGGAGTAACTTATACTACCGTTGTATCTCGAACATGCCAAAACCCTAAGATTGATTGTCTATTTGCATGATTCTGATACCCAAAGGTCTTGATAATCCTTTTTGTACTAATTTTCAGATGACCGATTCAAGCGATTAGGCCCATCCAACATTTCTAGATGAGCCTAATCGCTTGAATTCGTCGTGTCCTAGATTCATGTACAAATAGCCTCAACAAGACCTCTTGGTATCAGAATGATGCAAATAGATAGTCAATCTTAGGGTTTTGGCATGCTCTTGATGCAATGGTAGTATTAGTTTCTCCAAATTCTGAGCCAATAGTAAGATACAAAAGTTCACATGGAATCTAATGTTTAAGATGACTTCCTTTATGTCTAGGACATTAAGGATCTTGCATAGGCAGAAACCAAAAATCTCAAGTAATAGAATGAAACTAGGGCACGACTGATTCAAGTGATGTAGCCCATTCAAGGTCTTAATTCTGCACAAGAGATACATGCCTATCTGATTGCACATGGATTTGAGAACAGCCCAACTAAAAGCACCTTATATGTTAAGCATGCTAATGATGTGCTTCTGATTATTGTTGTGTATGTTAATGACATGCTATGCACTGGTCCTATTGAGGAGAATATTATTGATTTTAAGGCTGATTTGCATGCCTCATTTGAAATGTCTGATTTGAGGCATTTGCATCATTATTTGGGCATTCAATTTATGCAAGTTGATGGTGGAATGGCTTTCTGTCAAACAAAATATATTGACACATTATTGCAGCATTTTGGCCTTGAAGACTGTAAGTCTATTGCCACTCCTATGGAGACAGGTTTACGATTGAGTCTTCATGATGTTGGAGATGCATTTGATGCTATCCTCTATTAGCGGGCTACTAGATGCTTGATTTACTTATGCAGTACTCAGCTAGATATTCAGTTTGCTGTCTCACAGATGAGCACCTTTATGCATTGCCCTGGTGTCAAGCATTGGCAGGCGGTTAAGTGCATCTTTTGCTACTTGAGTGGTACCCAACTACTTGGATTGTTTTATCCCGAGTGGGGATCACTACCGCCTGATTTGCATGCTTTTTGTGATAGTGATTGCACTAGTTGCTATGACACTCGTGTGTCCACTAGTGGTTTTTGCTTCATGCTTGGTAGATCATGTATATCTTGGTTGAGCAAGAAGAAGCCTACTGTGACCACTTCCAATCATGAGGTTGGGTATAGGGCATCTTTCACAGTGGCTTTTGAGAGTGTGTGGCTCAGACTCCTTATGGCTGATTTGGGTGTTGGTCAGTCTTCTGCCACCACCATCTTCACTAACAGTCAGAGCTCATTGGAAGTTGCGAGGAACCCTATGTTCCATGCTTGCACTAAGCCCATTGAGGTGCATTATCATTATGTAAGGGAGAGGTTCTCTCCTAGAGAGATCAGCTTGGCATATGTGCCCACGCAGGAGAACATTGCAGAGCTTTTCACAAAGGCTCTACCTCGAGAGAAGTTTGAAGCTTTCAACAAAGCTTTGGGCTTACTTCCTTTTGTGGATTGATTCCACATAGCTTGGCACTTCCTTATACATGAGTGCGAGCTCCTTGTTCACCGCATCATTTCCAAGGGGGATTTGTTGATATATTTAGGTCGTGATGTGTGTGAACACACTAGGACCACCGGGGCACTTTTTTCCCTCTTTAGGAGGTTTTTTTCCCATGGCTTGTATATATGCCTATAGCCCTAACGGGTTACTTATCTTTGTACATTCTAGTGGTAATACATTCAGTATTATGTGTTGTGCTCCAAGCTTCTTCTTCTTCCTTGTGTTGTTCGCATGCTTTCATAGAAGTCTAACTCCAACATTTCTATATAGAGCATTCATTCATATAGCTAGAGAAATGACCCTTGTTTGGACATGAACGATTCAAGCAATTTGGCCCATCAAAGAAGCTTGGATGGCCTTAATCGCTTGAATTGGTCGTGTCCAAAGAGATCAAGTATATGTGCCTCTTTGCTTTTCCTCATTATAAAGAGTTTTGCCACCTTTGATTATGTAATGAATTTCACATTCCACAAGTTGTTGATGGAGAAACAAGACATTCAAGTTATTAGAGCCATTGGAGAACCACAAATGGTCCTAATTGCTTGAATTGGTTGTCTACATTGAAACCAAATTTTTTATGTCTATTTGTTTTTCTCGAGTATTATAAACATCTTACCGCTAGTTTATGTTATGGAATGCACATGAAAGCACTTGAGGGCTTGCATTATTTGACATGACCAATTCAAGCAATAAGGGTAGTCTGATTACTTTGGATGACCCTACTTGCTTGAATCGGTTGCCTCCATTCATAACTTTCATTTGAAGTATATTGGCTTATTGAAAGTCAGACATGTATGATCATGGATTTTTGTCATGAAATACACAAGAGATCACTTAATGGCTTGCCTTTTTGGACACGACTGATTCAAGCAATATGGGAAATTGGACAAGTTTGGGTGGCCCTTATCGCTTGAATTGGTCGTGTCTTTAATCCCTCCATTTGCTTACTTTTTTCTTTCATATCTATAAAGATTATGTTTTTTGCTTTCTTGAAGATGACAAGATGTGAAGAGTCCTTGATACATCTAGTTTAGATTTTAGTTTGTATGGTCCTACTCCAGAAGTGTGAAGAGGTTGTTTCAAGAAAGGTCTTTGTCATGGATCCACTTGTGAATGAGTGTATACCTTTCAAGCATGGAGAAATTGGTCACTTTCTTAAGAACAAGTTTGACTTATATTTACAAAGGCCATTGGAGTTTAATAATAATCAAATTCAATAGATACCAAGCTTTATTTATGAACTCCCTCCAATCACAACATGGCAATTGCAAACTATAAGCTCTAGTGCACTTTTGATTCACTTTTGTATCACCACATTGCCATGAATTTTGATATTGTTTTATCTTTGGAGTGTTTCCAAGCTTTTGAAGATGCACATACGATCCAGAATCGCCTCCACCACCTGGAGATAAGAAGACAAAAGATAAGAAGAAAGGACCTCCTATTCATTCTCCACTTAAGCATGTCACAAAGAAAAAGGACCAAGGTGAAGGCTCCAAAAAGAAAAAGCATAAAAAGAAACAAACGATGTACAATTTCTGATACCTGTGATTAGCTCTAGATAGAAATCCCATGTCTTTTCAGCATATGTTGGAAAATATTTATTTGTTCTATTTTTTTGTAAATACTAATTATGTACAAAAGGAACCTTTCAAAGCACTCTATTTAGAGAACAATGTATTGAGGAATGATGCCATTCTATCTTTATCTAGAAGATAGTATGTTTGTACATAGTGCTCAATATTTCAACTTCTAAAGGTTGGTGATCTTTATTTCTCAAAAAGAGGAAGCGTGTGTGCTGTGCCTATGATTTATGAGATTAATTAAGATGAAAAATGTTTAGCATTTATTTTTTCCCATTAATACTATATCTTGATTTTTTAATCTCAGAAATGTAGTCCTTACCTTGCATAACTAATATTTAGAAAAGAAAAAAGGCACGACCGATTCAAGCAAAGAGAGCAATCAGAGAACTTGTGATGGCCCTAATTGCTTGAATTGGTCGTGTCTTGTAATGCATGTACCATTTATTATTATGACGTCTCCAATACCTATCCTCTATAAGTAATAATTTTGTAAAAAAGAACCACATGGCCAATTCAAGCAATAAGGGCCCTTGGAGGTCTTTGGATGGTCCTATTTGCGTGAATTGGTCGTACCTTTTCACATGTATTGCATTAAGATTAAAAAAAAGACATGACCAATTCAAGCGATTAGGGCAGTGAAAGAACCTCTGATGGCCCTTATCACTTGAACTGGTTGTATCTTGTATCTCCTCCAATTTTTTCCATTTTGTAATATTCCTTTCCTTAAATTCTATGTATAGCTTGTTAGTCACTGAAATGAAGAATTTCCACATCTTAACATTTATCCTTCATTATCAATCTTTATACATTAGTTTTTACTAGTTGTTGTCTAGGAGGAAGTCTTTGAACAATAGAAACTTTCCAAGTCCAATGATATAAAGCATAATAAAACGAATATGAATATGAAGAGTGCATACATAAAACAAAAAGTGACAAAAATATTTAGCACTCAATGTCTTTGTTTTCAACCAAGAGAAAATATTATCATTTTTGGTGGAAAAAAAAGGGGCAAGATTGGTTACACTCTTAAAGGTTGGAACTTGATCACTTTGGGTGGCAAGCAAGTAATGCAAGCTAGTGTTTTCTCTGATATAATGTTTACCATGGCACCATCAATTGAGAATGTGAACCATGGTGAAACCTCATCAAGGTGCTTTAGAAGATTTCTAACATTTTTAAGTTTCCAATTTATAGTGACAATTATTTTCCTCGATTGAAAATCTCGATGCATCAATAATTCTATTTTGAACTTTGTCTTTTTCATGCTTTGGTCCTTTCTTCTTCCCTTCCACTTGCTCTTGCTTGCGAAGTTGGCTTGGGAAGTCTCCTCTTCATCTTCTTCCTTCTTCTTGCCTTTCAGCTTCTTGTCCTTTTTATCTGCATATAGAGCACTAGTTGAATTACCATGATAGGAGTTCCTTCCTTTATGCTATTGTTGGCCTCTTGATTGAAGATTTGTCTAAGAAAGATGTTGAAGTTTGGAGTTTGCACATCCATGATGAGATCATAAGCCGTGGTGAAGGATTGCCATTGCTTATCACTTTGAATCCCATTGAGAATTTGCCTCATGATAGCCTCTTCTTCAATCAACTCTCCAATGGATGCTAACTGATCCGAAACCTCCTTGACCTTGGTAACAAAATCTGTGATGGTTTATTTAGGTGTTTTCTTCATTTGATTGAACTCATTCCAAAGATGATTGTTTCTTGCTTTGGTACGAGCAGAAAAGAAAGTCTCAAGGGCATCCCAAGTCTCTTGAGATATCTTGCATCCTCTAATATGTGGTAATA
This sequence comes from Ceratopteris richardii, assembly GCA_020310875.1. Classification (NCBI taxonomy): domain Eukaryota; kingdom Viridiplantae; phylum Streptophyta; class Polypodiopsida; order Polypodiales; family Pteridaceae; genus Ceratopteris; species Ceratopteris richardii. The sequence goes on from CM035430.1 coordinate 138,348,316, forward strand.
GAAATTCAAAGATAGAGTTTAGTATGTATGGCCTTCCTTGAGCATCACTTGCACACCAAAGTGTGAGCTTATCTATCTCCTCTTGTGTAGGTCCTCTTTTGGAACTTGGAATAGGCATAGCTTCATCACCTGCTATAATTCCATAAAGATTTCTACCTTGAAAATAGGCCTTCATTCTGATTTGTCAAGCTGCATATTTGTGTCAATCAAACTTCTCAATCATTGAGGGAAAGCCATCACCCATTTTGATCTAGCTCTGATACCACTGAAAGAACTTGGAGAAGCTTGTAGGAGGTAGAAAAGTGGGTTGCAAAGCGATGAAGTTCGGTCTAGCCAATCGGCACAAGACCAGCCCTTGAGCTTATCGAAACTCAAATAGACCTTATAGGCATGTGATAAGTGCAATAAAATGCACTATGTACTTTGGAGCATCAAGGAGAGAGAGAGACGATACAAAATATATAGGTTTGTGCATTGACTAGCTCAAAAAACTTACTATCTTTGGATGAGACAATGAACTTCAAATGCTCATAGCTACCAACATCATTACAATTAGAAAACATCCTTCTTAATTAGTGATACACATAAGGTTGAGTGTATAGGATGCAAAAGATTACAAGGAATAAGCAAAATATGCTTTTGGAATGAACCTTATACTCAAGAGTGGTACCTACTATTTTTCAAGAATGCACAGAGATAGACCCCGAGATAGAAAAAATAGGATACTAAACCGAATTCTTTGAAATGGTACACACATAAACTAGACACTAATAGCTTTCCAATGAGACCTCTATCATCCAATTTAAGGCTGTATAGAGAGAGCAGCAACCTCTACAATCTTATTATAGTTGAAGAAGATGATGCAGAAAAATGAAGGAGCAAGAGAATGATGGCCACAAGTGTATGTATATTGCTTCCATGTAATGTACAAGTGATTTGAAGTCTTTATATAAAATGTTGAAGTGGTCCAAAATGTCTACAAGGGAGTTTGAATTCAAATGAAGGCGGTAAAGGTTGTTGGAGGGAATCAATTCACTTCCTACAATCTAGGAAAAGTGAAGATCCATAAAAGATATTTCCTACCTCAAATTCATGGAATTTGGACTTTCTTTTTATCCTTTTACATGTGTAAAGCTCTAGGCTTTTACAATGGTAAAAGATCCATAAAAAATCTTTTTAAAAAATACAATAAATGTACATTAGTAAAAGAACTCTCCAATGGATATTCTTTCGATGTAATCAAAGCGATAGCTTTTAATGTAGATCAAATCCACCTCAAGCATAGTGTAAGTTTGATGTTCCAACAGCTATGTGCAAGGAAGGACTTCAATGATCAAGAACAAAAATGTTCCGATACTTCCTAGGAAATTACCTATTCTTATAGTGTTCTCCCCTAAGGCATGCTTAACTGACAGTTTTGTCGACCACTAAGCCCTTGTTGCTTAATGATTATAGGAGTGAAGATACTTAAGGTGAATGTTATTTTAAAGCCTTCAAATCATCTTCTTGGGCTCTCTCTATGGATTTTCTAAGATTTTCCTTTCGGTTCCAAGTTGGGAAAAATGGAATCTATTTTTGCAATTCTAGGATTCTTTCACTACAAGGAATACGGGCGCATAGCAACAGTTAACTCGACACGATTTCATTGCTATAAAATTGTGTAAAGCATTGCAACAATTTTCGAGAATGGAACATCGGTTAAAGGACAAAAATTTTGACGTTTTTATCGCTGTGTGGCGTGATGGGATATGCAACGGTTACATCGAGTGTCGCTAAAGCGACGATTAAAAAATCATCACGTAAGTGATGCTAATCTACATCACATAAGCAATACTAATAATCATCGCATATGTGATGCTATCTACACAGGCATTTATGACATGTTAGCATCGCTTACATGATGGGTTTTTGATGAAAAAAGTTAAAACGTTGGAGGCTCTTCGATTGATATCTACACGCATCTGATTGAAGAGCTCTCCAATGTTCACAATTGTGATGTGCTTATGAGCTGAAATAATTGCTTGCAAAATTGTTGTTTTTTCTAATCTCTATCTAATTGTCTCTCTCTCTCTGTTTCTCTCTTTCTACCTCTTTCTATCTTTGAATTCTCTCTCTCTCTCTCTCTATTGCAAGTTATTCAAGAAACTAAGCAAGTAAAAAATATGTCTAACTATTGTAAGTACAATTTCCATTCTTTGTCTATCATTTGAATTGTGTTATTTTCATTAATTAGCATACTATTACTTATTGATATGCACATATACACTTATACATGATGAAGATGCACGTTCACACATATACACATATACACATGCACATACACACACATATATACATACACATACATGTGCACATACACTTACACATACACACACATACACATGCATACGCACAAACATTTCTGCAACCACATAAAAAGACTTGCATGCATGCATTATTGCATATATACATACACATACAACTACACACATTAATATATACTTAACATGTATATGCACATCCACATGCATGCACATTCACATGCATGCACATGGATGCAAATGGAAATGCATCCACATGCACATGCATGCACATGGATGCAAATGGAAATGCATCCACATGCACATGCATGTTTCATACATATACACATGCATATACATACACTTTTATATGTTTATACACATACACTTTTATATGTTTATACACATACACTTTTATATGTTTATACACATACACATACATATGCACATACATATATACACACACATACACATATATACACATATATATGCACATACGTACACACACATGCACATACATAAATATATAAATATACATGCACATACACACATATACACATACACTTACACATATACATGCACGTACATATACACACATACACATGCACATGCATATACACATATATACACATGCACATGCACATACATACATATACACACACATACACATGCACATACACATACATACACATATACACTTACACATGCACATGCACATACATGCATATACACATATACATATGTACATACATACATATACACACACATATTACACACATATACATGCACATATGTACACACACATATGACACCCATATACATGCACATACATACATACATATACACACATACACATGCACATGCACATACACATACATACACATATACACTTACACATGCACATGCACATGCATGCATATACACATATACATATGCACATACATACATGCACATATATACATAGATACATACATATACATGCATATAGACACACTTACACATATAGATATATACCTACATGTACATATATACATTTTATATACACACAAGCACACACAAAAGTGTCTCTATGAAAAATTTTTGCATCATGTTTGAAGTATCTCGTTTAAGGCTCTACATTTAGTTAACTATAAGAAAATTCCTTGATTTTATTTTCTCTCTAGAATTTCTAAATTTGCAGGACTCAAATGAGATACTTGGAGATAGATTTTGACCTAAGTCATCTCGAACACTATCGTATAGATCGAAGAGTTAAACATTTCTGTGTCTCACAAGCTTATGTTGATTCCTCATTGTTTTTTAGTTTTTGAAAAGTGTCATTTTTAGGTACTTTAAAAAAAGTGGGCTTTTTCTATTTCTATTTGAATCCGTGATTTTGAAGCATTTGTGTTGTCATGCACACTTACAGATGTCTTTGGATATGTCTTTTCATTGCTTTTCTTCTATTTTTGGATAGGTACCACTAAAGAAAGCACTTGGCTACTACAAATGCATGGTTTTGTGAAAGTTTTGGATACAACATGGGGAAAACCAACTTTTTCTATATTTTGTGGATCACACACTTCCTTGGGGCATGATAAAATTTGTTTTGAAGGAGATTTGTTGTGTTAAGCAGTGTGTGTGCATATATGTATGTGTGTATGCATGTGTATGTGTGTATGCATGTGTATGTGTATGCATGTGTATGTGTGCACTGTGTATGCACGCATATGTGTATATGCATGTGTATGTATAAAACGGTTTAGAGAGGGAATATAAAACTTTTCATCCCTTTATTTTTCCTACATGCATAAAGTGACCTGATTATTAATTCTAAACATTAACCCCACAATCTAATGTGAAAAGTTCAAAAGTGAACTATTTCACTATCAAAAGGCCAATTACAATTCTTCCTCCCTTTTAAGAACTCTATCCTCAGAGTTGGAAAGAAGAATAATGCACCAAAAAATCATCTAAGTTCACCCAATTCGAATCTTCAACTGTATATGTGTGCCATTTCAGCAAAATCTCTATTATAGTTCTATTTCTAAGTAATCTTTCCCTCCTATCTAATACTAGATTAGGTCGAAGCTCAAAAGAGGCATCATCTTTCAGTTTATAGTTGTCCTGCAAAACATGAGCAACATTAGGTACATATCTTTTAAGTAAGCTAACTTGAAATACAAGATGCACATTTCAATGTTCAGGTAATTCCAACAAATAAGCAAGAGATCCAATCTTATTCAAAACTTTAAAATGACCTATGTATCATGTAGTAAGTCCATGATCCTTCCATAGCAACACATTAGATCGGTGAGGATTGACTTTAAGAAATACCATGTCTTCTCTTTGAAATTCAAGTGGCCTTCTCTTCAACTTGTATAATTTCTTTTGTCTTCTCTGAGCTTCTTTTATGTGTTGCTTAATTTTTCCAAGTTCACCCATCTTCTCAAGCATTTCTTTATATACTTCTACTTTATTTGGAAAACTAGAAAACAAAGGTGGAGAAAAATAATTATAACCATACATAGCCTCAAATAAAGTCATTTTTATAGATGCATGCAATGCACTATTGTATGGAAACTCGACTAAGAGAAAATATTCACTCCAATTATCCTTCTCTTCATTCAGGTATATACATAACATATCTTCAAGTGCTCAATTAACCCTCTCGGTTTCCCCATTAGTTTGTGGATGGAAATATGTATTCATATTAAGTTGCATTCCAATGGATTAAAATTTTTGTTGTCCAAAAGTTTGATGTGAATCTAGAGTCTCTATGAGAAATTATGTTTGTAGTTTTCCATGCAGCAAAAAAAATTGCTTTACAAATTATCTTGCAACATTCAAGGTAGTATCAGTCTTTTTCATATGAAAGAAATGTGCCATCTTGGTAAGTCGATCAATTACCACAAATATGGTATCATGTTTACTTCTGGTCATAGGTAATTTAGTGATAAAGTCCACAAAGATAAACTCCCACTTCTGATTTGGAACATCCAAAGGTTGAAGCATTCCAAGATTCTCTCAATCTCAAATTTTACTTGTTGACAATTTAAACATTCACTAAAATGTTTTCTAAAGGTAGTCATGCCAAAATGTCAGGAGAGCACTAGATTGTGCCCTCCCGCTAGACTAGACAAGATTTAAAATTATACTTTCAATTAAAAGATCACCCATGTAGGGAAAATAATACAAGAATATGTAACCAATACAAGAAGGATAGCTCAATTAGAGATAATACACGAGATCCCCACAACCCAAGATCATAGGTATGAAGCAAGTTATCTAGATTACAAGAGCTTCCTTAAGGAAGATGAACTAGATACAAGGAATACCTGGACAAGATCTCGTTACAAGAGAAGATGTTCAAGATACATTACTAGACAAGACTAGAACAAAGGACAAAAGGTGATCAAATCTCCTTTAGCTCTCAAGACTAGCATTGGCAAGATTGAGAATATATGTGGTCAACCCCTACTTATATAGGTTTTCAAGGGTGGTTCTACGATGGTTACAAATTGATGATGTCATCAATGATATCATCAATTCAAAACAAGACTCCTAGGTATTAGAATAAGGTAAATCGCCATTCAATCTTAGGGTTTTGGCATGTTCAAGATGCCATGGGAGCATTGGTTTCTCCAAATTCTGAACCAATCATGAGATCAAGAAATCTGAATAGAATCTAAGGTTCAAAATGGTTTCCTTTGTGTGATATATATATATATATATATATATATGTGTGTGTGTGTGTGTGTACACATACACACACACACACGCATATATATATATATATATATATATATATATATATATATATATATATATATATATATATATATATATATATATATATATATATATATATATATATATATATATATATATATATATATATATATATATATGCATGCATGCATGCATACATACATACACACACACACACACACATATATATATATATATATACATATATATATATATATATATATATATATATATATATATATATATATATATATATATATATATATATATATATATATATATATATATATATGGCCATGTTTGTGTTTTCATGAAAAACTGGCCTCAAAAGACAAAAGAGCACTTTCAAAGTTCCAATGTGGAAATTTAGCTTTTGGATTAAAAAAACTATGATAGTGTTTGAATTAGACACATGAAGCTTATTATACACACCTTAATACTCAAAAAGAGATGAGTGAGAGATAAATAGTGTAATAGGCCTTTCAATAGTGAAATAATTCATTTTTGAACTTTTCAAATTACATTATGAGGATAATGTTTAGAATGAATAATTAGGTCATTTTATGCATGTAGGAAAAATTTAGGGATGACAAGTTTTATATTCTCTCTCTAAACCTTATCTGCATCATGTTTTTTGGTTGAAAATTGAATGTGAAGATGAAAGAATTAGGAGAAATTTTTTATGAGAGAACGGGAGACCATGCATAAGAAAATAAACTTTTGTCTGAATTTTTTGTTAATCATGTTTTAAGTACCTCATTTTAGGCTCTATATTAAGTTCACGATAAGAAAATGCCTTGATTTTATTCTCTATAGAATTTCAAAACTTGCAAGGCTGGAAAGTGATACTTGGAGGCAGACTTGGACCTAGATCATCTCAAACACTCGTGCATGAGTTGAACATTTTTTGTCTCACAAGCTTAATCCCACATAGTTTTTGAGTTACACGGCTTTGAAAAGTTTTGTTTTTAAGAACTAAAAAAAAAAGAAAGTGGGCTTCTCTATTTCTATTCGAACCCATGATTTTGTAGCATACATGTTGTCAATGTCTGATTTTCTCTTATCTTGTGCAAGTTCTCTGTTTTTCTTTCTTTTGATATTCTTGAGTGATGAGACGCTTGTGATTGAGGATATTGTGTAATTAAGTAAATGTTACAAGTGGTATCATCTTAGAGAATTACTCAAAGAACGAGATGAAAAGCAAGTAGAAGGTGCAACATATTTGTTTGTGGATTTGAATGATGAATTGGATGAAGGTGAGGGAACATCTAGTGTCCCTAGAGGAAGACAAAAATGCAATTATGAAGATATGGTGAGAAGAAGAGCAATGAAGATTTGGAGGCATCGATTGAAGAGCTAGAAGATTTCCTTGATCTTCGACAATTGAGGAGTCCAAAGCAAAGGTTGGGATCCTACACCTATGTGGCATTGCAAACCTATGGTGGAAGTCCTATATGCAGGCTCTGATGCATTCTAGTCTAGTTCTATGAAAGGAATTTAGAGAGCAAGTAGAAAATTGTTACTATTCTCCACACTACCATATGGAGAAAAAATGGAGTTTTACAAGTTTCAACAAAACAAGAGTGACAAGCATAGCTTGTCTATTCACAACTACAAAGAAAATTTCCTACGTCTTCACAAATATGCATTACAAGTTAGTGGTGATGCTCTGAAGAGCAAGTTTATGGAAGGACTTCATGAGGAGCTTCACTATCAAGTGAAGGGATTTGGATATGGCTATTTTTTGAATGCTATTGCGATGGCCGAGAATTTTGAGAAGATGAAGAATTTCAATTTGTAGAAGGCAAATAGAAAGAGATTCATTGTGATGAGACAAAGGCCACATTGACTTGCTACAACAAGCATGAACAATTCTAAGAAGACTCTATCTTCTAATAATCAAGGTATGAATCTTGTTAAGGTGGAAAATCAAATGAGGCATCAACCTATCTATTGAGAGTAAGACCCTGATTTTATTGAGTGGGAAAAAAGACTCGGTTTGTGTTTTTGTTGCGGGGAGCAAGGGCATCAGACATATGAATGCGCAAACAAGGAAATCTTTTTGCATGCACAATCGAAGGTGATAAACATCATTGAGGAACATGCAACAATTGAGAAAGCAGATGATGGAGGTAAGTGCCCTAACTCTACTTTACATTGCATGGAAGCTAGTTCTTTCCCAAGGGCTTCTCCAATTACAATTTCGGATATGATTTCTATGCATGGAATCGGATTTCTAATCAATTTGAGTAGTATGCATTGTTTATATCTTTCAAATTGGTACAGAGTTTAGGGATACACCTAAATATGCAGATAGCAAGACCTATAGAGATGGCCAATGGATGACTACACTATACAAGGGTACATTGGAAACCTTGCATTTACTTTTCCTAATAGTTGTATTTTTTGGCATTTCCATGTGATTGAAATGAAACAGAGTGATACAATTATAGGCATGGACAGGTTAGTTCAGAATTCTGCAACAATTGATCGCAAACAAAGAACAATCACTTTAAGGCTAGACAGTGAATCTATCCACATTCTAGGTGATGTACATAATCGTAAGTCTATTCTCATTTCTACTATGCAGATAATTAGATATATATGTGATGGTTGTAGAACATTTTTAGTGTATGTGAACAATCTGCATGACAAAGGTGATGATGAAGAAAATCTTTTGAAAGTATGCAAAGGTATTTCCAGAAGACTTTCCTGGTATACCTGCACCTAGGCAGATTGGCCATGCCATTGACCTTTATATGGGAATTGAACCATATTCTAGAGCACCCTATAGATTTAACATAGATGAATTAAAGGAGATTAAGATTCAATAAGATGATCTTTTGAAGAAAGGCTTGATAAGACCGAATGTACAACCTTGGGTTGCACCTGTTTTATTTTAGAAGAAGAAAGATGCCTCATATAGATTATGTATTGACTATAAGGGGTAGAATAAAAGGACAATTAAAAATAAGTACCCACTCCCTCACATAGATGACTTATTAGGTCAATTAAGTGGAGCAATTGTATTCACTAAGATTGACTTAAGATCCCAATCTTACCCAATTAGGATCAAAACAGAAGATATACCCCAGTCATATTTTTGAACACGTTATGTCCACTATAGGTTTATGCTTTTATCTTATGAATTAAAAAACACTCATGCTATGTTTATGTGCTTGGTGAACAATGTTTTTCATGATTGCCTAGACAAATTTATCTTAGTATTTCTTGATGATATATTTTTATACTCTAAAGCTTATCTTGAGCATGGTGAACATCTCAAAAAGACTTTGCAAAATATTAGAGAACACAAATTGTATGGAAAGAAGAGTAAGTTTTCCTTTGCTTATGATAAATTTGTGTATTTAGGAAGAGTCGTATCTAAAGAGTGAATTCATATAGAATATGATAAAGTGAAAACAATAGCTGATTGGATAGTTCCTAAAACTTTAAGGGATATTAGAAGGTTGGTACAATATGAAAGAGCACATATTAAGGATTTATCTAAGGTAGCTAATCTCCTCATAGAGTTGACTAAAAAGAATGCACAATTTGTGTCGAAGGATGCTTGTCAAAAATCATTTGAATCATTGAAACAAAAAGTCGTTGAAAATGATGTTTTGAAAATACCATAATGGGAAATCCTTTTGTAGTTGCATGTGATGCAAGTGGTAGTCACATAGGATGTGTTGTTTCACACGATGGTAGGGTGGTTGCATATGAATCGAGAAATTTAAGAAAACATGAACTTAATTATCCTACTCTTGATATAGAAATGCTTGCTATTGTACATGCACTTAAGCATTGGAGAAATTAACTGTTAAGGTTTAAGTTTGGATTGAAAATAGATCATCAGAGTCTAAAATACATTTTCACATAACCATTGCTTAATAATAGGCAAAAGCATTGGATTGAATTATTATGCAAGTATGATTTTGACATTAAGTGGTAAGGAAAATAAGGTTGTTGATGCATTGAGTTGGAGACCTTTATGTAATCTCCTTTTTGTATTAAATTTTGATTTTCTCAATCAAATTCAAGAAGAATTGAAACAGGACTCTTTTTATGCACCTATCCTTAATTTTTACATACAAACATGCAATCAATGGATTAAGACAATGTTAGATACAATGTCTCAATTGGCCAATTCCAGCATATGTTGCACTTTTTATAACTCTCTTTTCAAGCAAAAGAAGTGGGTGCCTTGGCTAAGGTAGGTGCCTCCTAAAGCTCGGACCCGAGTTTGATCCATCTCTCCAATAGGCAATGCACAACACGATTTTAAAAAACATACGTGGAGATTTTGGACCAAGATTTTCACGATTTAATTTTCATCATCGATACAATTTTGTGATCATAGGTGCTTTTAGATGTGCTTTTAGAAGAACACATAGACTATATAAGAGAGCCTATGTTCATTGTATAAACATCTTCTCATGCTCAAGTTAGAGCACGAGCTCAAATGCTAGGGAGGAGATCTTGGAGTTTTACTCTTGGTGGAGTTGTGCTCTACATTTGGAGACATCAAGAGGAGTTCATGTCAACCAACATAATGTGAGTAACAAGTCTACATCTATCCTCACTTGTTCGTTCACTAGTTTCTGATTCGGGATAGTTAGAATTTGGGTTCGTTGTCAAATGGTTTTAAATCATTCATATCCTCCATATTCTCACACACACACACTTCATACCTCTTAGGCATACAATCCCTTGTATCTTGTTCCTATTTCTTCCTAGATTCAGATATTGTTCATTTGTATCATATACACACATTGTAATTTGACATTTGAATATAAGCTAGTGTAGATGAGCATCCTAACTTACCGTACACTTTCTAAATCTTGTTTATACTCTCTCTATCTCTCACTCACCTTCTTTTTTAGTGTTCAGGTGTGTATGCTAAGGTTCATGTGTTGGAACATCCTATAAACCTGTGATTATTGTTATTGAGGTCCACCCCACTTCCAGTATTTGGTATCAGAGCATAGTTGACATACACCCTTAACAAGATGAGTGGCTATAGACTTGAGAATGAAGACAAACTTGAAGGAATGTCTAATTATCCAATGTTGAGTTTTATGATGATGCATCATTTATTATCAAAGGACTTCCAAAGCAAAAACCCTGCTAGGAAAGCTCATCTAAGGAGACAACTACCCAACACAAGGATGAAAGTTGGTCAATGAGTTTAGAAACATATTTTGAAGCTCAAAGATTTACGAGATCACTTATTCAATGTTGGAGTCAACATTTTAGATGATGAGATGGTAAATACACTTCTAAGCTCACTTCCATCCTCATATTGTGCTTTTGTTACTTCTCTTACTCTTACTACAAGAGATAGAGAATTTTCATTTGAAGAGCTATAGTTCTTGTTACTTCAAGATGAAGATCAACAGAAGGGTATGGAAGAGAATGATGAAGCCATGTTATCATCATTGAAGGGAAAGGAAAGAAAGCTACCAGTCTTTCTCCTAATGCTTCCGCTACCACCCACAGAAAAGTCTTTGATTACATCTTATTCAAAGAAGGGAGTATGCCATTATTGTAAGAAATCAAGTCATTTTATAGTAGAATACAAAGCAAGGATTTTTAATGAGAAGAAGAGAGCATCAGGTAAGAGTGTTGAAGATGATCCAAAACCTAAATCTTCAAAGTTAGATTCATATGCATGTGTTACTATTGAAAAGATAGCTTTTGATCAAGCAGCTTGCATAAAAGTATTCTCTTCCCTTTCTTACTCTTCAAGTAGAAGAGTGACCATTGCAGATGGTCATGGTTTGGATATTGTTGGTGTTGGAGAAGTGAACCTTAAGTCCAGAGCAGGTGGAACTTTCACAATTTACAATGTTCTTTATATTCCAGACATGAAGAAGAATTTTCTCTCTATCTCTACTTTCTTGTCATATGGTAATAAAGTTGGTTTTAAGAAAGATTCATGTCAGATCCTCTCACCTAATGAGGAGCATTGTCTATACTTCAAGGTGAAAATAGAAGTGGCATGCTTGTGTTATCCAAAATAAGTCATGTTAATGTTTCTAGGTCTACTACAATTAAGAAAACATGATGTAAAGGCATGCTAGATTTGGTCATACCAGTTACACACCTCGCATGCATATCAACAATCAACGTATGGTGGAGATTTTGACTACTTTTGCTTTACCAGATGATCAAAATCATGTGAAGGATTTCTTGAAGGAAAGCATCTCAAACTTCCTTTCAAGAATCATAAATATATATCACGGCCACAAGGAAGTTGTAGATCATACATTCAGATGTGAATGGTCCAATGAGAAAAAATTTTATTCAAGGTTTTAGGTACTTTGTTATGTTCATTGATAATTTCTCACGATATTCATGGATTTATGATCTTAAAGTGAATTCAAAGGTTTTTCCTACTTTTAAGAAGTTCTTAGCTATGGTTGAAAATGAAAGTCAATCAAAGATCCAGATTTTGAGAAGTGATAGAGGAGGAGAGTGTCACAAGGAAGGAGATAAGGAAGAGAGCTCACACACAATCTCACAATCAAGGAGAAGCACACACATAGATTGAGTCAAGGAAGAATGATCATCTTCTTCTTCTTCTATTACATAAAAGGAATGTACAACAAATGACCTAAAAAACAAGAATACAACAAGTGCAATATATAAACAATAGTACATAAGGAAAAGCCTAATGTCCACAAATGAGTGAGCTAGAAAGAGACAAATGTGCCATCACTCTGGGTAGATAAATCTAGTACAGCTCAATGAAGTGTCCCTGACAAATACCAGCGTGACCACTATACATGTCAAAGAAATGAAAAACTGATACGTGTCATCCTAGATCATCACATGTTGAGCTTGATATCTCAACACTCCCCCTCAAGCTCAATGCCATGTCCTCTATCCAAGCATCTTCTGAAACTTCTTTAGTTTTTCTGCTCCAAGTGCTTTAGTGAAAATATCAGCAACCTGCTCATCTGTTCTCACATAAACAAGATCAATATCACCTGGTAATACCTTCTCTCTGATGAAGTGATAATGTACCTTGATATGCTTTGTTCTAGCATGAAAAATAAGGTTCCGTGCTAACTGTCTGCTGCTAAGATTATCACAATAGATGGTGATAGGCTTTTGCACTTCCACACCTAAACCTGCAAGTAGCATCTCCAGCCATGATGCCTCACATGTTGCCATTGCAGCACCTCTATACTCAGCCTCTGTACTCGCAAAGAAACAATGGGTTGCTTCTTAGTGCTCCATGTAATAGTTGCACTCCCAAGTGAGAATAGAAATCCACTAGTAGATCTTCTATCTAGAATATTTCCAATCCAATCTAGATCGGTGTATCCATGAACCTGCAAATCTACACCAGCTTCATAGAACAATGCATAATCCAAAGTAGCACTCACATAACGTAGAGTGTGCCTCAAAGCATCCAAATGTGGCTTCCTTGGAACCTACATAAACTAACTTTCAAGTCCAATAGTGTAGCTAAGATCATGCCTCATAATTGTAAGATATATCAAACTTCCCACAATTTTCCTGTACATAGTAGCATTTTCCAATGCTTCACCTGATGTAGTATCCGACTTCAAATTCTGATTAAATGACATAGAAATTGGATTGCAATCAGCCATACCATAATTTTGTAGCATATTCAAGGCATATTTCCTTTATGACATCCATATACCTATTTCTGTATGTATAAGCTCAATGCCCAAGAAATAGCGCAGCACACCAAGATCTTTCATGTCAAAGTCCTGCATAAGACGTTGCTTTACCTCTTTAATGATTTCTTCATTATCACCACCTACAATCAAATCATCAACATAAGTAGCCACAATTCTGATGACATCATCACCCTTCCTTGCATATAGTGAATGATCTCCATCACACATTGAAAACCCAATGGTGGTTAATTAATCAACAATCCTTGCATGTGATGCACGAGGAGCTTGCTTCAGCCCATAGAAAGCCTTTCGCAACCTGCAAACATATTCTGGATGCTTTGAATCTTTATATCCTTGTGGCTGGTCCATGTATACTTCTTCCTATAACTCACCATGTAGGAAAGCATTCTTCACATCCATCTGATGCAAAATCCATCCTTTTGTTGTAGCTAATGCAACGTGTTCTAATAGTAGAAATTTTAGCTACAGGGCTGAATGTTTCCTCATAATCAATGCCATATGTCTGTGCATATCCTTTTGCTACCAATTGTGCTTTGTACCTGCTTATGCTACCATCAGCATTGTGCTTTACCTTGTAAACCCACTTACAACCCATGGGCTTCTTTCCTTGCGGCAATGCAACCGGCTTCCATGTATCATTTCCATAAAGTGCAGCCATCTCCTCATCCATAGCTTTTTCCAAATCTACATTTCCAATTGCATCTTCAAAACAAGAAGGTTCAGCATCTTGTATTACCTTGGTCATGTAGGCACAATGACGAGCCATGTAACTATAATATGTCAATCGTTGCACTGAATTCTGCATCCTCCCAAATCTTCTTGATCCTGGGTCACTTCTCCTTGTATCATATGCATGTGCCTTTTGTACACATGGAGTCTTCATAGATGGCAATCCAAGCTCTTCATAAAGACTCTTTTTCTGAATTGCTTGAATCTCCATCAACATCTTCAAAACGTGCACATGTTTTACGACCAGTTCAAAGCTTTTCTTTACCTTTCTTGGATGTATTTTATGAATTTGTTGGATTGAAATTTCCATGCAATTTTCCACTCCATGGATTTGAGTTGGAACTATTGCTTGGTGATGCATCTGGTCCACTCAAAACTTGAGATTCTGCACTTGCTTTTTCAGCATTCTCTTTGTCATTTGGTTCAAGATTCAGTCCTTCTTTGGCATCTACATAGAAGCTTGACATTTCATCAAATACCACATCTCTGATCACCTTCACCTATCCTGTGAGTGGGTTATGGCATTTATATCCCTTTTGCTCAAGTGAGTATCCAATGAAGACACATTTTTCTGATTTTGGATCAAGCGTCATCCTCAGTTTATCTATAACATGTAGAACATGTACATATGCAATACAGCCAAAAACTTTCAGATGTGATAAGTTTGGCTTCTTACCTATAAAATTCTCGTTAGGTGTAACTTGATGGACAACACCAATTGGAGTTCTATTCATAATGTATACAGCCACAGCTTCTTCCCAATAACAATGAGGCATATTCTTCTCAACCATCAAGGCTCTTGCTATTTCTGCAATATGTCTATTTTTTCCGTTTACCAATGCCATTCTGTTGTGGTGTGTACCTGCATGAAAACTTACGTCGAATTCCATGACTTTTTAGAAAGTTGTTGAACTCATTTGACATATATTCACCTCCTCCATCATACCTTAATGTCTGAATATACTTCCCTATCTACTTTTCCACCATAGCTTTCAAATTCTGCAAGTGAGTGAACACCTAACTCTTCTCATTCATGAAATATACCCACACTTTTTGTGTATGTTCATCAATGAAAGTAACATAAAACGTGCAACCGCCCACAGATGTGGTCTTTGTATGACCCCAAACATTTGTATGTACTATTTATATCACATTCTCACTAACATGCTTGTCATGCAAAAATGATGATCTTGAGTGTTTACCGAATTGACATGCTGCACATACGTTTTGTATCTCTACAACCTTGAAATTTGGTAGTCCATGGACAATCTCCTTTGATTGCATCAATTTCAGCCTTTGCAGATTTGCATGTCCAATTCGTTTGTGCCAAATCTCTATATCAGCAATAACTCCTGCACCTTTTGCAAACATGGCTGCATTCATTGCAAGAATTGTCACATTTAAGGTGAACATCCTACCCACTTTGTTTCCTTTGGCAATCAATCTTCCATCCCGTTTGTATTCTTCTACATATAACCCATTAGCATTGAACCTGACTTGTAATCCTTGGCCAACCATTTGTCCAATAAAAACCAAATTCTTTGTTATATTTGGAACATGCAGCACATCAGCAAGGTGTTTTACCTTCCCATTCTCCATAGATAGTGCTATATTTCCTGTATGCTCATCACGTATTTCAACATATCCAAGAACTAGCAATTTCTTCAAATGACTAAACCATTCCGCATGACTGGTCATGTGATTTGAAGCACCTGAATCAACATACCAGACATTACCATTTGATTTTGAAGCATTAGCAGACATCGTATTCATCATATGATGTTGGACCATGAATAGCTTCTTAGAATCATCTACACTAGTGGATGCATAGTTGTTTTTGTTGCCTTTTGTTATTTTGATTCTTCAACCTGCAATCACCTTCAAAGTGTCCACATTTACCATGATTACAGTATCCTTTACGATCATTACCTGAATCATTTCTTTGGAAATTTTTGCGACCTCTTTGGCTCCTCCCCTTGCCTCGAAACTATCCTCTTCCTCCTACATGATTCTTTTGTTTACCTTGGTCTTGGTTAGTGTTTCCTCTTCCACTTCCAAAACCTCTACCTCTACCTCTTCCTCTGCCAGAGTAGAATACCTACTTAGAACTCGGCTTTGCTTGGGAGTTTGAATCCTCACCAAGATTCTTTTCTTCAATAATCAACATGGATACCAAATCAGCAAAATTCGGAATATTTTCGCTAGTCTATATAGAAGTTCTGAACTGCTTATATGCAGCTCCTAAACCACGAAGGCACACTTCCACCTTATCATCATCATCTACATTCATTCCAATAGATGCAAGTGACTCACATATGCTTTAGATTTTAGGGTGTAGTCATTTATCGACATGCCCTTTTTCTCCTATGTATACAGCTCGTTCTTGAGTTGTAATTTTTGTGCCTTTGTATTAGTCTCATACAATGTGACCAAACTATTCCAAGCCTCTTTCGAAGTCTTGGCATCCTGAATGTGCCCAATCATGCTATCTTGTATGCTAACAGATAGCCAATACATTACCTTTCGTGCTCCTTGATTCCATTCTTCATATGCTCTTAACTGGTCTACAGTCTGATTCCTTTCTGGTAATTGCGGAGCATTTTGGTTCTCTCCTTCGATGTACTTCTAGTAGCCTTTTCCCATCAAGAAATTCATCATCCTGAATCTCCAATCATGGAAGTTGTTCTTGTCCAGCTTATCACTCATAAGCTAACTCATCCCATCTGCGTTTTCCATTTCTACAGCAATTCACAACACTCCAAAACACTACAAGCAGCACTTCTGCTTGAACACTATCGCACTATGACGTGATAGTTTGATCTCAGAAAAACACAGTTTTCGTGTATCAACAATACACAGAATCACTTGAAATTTTGGATCTTGAATATATGAGTGTCGTCGAACACGACGCAAGTTACAATTGAAGTATTTTGATGGCGATGCACCACAATGCGCTCTCCTTCTCAAGAGCTCCACGATGATATGCTCGGGGTAGACAACCGAGCTCCTGAGGCCGCACACAGTACTCCACACCGAGGTTGTAAAATACGCAGAAAACACAGTGCACAGGAAGCACAAAGATAGACTTCTTAGGTCTTACAATGCGGTCGAACTTACAGTCTGTGACTGACCAGGCCACTATATGTTTAATTAAAGAACATATACAAAGAAGTGTCTGATGGTCATTTGGCCTTTCACATGGACACTAACGGTAACAATCTCCCACTAAAGGCCAATATGGCCAGAGTAACTATGGGAGAAAATAAAGAATGATAAAGAATACCTGAGTGTAAGTATACAAACTATACCTCCCACCTGATGGGCATGTTACACAGTATACAAGTGACTGCATAAGATCAAGAATCAAGTAACCCCCATCAAGTGACAACAGTGTCAAAAGCTATCCTGTGGTAGAGCCTTAGTCAAAGCATCTGCAGCATTATCTCGAGTGTGAACCTTCTCAAGAATAATGCTCTCAGTGGCTAAGCAATCTCTGATGAAGTGATACCTGTGAAGAGATGGATAGGTATGTGCTTTAAGATGAAGAGGTGTTGCAAAATCCTTGATCTACACCAGCCAAATGAACTCTAGGAGTATATGGTGGGCCCTTTTAGCTTGCCAATGGATGTATTAGACACCCTATGTACCTTGGAAGATCACTCTCAAAAAGATAGATCAAAACAGATAAGTTGGAGTTAGCTCAGAGGTGAAAACTTGCTATTCTTAGTTCATACACCTGTCCAGTGTTTTACATAATTCTCTGAGCACAGCAGCAATTAGCTCAATTTCTCTTGGGGAAGTCTAGGCAACTTAAAGAGCTAACTTTCAAGAGTAATCTCATCACAAATAATGAACCACACACTCAGAATGAGTTTTAACAAGTGATGACATCATCCCGATTTTCATGGGCTGCTATAGAAATAGACCAGTGAGTAGATAAATCAACATAACTCACAATGTAGAAATCCAATGATTATGAACATTTGTATGGTTATACTAGACAGTAAGCTGAATCCCACAAGCTTTAAATCACTAAATTTGGATAAGTAACCACTGAGAAATGGCTCTGACAAGATGAGTGAAAAAGTCGGGTACCTGACAGAGAAGTGAAGATGAACAGACCCTGTTGACTTCAAATGAACATAACTGAAGATTGCAACATTCAAATGACATGAAAATTTGTGAGCATATATTAGACTTATAGAGCTAACGTTACCAAGTTAAATCGCTGAAAATGATGCACCAAGCTCAGAGAAAACATCTCTGCAAGCTGACTGAGAAAACTGAGAGTAATGGCAGTGAGTAGTACACTTCACAAGAACATGGAAAGATGAACTCAAATAATCATGAAAATGAAAGTATATTGCTTGTACAATACAATGACTTACTGATACATATGTGTGCCTTGTAATCACACCTTGATATGGCATAAAGCTCAGCTCTTGGAGGTCTTCACATAGGTCTCTCTAACCATGACTAAAACTGCCATCTATTTATAGTTGAGTTTGGGAGGCTAACTTCCCTCAATCACTCTCCAACCAATTAATGATTGATTTGATTCTCTACCTACCACAAATCACGAATTCGTGGCTCCTCTTTCCATTCTTGATCAAGTGGACTCAACCACTTAAGATTCTCTTACTTTTACATTAAGTAAACTCTTCAAAAGTTACAAGAGGTAGTTCACAAGTGAACTTTACATAGTCTTCTTTTTAAAGCTTCTTCTAAGACTTTGTGAGACTCAAGCCAATACTTAGGCTTGTCATAGACTTGCTCCAATAATACCTCACCTCAATGTGGTTGGTCATGATAGACCGGATTCTTAGCCAAAGCAATGGCACTCTGACTATCACTGAGCAAGTGAGGTACATGCTGAGGTAAACCCATATCACAAGCAAGACGAGAGAGCCACAATGCTTCCTTACATGCCTCACTTATTGCAACATACTCTGCTTCTGTGGTGGAAACAGTTGTACATTCTTGAAGATGAGATCTCCAAGAGATAGCACCTCCAGCAAAATGAAAAATGTACCCTGATGTAGACTTACGATTGTCTACACAACCAGCATAGTCAGAATCTGTGTAACCAATAATGGATGCTTTCCCTCTACCTAAGCATAGACACTTATCCTTAGTGCCACTCAGATATCTCAAAATCATTTTGACCGCTTCCCAATGTTTTTTGCCAGGATTAGACATATATCTCCTCACAACTCCCACTGCAAATGCAATGTCTGGTCTCGTAGTTACCATAGCATACATGAGACTACCAACATCAGACTGATAGGGAATTTTGGTCATGAATTCCTTTTCCTCATTTGATTTGGGGCAGTCATCCTTGCTCAATTTCACATATGTGGGTAAAGGTGTACTCAATGCCTTTCCACCCTGCATATTGAATCGGTGAAGTACTTTGGATATGTACTCCATTTGAGACAAGTATATGCATCTTTTACTCCTGTCACGAGTAATGCGCATACCAAGAATATGTTTGGAATCCCCCAAATCCTTCATATCAAATGTCTGACTCATTTCTTTTTGAGAAGTGACAAATCATAAGAGGACTTCCCAGCAATCAACATATCATCGACGTAAAGTATCAAGCATATCAAGCTGCCATCAGAACATCTCTTTGTGTAGAGACAATGATCCTCATTGCTCCGAGAATAGCCTTGGGACTTCATAAAAGCATCAAACTTTTGGTACCATTGTCTAGGAGACTGTTTAAGTCCATACAAGCTCTTCTTGAGCTTACAAACTAGACTTTCCTTGCCAGGAACTACATAACCCTCTAGTTGTTCCATATAGATCTCATCTGTAAGATCTCCATGCAAGAAAGCTGTTTTCACATCCATTTGGACTAGCTCTAAGTCCTCCATTGCAATGAATCCAAGCAACATGCGCAAAGTAGTCATCTTGACCACTGGAGAGAAGATTTCCTCAAAATCAACACCATGTTGTTGCTTAAAACCCTTTGCAACAAGTCGTGCTTTATATTTTGGAGAAGCACTATCTGATGTGAATTTCAGCTTATATACCCATTTACATGGTAAAGCTTTCCTGCCCTTTGGCAAAGGTACTAAGTCCCACGTACCATTCTTGTGAATAGAATCCAACTCACTCTTCATGGCACGCTCCCACTTGACATGATCCCCTGTCTGCATAGCCTCTTTGTAGCAAGAAGGCTCACCGGCATCTGTTAGCATAACAAAATCTAAACCTGGAACATATCTATCAGGTGGATATGAGACACGTGCAGAACGTCTCAATGGTTACTGAACAGGAACATGTGTAGATTGATCTGAATGGATGTTCTCTTGAACATCCCTATGTGCAGCATTTTTATGCATGCTAATCGGAGGACTAGTATCCTCAAATACCACTCTTCTCACTTCAAGCTCCTTAATGGGCTGTTTATGCATCTTAGACTCATTAAAAATGACATCACTACTTTTGATCACTGACCGTGTTTCAGGATCCCATAAGCGATATCCAAATTGTCCTTCTCGACCATATCCAAGAAAAATGCATTTCTTTAACTTATGGTCCAACTTTTGTCTAAGATTCTTGGGTATATGAACATATGCTTCACACCCAAAAACTCGAAGATGATCATAATATGGTGGTTTCCCTGTCCATAACTCTTGTGCCACTTTCAGACCTTTGGCAGTACTAGGTAAAAGGTTAATCACATGAACTGCAGTCAATACTGCTTCTGCCCAAAAACCTTGTGAGAGGCTTGCATGATGCAACATAGAGACTACTCTATCTTGAATAGTTATATTCATCCTCTCAACTACACCATTCTGTATTGGGGTATAAGGAGCTGTAAACTCTCTACAAATCCCTCTAGACTGACAGAAAAGGCTGAATTCATGTGAGGTATACTCACCCCCATTATCTGAACGTAAAGCCTTAAGCTTAGTTCCTTTTTCAGTCTCAATTGAAGCAAGCCATTTTCTGAAAGTAGGGAATACATCATCCTTTGATTTGATAGGATATACCTAGACTTTTCTAGTAGCATCATCTATGAAAGTGACAAAGTAAAGAGAACCACCTAAGGACCTAGTGGGCATAGGACCACACACATCTGTATGAACGAGATCTAAAGGCTGAATTGAAGAGTCAATGTGTGTTCTATGCACATTTCGGGTTTGCTTTCCATATTGACAATGCTCACAAAATGAAAAATCAGAGAAAGATAACACAGATAAGTAGCCAGAACGAGAAAGATTTTCCATTCCACTACGAGATATATGGCCCAAACGACCATGCCAAATACAAGCCATAGGTTGTTCAGTAACAGCTAATAAGTATTCTTTCTATGATACAAATAAAGGATAAAGTGAGCCAACTTTGCTTCATTTTGCAATAACCATATTGCCCTTTGATATACGGAAGGACTGAGCATAGAAGACCACCTTGTAACCAAGGTCATCAAGTTGACCAACTGACATCAAACTGCATGATAACTGAGGTACATGGCGTACATTATGCATAGTAAATTTTGTACCATCAATGAACTGCACAACCACATCTCCAATCCCCACAACATCACACTGGAAAGAGTCACCAAGTCTCATAGTACCAAGAGACTTTGCTGCATAATTAGAGAACCATTCTCTATGTGGTATCACATGGAAAGAAGCACCAGAATCTAGCAGCCAGGTGTGGGAAAGAGAATCAGCCATAAGTGCCTCAGATGGCACAATACTATCAAGTGTCAACACATCAGCATTATCAGAAATAGCATTAATTTCTTCAATCTTCACAGTCGAAGTAGATGGTGCAGGTAACTGTTTAACATGCCCATCAACATTCTGTCCTTTAGCATTCTTTAATGCATAACAGTCTTTCTTCATGTGTCCTTTCTTATGAAAATAATGGCATTTGATATCCCTCTTCCTTGATTTACTTCTACTCTTATTCCATTGACCATTCTTTTCCTTGTTCTTGCTCCTGCCACGTTGTTGATTCTTTCCTTGGTAAGAATCACGAACATTATATGCATCTCCACTCTGAGTGCCAACCATAGATTTTCTACGAATCTCCTCACTCAAGAGTGCTCCACATATGTCATCATAGACGAGTTTACCACCACGTGCACTGTTGCTAATAGCTGTGCAAAACATATCCCATGATGATGGCAGGGTGCATAACAGCAATACTGCTTTCATTTCATTATCCATATCCATTTTGTGAGCCTGTAACTGGGAGAATATAGCATCAAACTCATTTAGATGAGCAGCAACAATATCTGTGTCCTTCATACGAAGGTCATATAATTTTCTCATCAGATACACTTTATTTGATGCAGTCTCTTTTTCATATGTATTGCATAACTTCTTCCAAAGCTCCTCTGCACTTTCAGAGTCTAATACTGTAAAGTAAACATTATCTGCCAAGTGCAAGCGAATGGTAGACCTGGCCATTTCATCTAAATCATCCCAATCATCTTCATCCATGTCAGGAGGCTTCTTTGAAATCCCATTTACTGGCTTCCATTGCCTCCTTTGAATCAGCACATCTTTAATCTGATTCTTCCATAGAGCAAAGTTTGTGCCATCAAATTTTCGGATCTCAAAATGGTCTTTGCCCTGCAAGTTATAGCTCCTCCTCGGAACACTAGCACTAGACCTTGATCCACCGGATGTGCCTGAGACCTCTGATGCCATGATCATAGAGAACTGAATAGAATGATAATGGAGCTAGAAGAGTCCAAACACCAACAAATAAGTGTATCAAGGAGTAAATCGACCACTGTATAGTTGACTAAACCAAAAATCTGGAAAAAATTTTCTAGAGTATCCTCTGCAAAATTAGCATATGACCAGTGTCAAAGTATCATAAAACTGCAAGTACTGAGATGTCTACCTGCATAGTGAATCACTGACTCCACTGCATATAATTAGTTACCCAATAGAAGCCAACTAGGCTTATCGAGCACCTATGGACAACTATCATACATCTCCTATGGAGAGGCTGGGTAAGTCTTCCACCTGCATCACCGAAGAGACCCCGACATTTGGGTGTCTCCCAGTTAAGAAAACCTCACCACGACCCTCTTTATCAAATGTAAAAGGATTTATGCAAATAACATAACCGCTATATCAATGACCACATGGACGTACATAAGCAGTATCCACAGAAGCGTACATGGTGTGTATGTGCTCAATATATGCAGTAAAATGACCAAAAAACTAGCCAATAACACCTGCAAGTGTCTGTCAACTCTGATGTTTTAGGCTTTAAAACCTGCATAAATTTGCAGTGACTGCTCCCACCAAAACTGAAAACCCCTCGAGAAACCTGTAGTTTTACGAGTGTGGCTGAAAATACAGCCCCACAGGTTGATATTTATTGTCTGAGAAGTACAAGGAACACTCTTCTTGATGTTCTTAAACCTGTGCGAAGAGAACTATGTGCAAAAGTACTCCGAAATGGCTCCAAAAACACCCCAAAATTGCTTCAGAAATAGGCTTCGAAAGCAAAAATGAAGCTTTGAGGGACCAAAACTTGTTCAAGGTAATGTCAACCTTAGTCTTTCCTCTTCTTCAAACACCACAAGAGTGTAGCTTAGTGGCAAGAGATTGCCACGGTTAAGCGAGCTCTGGGGGGAACAGTACTGGGATGGGTGACCTCCCGGGAAGTACCAGGAACCTCTATATTCCTTGATCGTTGAGGTTCTCCCTCACGCGCAGCCAACGATGCCAACGGTGACTTCGGTGACTCGGATGACAAGGTATGCCAAGGTCTATGCCTTGGTCGCCGCCTTAGTCGTAAGCCTTGGAGAAAGCCTAGGGGGGGTGCTCGCTTCGCTCGCAAAAAAGGAACAAAGCGTATTTCGAAGGCGATGCACCACAGTGCACTCTCCTTCTCGAGAGCTCCACGACGATATGCTCGGGGTAGAAAACCGAGCTCCTGAGGCCGCACACAGTACTCCGCACCGAGGCTATAAAATACGCAGAAAACACAGTGCACAGGAAGCACGAAGACAGACTTCTTAGGTCTTACAATGCAGTCGAACTTACAGTCTGTGACTGACCAGGCCACTATATGTTTTATTAAAGAACATATACAAAGAAGTGTCCGGTGGCCATTTGGCCTTTCACATGGACACTAATGGTAACAACAATTTTGCAAACTAACCTGGTTTTTCTATGGGCCCCACCTTTTGGGCTCAAAACAGATGTTGAGATGGCTCTGAAACTCTAATCTGACAAAAAGTGACCCTAAAGAGATAACTTTTTAAAAATATTTTGAGGTCTTCTACCTTCACGCCAATTTTCGTAGCAATCTGAGGTCATTCATGAATCAGCCACACTAGCTCTCTACGAATACTTTCTCCACGCCTTCTTGCATACTCTTCACTGTCGGCCATCTCCACGAGCTCTCTGCAGCCACACTTTCTCCACACCTTCTCCATGCCTTCACACTTTCTCCACGCCTTCTCCATACTCTTCACCATCGGCCATCTCCATGAGCTCTCCATACTCTCTATTCCTTCGCACTTTCTCTATGCCTTCTCGCATACTCTTCACCGTCGGCCATCTCCACGAGCTCTCTACAGCCACACTAGCTCTGATACCATGTCACAAGGAAGGAGATAAGGAAGAGATCTCACACACGTACACAATCTCACAATCAAGGAGAAGTAGACACACATATTGAGGCAAGGAAGAATAATCTTCTTCTTCTTCTATTACATAAAAGGAATGTACAAGAAATGACCAAAAAAATAAGAATACAACAAGTGCAATATATGAAGACCAATACATAATGAAAATCCTAATGTCTGCAAATGAGTGAGCTGGCACGAAACAAATGTGTCATCACTCTTGGTAGATGAATCTAGTGTAGCTCAATGAAGTGTCCCTGATATATACCAGCGTGACCACGATACATTTCAGAGAAATGAAAAACTGATACATGTCATCCTAGATCATCACATATTGAGCTTCATATCTCAACAGAGAATACACGTCTAAAGATTTGAAGTCCTTTCTTGAAGACAAAGGTATCTCTCATCAACTCACTATTGCTTACATGCTAGAACAAAATGGTGTTGTTGAGAGAAAGAATAGGATAATTGTTGAGATGATGTGTAGCATGATGTCATCCAAAAAGCTTTCTCGCAAGTTTTGGTTTGATGCAATACATATAGCTAATCACATTGTGAATAGGTCTTCCACAAAATCTTTAAAGGTTAATGCACATTATGAAGCTTATTATGGGAAGAAGCCCAATGTGAGTTATCTCAAAGTTTTTGGTTCCCCAGCTTATGTTCACATTGAGAACAGGGATCATGGTAATGTTGATGTAAAAGCCATTAAAGCACTCTTTATTAGTTATGCAATTGAAAGCAACGGATATAGATTCTATGTTCCAGATACAGGTGATATCCTACTCTCACATAATGCATCTATAGCAAAAAAGTGAGATTTATGATAAGAAGGATTCCATATTTTTTAAAAGCAGATGACTATGCATTTTTCAAAAGGAATTTGGATTCTTATATTTAGCCATACAAGGGGGATGATGAACCATCTCAAACCCTAAAAGATGCACATGATAAATGTGAAGAGAGAATTTCATTACCTACATCAGTACCTAGTCCATCATCAATATCTCTAGAAGTTCTGACTTATGAAGTTGGAGAAGGTTCTAGAGTTCCAAAAGAAAGAGATATTGAAGAACTAGAAAGGATTCCACCAATTTTCAAGGATACACCAAAGTGGTTATATCAAATCTTGAAGGATATTGGTATAAAGGAATACACTGGAAGAACCAAAAGTCAGACAAGGAGACCAAATAAATTATGCAAAACATTTTGAGAGTCATAAATTTCAGCTCTTACTTCATATAAGAATGAACTAGCTAGTGTTTTCTAGTGTTCAAGATGCACTACAAATTGATATGGTTATCACAAGTCCTAGAGATTCAGATCTTTAGCTGTTTAAAGGACAACTTAAGCATACATTTTATGTAAATGACTTAGGTATTTTGCATTATTATCTTGGTATTGAATTCATGTACAGAGATGAGTGTATCTACATAATGCAGTAGAAATACATTGAGCAATTATTGGAAAGGTTTGAGATGATAGATTCTAAGCCTATGCAGACACCTATGGATGTCAATGTGTCATTGCAGTCTGAAGTAGATTAAGAACCATTTAATGCTACATTATATAGTCAAGCAAATGGTTGCTTGATATATCTATGTAATACATGTACATGCATTTAGTTTGCAATTTCTCTAGTATCTAAGTTCATGCACAGTTAGCTAAAGCTTTAGTGGACATTAGTTAAGAGATATATTTATAGATATCAAAAGTTTTGCAAGTTATTGAACCTTGTACCATTATGCCATTGAAAGGGGGATTGTTAGATAAAATGTCACAATTAGCCAATTCTAGCATATGTTGGAGTTTTTATAACTCTCTCTTCAAGCAAAATAAGTGGGCATCTTGGCTAAGGTAGGTGCCTCCCAAAGCTAGGATCTGAGCTCGATCCATCTCTCTAATAGGTAGTGTACAATGTGATTTAAAAAAATCATACATGGAGATTTTGGACCAAGCTTTTCGCGATTTAATTTTTGTCATCGATTCGATTTTGCGATCATAGGTGCTTTTAGATGTGCTTTTTGAAGAACACATTGGCTATATAAGAGGACCGATGTTCATTTTATAAACATCTTCTCATGCTAAAGTTCGAGCACTAGCTCAAACACTAACGAGCAGATCTTGGAGGAAGAATGCTATACTCTTGGAGGAGTTGTGCTCTACGTCTGGAGACATCACGAGGATTTCGTTTGAACCAACATATTATGACTAACAATTCTACATTTCTCCTCACTTGTTCATTCATTAGTTTCTGATTTGGGATAGTCATAATTCAGGTTTGTTGTCAAAAAAATCTAAATTGTTCATGTTCTCCATATTCTCACACACACTCTTCATACCTCTTAGTCACACAATCTCTTGTATCTAGTTCCTATTTCTTCCTAGATTCAGATATTGTCAGATTTTATCATGTACACACATTGTAATTTGACATTTGAATATAAGTTAGTGTAGGCGAGCATCCTAACTTTCCATACACTTTGTAAATCTTTTTTATACTCTCTCTATCTCTTACTCATCTCCTTTTTTAGTATTAAGGTGTATATGCTAAAGTTCATGCATTGGAAGATCCTTTAAACCTGTGATTATTATTATTATTGAAGCCCACCCCACTTCCAACAAACAAATTTCATTTGCAAAATGGATCTTTATATTTTAACAATCGATTATACATATCTTCTAAGTCTCCATTGAAAGTTCAAATATTGTAGGATTGTCATGATGCAGGCTTTTCTGCACATAAAGGTTATTCAAGGACCTATCTTAAAACAAAGTATTCTTACTTTTGGCCATGTATGAAGTGAGGTATTAGAAAATATGTTAGTGAATGTTAAAAGTGTTAATAAGTAAAATCTAAGTTTACGAGAATGCCTCGAATGCATCAATCTTTGGATGTTTCAAATCATAAGTGGGAGTCTATCTCTAAGGTCTTTATCACCAACATACGTAAACATGATATCGTATTTGTGATAGTTGATCCACTTACCAAGATGGCACATTTCTTTCCTATGAAAAGGTTGATAGTGCCTTGAATGTTGCAAGATTTTGAAAATGAAATTTCTTGACTTCATGGAATGCCTGAAAACATACTTCCTACTAGAGACTCTAGATTCACATCAAAAATTTTGGAGAGCAACACTTGAATAGATTGGAACTCAACTTCCTATGAGTACAGCTTTCCATC
Source organism: Ceratopteris richardii (assembly GCA_020310875.1). Classification (NCBI taxonomy): domain Eukaryota; kingdom Viridiplantae; phylum Streptophyta; class Polypodiopsida; order Polypodiales; family Pteridaceae; genus Ceratopteris; species Ceratopteris richardii. The sequence goes on from CM035430.1 coordinate 138,376,561, forward strand.
CACAAATTGATGGGGAAACTGAGAGGGTTAATCAGGTACTTGAAGATATGTTGCATATGTATGTGAATGAAAAGCAGGATAATTGGAGTGAATATTTGCCCTTATTTGAGTTTTCATACAATTGTGCATGTCATGCATCTATAAAAATGATTCCATTTGAGGATATGTATGGTTATAATTGTTTAACTCCACCTTCATTTTCTATTTTCCCAAATAAAGTAGAAGTATCTAAAGAAATTCTTGAGACGATGGATAAAGAACTTCGAAATATAAAGCATTATATAAAAGAAGCTCAAAAAAGACAAAATAAATTCTATGATTTGAAAAGAAGACCACTTGAATTTCAAACAGATGACATGGTATTTCTTAAAGTCAATCCTCATCGATCTAACTTGTTGCTAAGGAAGGAGCATATACTTTTTGCATGGCATGTAGGTCCTTTTAAAGTTTTGAAAAAGATTGGATCTCTTGCTTATTTGTTGGAATTACCTAACCATTTAAATGTGAATAGTGTAATTCATGTTAGCTTACTTAAAATATATGTACTTAATGTTGCTCATGTTTTGCAGGACAACTATAAACTGAAAGATGATGGATCTTTTGAGCTTCAACCTCAAATAGTATTAGATAGGAGGGAAAGATTACCTAGAAATAGATCTATAGTAGAGATTTTGGTGAAATGGCACACATATCTAGTTGAAGATTCCAATTGGTGAAGTTAGACGATTTCCTACCACATTATCCTTCTTTCCAATTCTTAGGATAGAGTTCTTAAAAGGGGGAAGAATTGTAATGGGCCTTTCAAAAATGAAATAATTCATTTTTGAACTTTTCGAATTACATTGTGGGGATAATATTTAGAATGAATAATTAGGTGATTTTATGCATGTAGGCCAAATTTAGAGATGACAAGTTTTATATTCTCTCTCTAAACCTTATCTGCATCATGTTTTTTTATGGGAAATTCAATGTGATGATGAAAGAATGAAGAGAAATGTTGTATGAGAGAAATGTAGAGCATGCATAAGACAATAAAAGTGTCTCCATTATATTTTTCTGAATCATGTTTTACGTACATCATTAAAGGCTCTACATTTAGTTCACTACAAGAAAATGCATTGGTTTTATTCTCTCTAGGATTTCAAATGTGCAAGGCTCAAAAGTGATACTTGGAGGCAAATTTGGACCTAGTTCATCTCTAAAACTATTGTTCATATCAAAGAGTTGAACATTTTGTAACTCATGAGCATCATTCATCACTGTTTTTGAGTTACAAGGCTTCAAAAACTGTCGTTTCTAGGTGCTTTAAAAAAAAAAAGTGGACTTCTCTATTTCTGTTTGAATCCCTAATTTTGAAGCATATGTGTTGTCATGCACCTTATGGATGTCTTTGAATATGTCTTTTTGTTGCTTTCCTTCTATTTTTGGATAGGTACTACTAAAGAAAGTGTGTGACTACTACAAACACATGTTTTTGCAAACGTTTTGCATACAACACAGGGAAAGCCAACTTTTTCTATATTTGGTGGATCATGCACTTCTTTGGGGAATGATAAACTCTATCTTGAAGGAAGTAGGAAGAGGCCAAAAATCAAAGAATTACCTTGTTATTGAGAGTGAGAGTGAGAGTGTGATTGAGAGTGTGAGTGTGAATAAAATTGTGGTAGCTCGGGGGTGGTCAAGAGGTTGAGGCTTCATCAAGAATCTATGTTCTAAAGCTATTGTATCTATTGATTCAAATCTATAATACCAAAACTTCTCTTTGTTTGAGTCATATCTTGTCTACTCTTTTGTGTCAAATTTTCTCTTATCTTGTTCAAGTTTTTTGTTTTCTCTCTTCTTCTATTTTTGGGTGATCAAAAGTTTGTGATTAAGGATATCTTGCGATTAAGGAAATGCTACAAGTGGTATCAAAGTAAAATCGATCCTCGAGAACAATGGAAGCTCTAACACAAAAGATTTGTGAGAAAGCGGAGCTTATTCAATAGCTTATTGAGGAATTGTGCAAAGAACGAGGTGGAAAGAAACCAAAAGGCACAACACCTTTGTTCATAGAACCAAATGGAGAAGTAGATGATGGTGTGGGAACATCTAGTGTACCTAGAGGAAGACAGAAATGCAAATATGAAGATATGGAGGGAGGTGAGTTTGCCCTCAACCAAGTCTTCAAGAAGGCAAAATTGAATGATTTTGATGGTGAGAAGAAGAGTAGTGAAGATTTGGAGGCATGTGTTGGTAGTAGTCAGAGGCACAGACGACACGGAAGCATGTAAAGACAGAGCATAACAAAGTAGCAGGGAGCCAGACGGATTATTTTTCAAACAAATATGTTTTATAAACACTTTTCAGAAACTCCCAATAGTGATTTTCATCACTCTTGTACCATATGTAACATAGAAAAAACCCTTTTTGAAATTAGTAGCTCCATTTTCTACAAGCCGAGGAGTCCTCAAGCTTGAGGAGCTTAGGTAGAACGATCCTACCAATTTTGGCTATTTTTGGATCCTGTTTACCCTTTCAAATAGCACCTAGAACCTATTTTTTAACTATGCCAGTCACTAGATATGAAATCGGTCAAAACTAGTCTAGAATCTATAAAAAGAGCTAGAGAGCTCATTTTTGAGATTAGCTTGTATGAGTAGAGAAGAGCTTAGAGCTATTTTGAGCTTGTAATTGAGATCTTGAATAATAGAGTCTATTTTTCTACCTTCCATTGTGTCTTGCTTGTCTCTTCATTGTGTGTGTATGTGTGTGTGCATCTCTATGCTTCTCACCTTCACTCTCACTACATCTCACATTCACGATCTTCATATCACTCCTATCTCTTCCGTGGATTGACATTAAGGAGGTGGAGCTTCTTAACGTGGTACTTACCATTGTGCTAGAGCAACACCAAATTTGGTGTTGTTGCCAGGGAATGAGTCTAAGATGATTGTGTGACGGTAAGAGTATAGCAAGAAGTGGTGTTGGAAGGTAAAAATTTCAGTTTTTGCTGTTGCTTTCAATTAGTTTTTTGTCTTTTTCATCTCCTCTACTCTTTCTTCACCACCGCATCATCATCTTCTACTCCAAAAAAATCAAAAAATTCATGATATCCACCCATTTCCCCTCATTTGTGCATGCGAGAGAGAGAGAGAGCTTTTGTGCTTGTATGTGCATGTGTGTTTTTGAGATTTCTTGTAGGTACAGAGCTCCAAAGTAGCAGGAAAGCTTCCAAAAGATAAAAAATCTACTTTCGATCAGAATCTATTGTTGGAGTTGAACCATCGTGATGGTCTGACAAAGTCGGCATTTTTGGTAAGCGAGTATACCAAGAGATAGGCGACATTAGCGCACACAGAATCCACAAACGCATTTAAAAAATTCATAGTTTGGTGGACCATCACAACGGGCTCACGCCATCGCGATTGTGTCACACCATCACGATTGGCTCACGCCATCATGACGGCTTGGCTGGACCATCGCGACGGTCTCACACCATCGCGACGGTTCACTTGAGCCATCGCGACGGTCATTGACCATCGCGATGATCCCGTCAACCCCACACCATTGCGACGATCACCTGCCACGTGTCAAGCCAGACCATAACGACGATACCAAGTATGCCATCGTGATACCCCAAAGTTGGACCATCATGCCCCATGACCATGGCGACGGGCTCACGCCATCGTGATGGTTGCGTTGACCGTTGACCATTGTGACGGGCTCATGCCATTGTGATTGTTCATTTTTTACCATCTTGACGCTTCACTTTAGACCATCGTGATGCCTCGCACCATCGGACCATCGCAATTGTACCATGCCATCGCGACGGTTCACCTGAGCCATCGCGACGGTCCCAAACCATCGCGATCATCCCAGACCATCGCGATTGTTCACCCAGAATGCAAAAATTAGGGTTTGATTTTTTGGGCTATTTTGAAGCTATTTTGAAGAAACTTTTGGGTGATTACACTCATTGGAGACCTCTTAGCTCATATTTGAAGAAAAACACCTTTTATCAGTTTTACCCCCGAGGGCCTGAACACTCATATCTTTTTCATTTGAAGTCCGTTTTTTGAGCTTTATAGCTCGTTAGAAAGATCTTTATGAGTTTTTTAGATAAGATAATTTGAGGTTAACCATTGTGGGGACTAGAAAAGCCAGGGGGTAGTAAAAAATTTGGACAGAGAAGAAGGGACCTAAAAAGTGTATATATTAAAGTGCTTGAACATCCATATAAAAATTGGTCTAAACATTGGACTTTTACAGGTCTAGCAAGGGCAATCAAGGGCAATCAAAGCAAGGTAGTGAAGAATGCAAGGCTTGGGAAGTGCCACTTGTTGGGCATTAGAGCAATCAAAGGAGCTGACTCGAGGTTGGAAGAATACTCAACCCCCTCAGTCAATTATTAGCTTAGGCTAAACAGTAGCATTGTGGATTGAAGACAATAGGAACGATTAAGTTCAAGAGACTTAAATTTTTCAAGTCCAAGTTTATACCTGCTTATGCTACCATCAACATTGTGCTTCACCTTGTAAACCCCCTTGTAGCCTATGGGTTTCTTTCCTTGCAGAAATGGAACAAGCTTCCATGTTTCATTTTCATAAAATGGGAATATCCTCATTCGTAGGTTTCTCCCAATCTGCATTTCCATTGCATCTTCAAAACAAGAAGGTTCAACATCTTGTATTACCTTGGTCATGTAGGCACAATGACAAGCCATGTAACTATCATATGTCAATCATTGCACTGAATTCCCCATCCTTCCAAATCTTCTTGATCGTGGGTCACTTCTCTTTGTATCATCTGCATGTGCCTTTCTTACTTCTAGGGTCTTCATAGAGGGCAACCCAAGTTCCTCATCAAGGATCTTTTCTGAGCCGCTTGAATCTCCATCAATGTCTTCAAAACTTGTAGATGTTTTACTACCTACAAAAAGCTTTTCTTTACCTTTCTTGGATGTAGTCGATGAATTCATTGGACGAAAATTTCCATCCAATCTTCCACTCCATGGATTTGAGTTGGAACTACTGCTTGGTGACACATCAGATCCACTCAAAACTTGAGAGTCTACACTTGATTTTTCAGCATTTCCTTTTTCATTTGAGTCAAGATTAAGTCCTTCTTTGGAATCCGCATAGAATCTTAACATTTCATCAAACACCACATCTCTGCTTACCTTTACCTATCATGTGAGTGGGTTGTAGCATTTATATCCCTTTTGCTCAAGAGAGTACCCAATGAAGATACATGTTTTGCTTTTGGAGCAAGCTTCATCCTCAACTCACTTGGAACATGTACATATGCAATACAACCAAATACTTTCATATGTGATAAGTTTGGCTTTTTACCTATGAACTTCTCTTCATGTGTAACTTGATGTACAATAGCAATTGGATTTCTGTTCATGATGTATACATAGTGTGCACAACTTCTACCCAATAACAATGAGGCATATTTTTCTTAGCCATCAAGGCTCTTGCTATTTCTGCAATATATCTATTTTTGTGTTTAACAAAACCATTTTTTTGTGGTGTGTACATGTATGAAAATTGTCGTCGAATTCCATGATTTTTTAGAAAGCTACTGAACTCATTTGACATGTATTCACCTCCTCCATTAGATCTTAATGTCTGAAGATACTTCCCTATCTGCTTTTCCACCATAGCCTTAAATTTTTGAAAGTGAGTAAACACCTCACTCTTCTCTTTCATAAAATGTACCCATACTTTTCATGTATGGTCATCAATGAAAGTGACATAAAACTTGCAACCACTCGTAGGTGTAATCTTTACAGGACCCCAAACATATGTGTGTACTATTTCTACCACATTCTCACTAACATGCTTGTCATGCAGAAATGATGCCCTTGATTGTTTATCAATTGACATGCTTCACATACCTTCTGCATCTTTGCAACCTTGAAATGTGGTAGTCCATTGACAAGCTCCTTTGACTGCATCAATTTTAGCCTTTGCAAATTTTCATGTCTAATTTGCTTGTGCCAAATCTCTATATCAACAATAACACCTGTACCTTTTGCAAACATGGCCACATTCATCTCATGAATTTTCACATTCAAGGTGAACATCCTACCAACTTTGTTCCCTTTGGAAACCAACCTTCCATTCTGTTTGTACTCTTCTACATATAGACCATCAACATTGAACCTGAATTGTAATCCCTGGTCAACCATTTGTCCAACAAAAACTGGATTCTTTGTTGTATTTGGAACATGCAGCACATCAACAAGATGTTTTACCTTCCCATCCTCCATAGATAGTGCTATGTTTCCTATATGCTCGATAGGATGTGACGTGTCATCACCTGTTTCAACAAATACAGGAACATAAAATTTTTGCAAACTACTAAACCATTTTGCATGGCTGGTCATGTGATTTGAGGCACTTGAATCAACATACCATACATTAAAATTTGATTTTAAAACATCAATAGACATTATATTCATCATGTGATCTTGGACCATGAATAGCTTCTCCGAATCATCTGCACTTATGGATGCATAGTTATTATGTTGCGTTCTGTTATTTTGATTCTTCAATCTGCAATCACGTTCAAAGTGATCAAGCTTACCACAATTCCAACATCCTTTACTATCACTACCCAAATCATTTCTTTGGAAATTTCTACAATCTCTTTGGCTCCCCCCTCAATATTTTCCTCTACCTCTTGCATGATTCTATTGTTAACCTTGGTCTTGGTTACTGTTTCCTCTTCCACTTCCAAAACCTCTACTCTACCTCTTCCTCTACCAGAGTAGAATACCTACTCAGAACTAGGTTTTCCTTGGGAGTTTGAGTCCTCACAAAATTATTTCATTCAATTATCAGCATGGATACTAGATCATGAAAATTTGGCATATTTTCAGTGGTGTGAATAGAAGTTCTAAACTTCTTATATGTAGTTCCTAAACCACGAAGGCACACTTCCATCTTATCATCATCATCTACATTGACACCAATAGATGCAAGTGACTCACATATGCTTTTGATTTTTAGAGTTTAGTCACTTATCGACATGCTCTTTTTCTCCAGTGTATGCAACTCGTTTCTTGAGTTGCAATTTTTGTGCCTTTGTATTGGTCTCCTAAAATGTGACCAAATGGTTCCAAGCCTCTTTCGGTGTTTTGGCATCCTGTATGTGCCCAATCATGCTATCTTGTATGCTAACAAATAGCCAATACATTACCTTTTGTGCTCCTTGATTTTGTTCTTCATATGTTCTTAATTGGTCTGCACTCTGATTCCTCTCTGGTAACTGCATAACATTTTTCATTCTCTCCTTCGATGTACTTTCTGAATCTCATAACATGAAAGTTGTTCTTGTCCAACTTATCGCTCATAAGTTGACTCATTCCATTAGCATTTTCTATTTTTGCAGCAATTCACAACACCACAAAAATGCTAGAAGCAACACCTCTGCTTGAACACTATCACACTATGATGTGATAGTTTGATCTAAAGAAACACAATTTTCGTGTCTCAACAACACACTAAATCGCTTGAAATTCTAGATCTAGAATACTTTAGTGTTGGCAAATAGAATGCAACTTATAGTTTTGCAAATTGACCTAGTTTTTCCATGGACCCCACCTTGCAAGCTCAAAATGAAGGTGGAGATGGCTCCAAATTAGAAATATGAGCAAAACGAGTGACCCTAAAGGTTTAACTCACGAAAATATTTTGACACTTTCTATCTTCACACAAAATTTCATAACGATCTGAGGTAATTTATGAAAGCATGCTTTCTCCACGCCTTCTCACATACTCTTCACTATCGGCCTTCTCCATGAGCTCTCTACAACCACACTAACTCTGATACCATGCCAAGAGAAAGGAGATAAAGAAGAGAGCTCACACACTCTCACACTGAAAGAGGAGCACACACAAATTGAGGCAAGGAAGAATGATCTTCTTCTTCTTCTATTACATAAAAGGAATATACAAGAATGACCTAATTTACAACAATAAAAGTCATGCAATATATAAAGAACAATACATAAGGGAAATCCTAATGTCCATGAATGAGTGAGCTAGCAAGAACCAAATGTGCCATCACTCTTGGTAGATAAATCTAGTAAACCTCACTAAAATATCCTTGACATATACTGGTGTGACCACTATACATGTCAAAGAAATGAAAAAGTGATATGTGTCATCCCTGATCATCACATGCTGAGCTTGATATCTCAACATATATGCCAACTTCTCCGTGTTCACTAAACACCACACTCTACTTCTTCTATCTTCCTCTACTATAGACACGATCTTCTTTTGGTGGCTAGCTATTGACCTCACACTGCTCTATTCTAGTAATCCTACCACTCTTCTCCTCTCTTCTGATGAACTATTTCTATTAATGAATCCTATAATCTATTCCTCATTGAATCAATGGATAGATGAACTGACTCTATGCAATTGCTTGTCTGATTCCTTATAAAGGGGTGAGGATTCTTCATCAACCAAGCACCTTCAAGACTGTGACTCCTTTGCAGCTCCTTTTTGTACCATCATTATTCAACGTGCCACTACAAGGACCGATCTTTCACACGGGTAAGATGCATTAATATCTATCAGGATTGGCATGTCCAACTAAGTAGCAATTGTTGAGAGTGGGGACTACCAAGATTCAAAAAGGAAATGGACGTAGATGGGAGACCAAACTATATCAAAACATTAGAACCTTGGACCACCAAAATGCCAAAGCATTGAGCACTAGGAAACACCATAAGACTTTGGAATCACCTTGCCACCAGGGTCATCGAAGGATGCCAAAATCTCAAGATGCCCACCTACCAAACACTGGAACTCTGATAGTTGCGTAGGACCCTTCACTTATGAATTCCAATTTTCTTAGACTCATGGTTTTGCACAAAGTGACACTTCAAGGGTCTATAATAAGTTGTAGCCATATGACAACAAAAAAAGTACTAACAAAAAGTTTTTTATGTTATGAAAGTCCACCTGAATATCTCTTCAAAACATCTCTTAGAAAGAAAGGGATTCAGAATAAACAGAACAACGAGTATAGTAAGATAGAGAATATAACAGAGAAAAGGTCTCTGCATTACAGTAATGAAAAATAGTACAATAGATTATAGACTTAACTTTTGGCTTTCGTGTTACTCTCTTCCTATCTTTGTTTCCTTGTAACACTCTCGCCTGTGTTACATGAAACAGGTTTTATCACTTTGACCTCCCTTGATTGATTACAGAATGCTGAATGATGGTTAACATTCTTGACAAGTTCTAAGGACATTTATAATTTATAATTTATAGATTACCAAAATTTGGATAATTACAAAATTTTGAGTAGCCATATTGGTGACAACCTAACACTGGCATGCACGGTGGGCTTGAACCCACTAAGTTACATCTCATCTCCATGTAAAGATGGATTTAGTATTCTACTTAAATCATACAAAAACTCATCAAAAATTTCACAAAGTTGAGCTACTCCGAAGTCAACTAAATCTCAAAAAAACCCTTGTTAGGATCATCCGTTAAGTGAGCTTTCCAGGATACTACTTCCGCTTTAGCTTTTGAAAATTGTATTGACATCTTTGTTGGCAGTAGTCAAGGCAGTCATGGCATTAGAAGACAAGAGAGTTGACGTAAAGAGGCAGAGCAGAGAGAAGGACCAAGTAGGCAAAGTATTCAAAGAAGATCGGACAATTAGGCCATACAATTTTTCCAAGACAAATCCTTTTTAATAGTGATTTTCATCACTACATGAACACTGTAAATACCATTTTTGGTAGATTATACTTCATTTTGTTCATGCCAAGGAGTCCTTAAGCCAAGGAGTCCTCAAACCGAGGATTCCTCGAGCTTGAGGAGTATTAGAAGTAGCTACATACCATTTTTCATAATTTTTAGACTTCATTTGAGCCTTCAAATAAGCCCTGGAACATAATTTTTAACTAGGCCAGACACTAGGACTGGACAGGGCCAAAGCTAGTCAAAAACTATAAAAAGAGCTAGAGAGCTCATTTTTTAGGGTAGCTTGTTAGAGTTTTGAGCTATTGTAGGAGACTTTTTGAGTAATACAAAGAACTCCATTGTTCCTCTCTTTGTTCTTGCCTTGTGTGCATGTGTGTATGTGTGTGCATGCTTGTGTGCTTCTCACTCACACAATTGTGCCATCACTTGCTCATAGACATCATACTAGTCCTCACGTCTCCACGGATTGACAATTATGAGGTTGATCTCCTCATGTTGGTACTTATCATTGTGCTAGAGTGACACCAAATTTGGCACCGTTTTTGAGGAGAGCTTCGAGGACGAGCATGTGATGGTAAGACATAGAATTGTGATGTTGGCATAGTAGGTAATTTCTCTAATTTTCCTTATTTTCTCTTTCTTACTTCATCACCATCATCATCCTCCTCACCATCTCCCACCTCTATCTCCACCTTCGCGAAATTTTCAATTTTTTGGTCATATCACCTTCCCCACCTCCTTTCCCTCATTTCACTTGTGAGAGAGAGCGAGAGAGAGTTATTGTGCTTGCTGCTTTTGTGTGTTTTGGAGTATTTCTTGCAGGTTCCAACTATATCAGCATCTCTAGCAGGTTGCACAAGTACGGAAAATGTCTTCACAGGTCCCAAGGCGTTGAGCACTGTAAATCGTGATTGATAGAAAACTTGACCATTTGGTAAAACTAAGTGCATATTCATGATCTACAAGCCTTGCACATCACATCCGCACAAAATTTTAAAAAAAATTTGCATTTTCTCTGTCGATCACGATTGACAGCATTAATCGCGATTGACAGTGTCCATCGTGACAGACAGTCTATCCACTGTGATCGGTAGACCCCGATGGACAGCCCATCAATCATGATTGACAATATCCATCGCGATGGACACCTCTATCCATCTTGATTGACTCAAAAATCGTGATTGACACTAGCATTTGGCAAAAATCCTATCCATTGCGACGTATGGAGGTCCGATTGACAAGAGATAATGTGAAAAGATGAAAAACCAATCAATCACGGTTGATAGCCCCACAACGGACTGTATTTCCATTGTTATCGCGACTGACAATAGTCCATGGCGAGTGATAGGTGTCCATTGTGATGCACACCCCTGTCCATCCCAACCGACAAAAAAATCATGATTGAAACCCCATTTCATCGAGACACCTATCCATCGTGATGTATAGGCCACGATTGACACAAAATCACGCAAAAAACCCGAGAAATTTTGTCCATTGCAATCGACACCCGTCCATCACGATCGACCCATCAATCACGACAGACACCCCTATCCATTGCGATTGACACCCATCAATCGCAATTGATTCTGTCCATCGTGATTGATAGGCCATGATGGATAGCTCTGTCCATCGCGATTGATAGCCCGGTCGATCGCGATTGACATCCAATTTTGGCTAATTTTTAGGGTTTTTTATTTTTCAATATTTGGTCAATTTTGAGATAAATATCAAGTAATTAATGCATATTGAGGCCTCCAAGCAAGTAATCCAAGATTTTTTGTTTGCCTGTTATCCCGTTTTACCCTATTTTAACCCCCATTGGGAAAGTTGAGGGATCTCTCAGGGAATTTTCATAAAAACAAAGCAACATTGGGCTTGTGAATTACATGAATGAACATGGCTGGTTATGTCAATTAAATTGAAATATTGAGCTAACTTTAGGACTTTTATAGGTCCATTGAGAGCATCGAAGGGAGTCCAAAGCACGAGAGTACTACAAGCTTGAGAACGATTGTCTTGAGCACTCAAGCGTGAGCAAGGAATAAGCAACTTTTTCTCACCATCACCTTCGTGCACTTCACTTGCTCTTGATCTTCATATCGGCATACCCTCTCCGCGGATTGACAATTACGAGGTGGAACTCCTCACGTTGGTACTCACCATTGTATTAGAGTGACACCAAATTTGGTGCCATTGCCAGGCACCAAATTTGGTGTCCGGCTGAGCGTGTGATGGTAAGTGTGTTGGAGAAAATGATTGGAAGGTAAAGATTTTCTTGTTGTTTTGTTATTAGTAGTTAGTTTTTGCACACTTTTACTCCACTTTCCCTCTAGTTTCATTACAAAAGGTGGGAGAGTGGAAAGAGAACAAACTAGGGACCATGGAGCTCAAAGGGGTAGGGATGACTTTCACCTACCTAGGCCTAGAGATCACCCTAGGACATTGAGGCCCATGCAACTAGTGAAGGCTATGAAGAATTGCTTTGACGGATCCAGAGAGCACTTAGGTCATGTACACCAACCCCAACCTGCGACCACAAGCTAGACAACCAAGGCCCCAGGGACCTAGAGAACCATGTTTCAAGTGTCAGGGAGACCATTTCATATGTGATTGTCCACAAGCCCCACCCGCTGTGGAGTCACAATATTTCAATATTCAAGGATTTGTCCTAAATATGGGAAGGATCACTTTATAAGAGATTGCCCTAAGAACCCCATTAATACACCCACAAAAGTGACCCCCATCAATGTGATCGGAATAGTGCAACACACCGAAGGTTCCATACCCCAGTACATACCCATCCAGGTGGTATTTAGAGCCCAAGCACAAAGGCAGATGCAACCAGAGACCCCCGGGGGAATAGCTGAAGCCAACAACGTAAGAGAATCAATCGAAAAGAAGACAGGAACCTGGAAAGAGTGAAGAGAGCGACATAAGAGAAAATGGATCGGAAAGATTAACAAGTTGGAGGAAAGCCTGAAGGAAACTAGAGCCAAGATTTTAGAGATGGCATCACAAGAAGCTAAACCGAATGTGGTAATCCCAAATCCCAGATCAGTACTAGCAGACCCCACCCTAGAAAACCTCAACATGATGCTCAAAGCTTATTAGGATAGGATACAAGAAGGACTACATGTAGGAGAATCCAGCAAGAACTACCCTAGAGCCGACTTGGAAATAGAGAGAACCAAACTATGCATGAAAATGGTAGAATTAGCCCAAGCAATGTTCGAGGCATCCCAGTACCTCAATTGGGAAGTTATGGCTAGGCTTGAGCTACATTTCCAAGGATTACTGGAGAGGTTAGAGCAAGTAGTATCAAACTTAACAAAAGTTAGCTCTAACACCCAAACTAACCCAGGGGACCCCTTAGAGACAACTCTATCGGAAAGGGCTAGGTCGGACTCTGAAAATCATCAAACGCACTACATGGATTCACATGCCATCTTAAAAGAGATTCAAGAGGAAAGATGGAGGCAGAAACAGGAAACACGGCCACCTATACTAGAGATTGATGAATCAGGAGAACAGTTCCATGCCGACATCCCATCTATCTATGGAGATCAAGTGGAAGATAGGTCCAATGAGCTCACGAGTTTTGAATGCAACTCTTTGCAAGAGTTACCTCACTTCACGAGACCTTGGGAGGACAGATCAATCCAAGTGAGAGCACCCACTATTCTCATTAGGGGAGAAGACTCGGTCCTTCCTAGAAACACAAAAGCCATTAAGAACACCAGAGTTCAATGCCATTTGACTTTGGAGGAGCTATTTGAAATTAAACAGAACTATGGAAACATGTAGCAAACCAGTTTCCAGAGATAGCTACAACTTCCTCTAAACCAAGAGCATGAGGAAAGGTACCTGAAATACCAATAGACAAAGTGGGCAGTGTGAGCAAAGGAGAGGAAGGTAATGCTTATTTGCCTATCACTGACAAAGGGTAAACTACCAAATCCATCTGAAACATAGGTGCATGAGTAGCTATTGCTACCACTTCATTGTGGAAGCGCTGGGGTAAACCAGCCCTTAGACCTACTAGGATGAAGTTGCAGATGGATGATGGGCACATATAAAGACCCTTAGGACTATTGGAAGGAATCGCCCTATCCATCTGCGGGGTAGAATTTGAGCACACTTTTGTGATATGCGATTTTGGGAAGAATCAAGCATATGAAATGCTTCTAGGTAGACCTTTCATGTGACAATTTCAGGTGGTACAAGATTGGGGAACCAACTCTTTGTACTTGCAACACCTATGAGTGACCATGAAAGTGAACCTCACGGATTACTCACACAAGGATGTACCACCTTTGCAATGGAATACTATACATAGGAACAAAGTGGAGAAGGAATCAATACACTCCTTAGCATCAAAACCATCATGGATGCATGAGGATACACACCTATGGATGTGTAACGTTGCAACAGAAGAAGAGGAGCGAACGAAAGCAAGAATGTCAGGAACTTGAAAAATCTCAAGACCTATTATTATGTGCCATTAGTGTTTCTAGACAAGGAATTTGAACCATATGGCTAGGCAGAGATTCTTGTGACGATGGACATAACAATTAATGAAGAACAATGGACCCCCAATTGGGATGAAGACGGTTATGATATATCCATCTTTACTGTAACCCTTGTAGGGAGGGAACTGAACGGGATAAACTCGAATGTGAAATCTCGCAAAAGAGCAAGCTAGTGAAAGAGGAAGAATGGGAGACTCTAATAGACATGAATGTTCATCTGAAGAGGAATTTTTAGGTTGGGTAGAAGCCATTTCCCCAGACCACACCACCCCTAGGAAGGGAAAGGATAATTCAAGCCCTAGTCAATGAAACCAAAAGGTGAGATAGGATAAAACTGTGAAACAAGAACAAGAACCATTAGTGGAAGTGCCATAAAATTTTAAAAAGTATGCAATGGAAGAACGAAAAATCATGATAAGAATGCCTAAGAGAGCCAAAAACTCCGGAGAAACCTATGATAACAAGGAGATTACAAAGAAAGTAATAGTGGCAATCGAGGAAGGAGAAGAAAGTTGTACATACATAGGGCACGATCTGATAGACGAAGAGGAAGAAAGTTTGATCGCCTTACCGAAAAGGTATAGGGATGTGTTTGCTTGGAGTTACAAGGACCTGAAAGGGGTAGATCCAAATATATGTTCCCATAGGATACCCATGACAACCAAGGCTAAACCCACCAAACAAAATCCCTATACATATAATGATAACTACATGTTGAAGATCAAGGAAGAGATAGATAGACTCATTGAAGCTGGATTCATTTACGAGATAGAGGAATGGGTATCGCCCATTGTAGTTGTGAATAAGAAGAACACTAAGTTGAGAGTGTGTATTAACTTAAAGAAAGTCAATGCTACCACCATTAGGGACAATTACCCTCTGTCTATTACAAAACGCCTATTGGAAAGACTCGCAGGCAAAGAAGTGTATAGCTTTCTTGACGGATTTTCAGGCTATAACCAAGTCTCCATTGCCCTCGAGGATCAACATAAGACAACTTTCACCACTGAATGTGGTATCTTTGCATTTCTTGTGATGTCTTTTGGGTTGACGAATGCACCTGCAACTTTCCAAAGATTGATGTGCCACGTGTTCAAAGAGTTTTCAAGAAATAATCTAGAAGTATATGTAGATTATCTATGTGCTCATTCAATGCTTAGATCACATCATATCCCTGAGCTTGAATGCATCTTTGACAAGTGTAGGGAATATCAAGTCTGTTTAAATCCTGAGAAGTGTGTTTTTATGGTAACATAGGGTAAAATACTTGGTCACATAGTTTCAAAAAATGGAATTTCCATAGATGAAGATAAGATATGTGTGATCAATGAATTACCCATGCCAAAGAACATAAAGGAGGTACAAGCATTTATGGGCCATTGCGAATATTACCGAAGATTCATACATATGTATGCAATCCTTGCCAAACCCCTATACAACCTAATAACTAACTTTGAGTGGACGAAGAATGTGAGAATTCCTTTGGTGAACTAAAATGAAGACTGTGTTATGCACCTATTCTAGCCATGCCTGATTGGAACATACCTTTTCACGTACAAGTAGATGCTTCTAATCACACATAGGTTGCATGTTAGCACAACCCACAGATGAAGGGAATATTGACTTACCAATTGCATATGCCAGTAGGTACTTGAATGTCGTAGAGAGAAATTACACCACGATGGAGAGAGCGGGGCTAGGGATGGTCTATGCCATCAAGAAATTTTTCCACTACTTTTTGGGAAATAAGTTTTTCTTTATAGACCATCAGGCTCTCTTGTATTTAGGGAACAAACCCTGCAACAGGGGTAGGCTAATATATTGGTTTCTACTACTTATGGAGTATGAATTTGAAGTCATAGTCAAGAAGGGATAGAACACACTTGCGAGCAGACCATCTCTCGAGGATAACTTCAGGAGAAGCAGCTATTGGTGTAGCAGATGAACTACCCGATGCTTACCTGTTTAATGTCGAGATTGTTCTTGAATGGGCAAAGCCATTAGTTCCAGTTTTGACATATGGACCTAAGAATCCTCTGCGAGAACCCAAGAGAAGAAGGTAGTGAAAGCGCAGAGATACCAAATCCTCACTGGTAGTATCTACAGGTAGGATCATCAAAATATCCTTGCTTGCTATGTAGAAGAATAGGAGCATGACAATTGGTTGCAACTAGCACATGTAGCTGCCCTAGAGCAACATCATTCGAGATAGGGGACATTACTAAACTTGAAAAGGTTAGGTGTGTATTGGCCATCAATGGAAAAAGATGTTCGACGACTTTGTGATGAATGTCCAAAGTTTTGTACTAGACCACCGATAGAACACGCCACTCTATACCATTTGGCCCTAACACCCGATTGGCCGGAACCTTTGGTTAACTATATGAGGACAAAGACTCTCCCAGAAGACATGACTCTGGCATGTAAACGAAGTCTCCGGCAGGAGGTGCAAGATTATAAGCTCATTGGTGATAATCTGTATAAATGAGGGAGAGATGGTTATCTGAGGATGTGTGTGCATGAGAGTGAATATCTCAACCTCTTGAAAGCAGCCCATCAAGGTGCAGCAGGAGGCCATTTTAGACCTAACCATGTTATTAAGGCCATACTATTTTCACGGTTATGGTGTTCCACTCTCCATATGGATGCTCACACTTATGTAAAGCGATGTGACATATGTCAAAGGGCTCAGTATCCTATATGCAGAGACGAGATGCCCCTACAACCCATGATGGGAGGGCGTGCATCCTCAAAATGGGGAATAGATTTTGTTGGACCTATTAACCCCCCTGCAAAAGACTCCCATGCCAATTATATCATAGTTGCCATAGACTATCTCCCTAAATGGGTAGAGGCCAAGGCCACAAAGAAGAATGATGCAGTCATGACTGTGAAATTCTTGTTTGAGAATGTCTTCACAAGATATGGGCTTCCTATAGAGCTTGTAATTGATGGGTGTACTCATTTTTTGAACGAGGTCATTGAATATTCATTACATGATTTCATGGTAATAACCAACGGACAGGCGGAGAGTATTAACAAAATTTTGTGCAACATACTGACCAAGATTGTGATAGTAAGCGTTCAAATTGGGATCAACAATTGCACCATGCCTTATGGGCCTATCGAGTGGCATATAAAATATTGCTCAATGACACACCATTCTAGATGGTATTTGATCAAAATGTTGTGTTACCATTGGATTTTTTGATACCCACCCTCAAGATAGCTCAAGAGCATGAGTGGGCAAGTCATGAACTTTCCTCAAGAAAACTTGAGTTAGAACGACTAGGAGAGACGAGATTGCATGCAGTAGTAGGAATTTATCCCATTAAGAAGAGACAGAAATCCTACTTTGATGCTCATATCAAGGACAAAGGATTACGAGTAGGAGATTTGGTATTAGTTTACACCCTGAAACAACATGCCCATAACTTAGAGAAACAAGGATATGGACCTATCACTATCAATAGGATATCGACTAGTGGTGTTGTTCAACTAGTAACTCTAGAAGGAGAGGTAATGCCTAGTTATATCAGTGGATGCAGAGTTAAACTATATCAAGAACCCTTGACTTAGGACATGCTTAAACAGCTAACTCTTGCCAAGAAGCGAAAGGAAGAGGAGGAATGAATCAGAGCAGAAGCCCAAGCGGAGTCTTTAGAATGTATTAGGTGCATGCGATTAAGAAGTAAAGGACTAGGTAGAGAACCTCAACCGGAGGACGCTCCACGATATCCAGCAACCATGTGTCAAATCAAAGGAAAGGACATCCATAGTATTGTTGAGATGAGACCATTTGTTAACATCACTCTAGGTCATGACCCCATACGTATGCAAATTAGGGCTTTAATGGATTCTAGTGCAGCAACGAACGCAATTAGGTTCTCTCATTTTCAGGGATAGGAACAAGTGGTGAAGCCTATTGAAGCCTATCTCATAGGATTAGGTGGATTAGAAACCCCTTGCATAGGCGAGGTCGAGTTACCAATCTCAATCAAGAATGTGACCATGACAGTTAAACTCTTGGTTTGCTATGATGACGACCTAATAGAACCCATGATCCTAGGTCAAGAATGGTTATACCATTACTCGGTGAACTTAAATCTTCGCAAAAGTGTTCACCAGCTGGAACTTGCAAGATAATGCCATGAGCTACCACTTAGAGGTCAGTGCCCCGAAGTATTGGACTTAGCAGAAGATTCCCCAGTTATGAGTGGCCTCACTTCAACTTTGAATGGGTTAACTGGTTCTAACAAAAAGAAGCGAGAGACACGACCCCTCTGGGAGGTACAATCGAGTAAGCAGATAGGATCCAGACTAGTATGGCAGCATAAGATTCAACCTCAAGCTAGGCGTGAACTCTCACAGACTCCAGGCAAGCCTGACAAGCCACCAAGAGCCCCCCAATCAGGTAGCTACACATGGGAGGATTCAGGAACCTTCATCGGATCACCCTTGCTAACAGGATGTCCACCTAGATCTGTGGTACAGAATGCCCCATTCCCTAATGGGCTGGACATGTTAGCATTGGATCTCTCTTCTTTTCAAAAGCAGAGTGTTGATATGACTGTTATGAATTATGGAATATGTTGAACAAGGAATTGTTGGAGTGTTAAATTATTAATGTATTAATGTGTTTTTGATGTTTTTGATATAGTAGCTGAAGGTTCGTGAGGAGCGTGCAAGGCGTGAAAGGGTGGACATCAATAATCTCACTTATAATTTATTTAGCTTGTAAATAAACCCGCGTAGAAGATTTTATTATTAGAAATAGTTAGGATAATAGTGGTTAGAATAAGGCTCATTGTAGACTGCAATTTTTGATATTGAAAGCAAAGGCTTTCTGTAAAAGTTACCAACTTTTATTTCCATGCTTGCTTTTTGAAGCCGCTCTCATGTAACCACTCTTTTTGACGTAATAAAAATTCCTATAAATACATTCACTCTGTGGACTGTCGAAACAAAGTGCATGGGGAGAGATTCCACCCAATACTGCATTCTATCTCATCTCCTTGCATATCTATTTCTCTGTGTATTTTCAGCATTCATAACCTCTGTATGCACGTGAGCGAGATCCTGACAACAATGATATCTCACCCTCGACAACTAGCATGGCCACATCACCCACATACTCAAAGGAGCATCACTTCAGGGTGGCCCCTCGGACTGTCTACTAAGGCATTTCCACGCCAAAGGTGGGTACAAAAAGCTACATCATCAAAGGAGTCAACCCCTCTAGATCTTTGACAACCCTTTTGATTTCCTTCACAACAACGGCAATGCATTTGACAGATTTGTTGGAAACAATGTCCCATTGGTCAAAAATTGGTCAAGTTGGTCCATAAAGCTCACAATGTATAGCATTAGTAGCTCTTCATTATAGCTCCTTGGACATCAAAAGGTGTTGGGCACCGTGGATAGAGCAAAAGCATCTCAAACATGTAGCGCGAGTTTGAATCCCATGCTTAGCAGACAGCACACACAAAGATTATTTTTTTATCATGCTTTCCAAAATAAAAGCAATGGACGGAT
The DNA here is from genome assembly GCA_020310875.1 of Ceratopteris richardii. Lineage (NCBI taxonomy): Eukaryota > Viridiplantae > Streptophyta > Polypodiopsida > Polypodiales > Pteridaceae > Ceratopteris > Ceratopteris richardii. The sequence goes on from CM035430.1 coordinate 138,396,350, forward strand.
CGCGATAGCGATGGATAAAAATGATGTGTTTTTTTACTCTTAGCAATCGTTGAGAGTTTTATCGACGAGAGCTTTTGATGGTGCTTTTGGAAGAGACACAATACTATATAACAACATGTTTGGCTTATTGTTATTTCATCCAACACCTATTTCAACACAATCTTTCAAGAGCTTTGGTTCCTCAATAGAGGTAGTGCGTTTAGCACATGGGGCAGCCATGGTGCTATCCTGGAGCATGTTGAGGAGCGCCTATGGAGTTCTTCTTGGAGAAGAAGAGTGTTCTCACACTCTTGCTTATGGAGAGGATTTACCCCACAGTAGCTTGGTGGTGTGGTTTCGGCCATTCACATGATGTATTTGAAGATTGTCTTCTACATGAAGATTTCAGTGTACTTCAAAGACATTGGATGGTGGTTAACATAAGATTTACATCTTGTGTTGAGAATTCAGGTACATATTCTCTTTATGCACACATGTACTACTTGAGGTATATGGCAGTGACATCCATATCAGGAGGAGTCCTATTCGGCATAGGTACAAGAGAATCAATATTCTTTGCTACTTTTGTAAGTATGTGATCTTTTCACACACATGTCTGACTTAGGGTCTTCCATAGCCTAAGGTTAGATGAGGGTTTGTTGATTATCAGTTTTAGACTGATCCTTCCTCTTTCTGTCACTCATATTCACTCTTCTACAACCTATTAGGTCACACATCTCATATATATTCAGATTTCTGTCCATACATCTGAATATGTTTGTTACATTTGTACATTCACTCATCCATCTATTATTGTTCACATAGAGTGGTTGAGAGTTTTGCTCCCACACTATACATTGAACATTGGTATATATGATAGTGTGAGTAAGCAGTGGCTTACGTAACACTTTACACATGTTGTCTAATCTTTCTGTATCTTTGTCTCATCATTTGTATAATTAAGTGTGGTATGTTCATGGTTTGTCAATATTGGAAGATTGCTGGAATTAATGTTGTAAATCCTGGACCTATGGAACCTTGGACCTGTGGTATTAGTAATGGGCCTACTAAATTTCCAACATTTGGTATCAGAGCTTTAGGGCTTTGGCATCAAAACATTCAGGCTCTCAAATTCCGAGGTTCCCAGACTTCCAGGTTTACAACATATGATTTAAGAGCATCTTCTAACATTTGACATTTGACATACACACTTAATCTAGATGAGTGAAGATTTGAAAATTAGACAATTCAGTCACATGTGTATTCATTAGTGTGGAGTATGAAGTTGATGATCTGTTAGCAGCCGAATACTTTTGGAAGAGTGTGCAAATACTTTACAGAAGTATTGCTTGAAGACCCAGATGATGAAGAGAAGGCTACTTCAAATTCAAGGAAAAACAATGGTTTGGAGAAGATGAAGGAATCAGATCAACATCAAATCATAGGTATTAGTTTCTACTATCAGATTATCATTTGCATGTCATATCTTAGAGGAGCAATTATGAAGAGATTTGAAGGATTCAAGGAATGCTTTTATACACTTTCACTATTTGAAAGTTAAAGGCTACATCAAAACAGGTATCTAGAGGTTTTTCTAGAGAGTTTTGGGAGATCTCTTTCATGGCAAGAAAGCTTATCTAAGAAGAAAAATGTGGAGAGCATTAGTTTTGTTTTCAGCGAATCTTGAGTTGTAAGTTGGTTGGAAGTTTTTTGCTCACATTTTGTTTCTAGAGAGGTGACTCTAGAAAGGTAATTCATCATTCAGACAAAAGGTTGGTGAATTCAGTCATATCAGTCATTTGAAGCAGAATTTTGATTCAAAGATATGAGGAGATGGTAAAACATGATTCTATATTCATGTTTGTTTTGTCTCTTACTCTTAACACTAGAGGAAGAGAAAAGTTCATTTGAAGAAGCTAAGAGTGCTTGCTACTTCAAGATGAAGAAAACAAAAGGTATGGAAGAGAAGTTTGAAGATGTCGACATCATCATCAGGTGGAAGAAAGATGCAGAAGAAGAAAGTCCAACATTTCCAAAAGGAAAGTAAGACTTTCTTTTCTCATATATTTTTCATATACTTTTCCTATTTTTATCCTCTACATCCAAAGACAAGTCTACGAGAACATCTTGTGTGAAGATAGTCTAAAGAACAAGCAATTTCTTGTTTTGCATTACACTTGGCCATGATTTAGTAGATTTGACAAAGAATTGCATCGAGAGAGAGAAAAGCAGTAGATATATGTTTTGACTCATATATGTATGAGTTATGTTTTAGTTGAAGCTTTTAAGCAGGTAGCTTATATGTTCCCTCAAAGAATTCTTGGAGTGTCAATATAGAGCTACTTGGTATATGACAAGTTGCAAAGAAGTATATTTCTTCTTTATCTAACTCTTGAGGTAAAAGAGTTTTTTGTAGCAGATGTTGAAGACTTGGGTTGAGGTTTTGTGTTTGGAAAGGATACCTCATATTCAGTATTTTCAAAAAACTTCAAAAAAATCAAATTTTTTGATGTACCAATCAGTTGAAGAATCTACTTTCTATGATTGTCTTGTTTTTTGGATACATGCTTGTATTAAAAAATGTGTTCTATCAGATCCTATCACCTGATTAAGAAGTGGAGTTAGCCAAAAGGAAATCAAGCAGGTACTACCACATTTCACCCGGGTAGAATATGAAGATCTGAAGTATCAACTTGCAGCTTTTGGAGTTCTCAAGGTGAGAAGTTTGTAACTTATATTTCAAGTAGGAATTGCAGATTCTTGGGAAGGATTTGTTTGAAGAAAAGTTTTACAACTTTGTGAGAAGCATGGACACTTGGAGACATTTAGATAATAAATCAAACATTCAGTCATGAAGGTTTGATGAGAGCAGATTCTATTCAGGTTTTTTTTTTGGAGAGATCTTGTATGATCTTGATAGATATAATATGATCTTGGATGATCTTGAATGATCATGAAGATCTTGAGTATTTATGAGTCAGTTGTCTATGCTTTGTTTGTGAAGATTCTTAACATTGAAAGACGTAATTCAAAAATTCAAATTCTATCAGATTTGTGTTGCAGAAAAATAGAAGAAGATACTTGTTATGTTACAGAAGATTATGGATCCTAAAATTTTGTTTTAGATACAGGTATTGATTACTGAAGATCAGATTTATTGGAAGAAGGAAGACGTTCCAGATTTCATAAAATTTGATATATTTGAAAAATTCTGGATACTAGTGTTTAATCATCTAGGGGGGTGATGAAACATGAAGACTTATTTTCAGCCATATATGAAAGAATACAGAGTCATACCTATAGGTATTCCTATATCTCCTTTTTCATATTCTCTTTATGTTCCAGCTTTGAAAGAAGAAGGAAGAAGGAGAATGTCTGGAGAAAGTTCCTGTTAGGATGTTCCTGTTCAGGAGAAGGTTCCAAAGTTCTATTGAAGAGAAGCTTGATATTTCAGAGAGGTATGTTTGAGAAGTGCGCACATATAGTTTATACCAGGTTTTGAAGGAAAGAGGTATGAAAGTCTTTCAGATAGAACAAGGATGAAGACATGATGACATCATAGATTTTTTGAGGAGACTCATGAGTTGATTTCAGTTGATTTCAGTTCATTTGAGTTGAGATGACTTGAGTACAGTCAGAGATGAACTAGCAGTGTTCATAATACACTAAGTTGTGAGTTGTCAATCACAGGTTCCACGATTCAGTTCTTGATTTTGTTTAGTGTATCTACATGACAGAGCAGAAGTACGTTGAGAAACCTTTTTCATAAGGTAAATGCAAATATGTGGATCCTAGTGTATGTTTTCAGGTTTAAAAAGATAGGAGATAGCAAGTTCAGAGTCAGTACTTGCTACATTTGTTGTCAAGCAAATTATTGCTTGATGAGTACACTATTGGATATCTAGTTTGCATATTTTCTCAAGTATTATGGTTCATATTCAGCAAGTTCAGGTTTTTTGAAGGAAAGTCAAATTCAGTTTTGAAGAAAAGGTTTGAAGGTCAGTTCGAGAGTATAAGCTTGAAGTTGGTAATAGTTTACAGCTTATGAAGTTTGCAGATGAATGAAGTTTGTAGATCCAATCGAGTTTGAACCAATATGACATTGTAGGGGTGATTGTTGGAAACAATGTCCCATTGGTAAAAAATTGGTCAAGTTGGTGCATATAGCTCACAGTGTATAGCATTAGTAGCTCTTCATTGTAGCTCTTTGGACATCAAAAGGCACTGGGCATCATGGATAGAGCAAAAGCTTCTGAAACCTGTCGTGCGAGTTCGAATCCCACGCTCAGCAGACAGCGCGCGCGAAGATTATGTTTTTGTCATGCTTTCCAAAATAAAAGCAACGGACAGATCGCGATAGCGACGGACAAAAATGATGTGCTTTTTTACTCTTAGAGATCGTTGAGAGTTTTATCAACGAGAGCTTTTGATGGTGCTTTTGGAAGAGACACAATACTATATAACAACATGTTTGGCTTATTGTTATTTCATCCAACACCTATTTCAACACAAGCTTTGGAGAGCTTTGGTACCTCAATAGAGGTAGTGCTTTTTGCACATGGGGCAGCCATGGTGCTATCTTGGAGCATGTTGAGGAGCGGCTATGGAGTTCTTCTTGGAGAAGAAGAGTGTGCTCACACTCTTGCTTATGGAGAGGATTTGCCCCGCAGCAGCTTGGTGGTGTGGATCATCCATTCACATGATGTATTTGAAGATTATCTTCTACATGAAGATTTCAGTGTACTTCAAAGACATTGGATGGTGGTTAACATAAGATTTACATCTTGTGTTAAGAATTCAGGTACATATTCTCTTTATTCACATAGGTACTACTTGAAGTATATGGCAATGACATCCATATCAGGACGAGTCCTATTGGGCGTAGGTACAAGAGAATCAGTACATGTATGCTTTATGCATATTTGGATGAGGTGTTCGAGAAGGTATGTTTATATGAGTTTGAGGATCTCTGACAGCAAACTTGTTAGCATTCTTCGCTACTTTTGTAAGTATGTGATCTTTTCACACACGTGTCTGATTTAGGGTCTTCCATAGCCTAAGGTTAGATGAGGGTCTGTTGATTATCAGTTTTAGACTGATCCTTCCTCTTTCTGTCACTCATATTCACTCTTCTACAACCTATTAGGTCAGACATCTCATATATATTCAGATTTCTGTCCATACGTCTGAATATGTTTGTTACATTTGTACATGCACTCATCCATCTATTATTGTTCACATAGAGTGGTAAAGAGTTTTGCTCCCACATTGTACATTGAACATTGGTATATATGATAGTATGAGTAAGCAGTGGCTTACGTAACACTTTACACATGTTGTCTAATCATTCTCTATCTTTGTCTCATCATTTGTATGATTAAGTGTGGTATGTTCATGGTTTGTCAATATTGGAAGATTGCTGGAATTAATGTTGTAAATCCTGGACCTATGGAACCTTGGACTTGTGGTATAGGAGAAGAAGTTGCATATACTAATAGCCATCAGACAACTACATAACACAATGAATAAGGTTTGGGCGAGGAGCAAGGTAATTGAGGAACAAAGTCAAGCCATTTTACATCAAGAATTGGCCAACGGTGGATTTGAGGAGACATTCATTTCAGCTATGAATGAATTGGTCCAATCAGTAGGTGTACCAAAAGCTTTGCACTACTTGATGTGGAAACCCCTTCCTAGGTTTGACCCTCAGCGAGTCAGAATCCTCAAACGGTCAAGCGCATATATTTGTGTGCTGATAGAACCCATGACATCTGCACCCCCTGTGGATTCTTCCACCATCAACCTAACTGTGAGTGAGGACACTACCCTTGTATATACCATTAGTGAAACCATCCCTTCTTCCCTAGACCCAACCCAACCTTCCCTTGATGTTGTAGAAAGTCCCGATGTTTGCATTCCATCACCTATTTCCATTTGGCCCCCCATCTCTAGACTGACTATGACTAACCCTCCCATTACATCTGTCTTCACTCCACCTGTCATTTCCCCACCTCCACACTTCCATTTGTACACCACCAACCCATTGTATATCTCCACATCATCTACACAACCACCCTCATTCTACCCCTCGTTCACACCTTTTCTATATTTGTGAACCTCATCTATTCGCTTTGTAATAACTTCACATGCATTTAGTTCACAAGCTCCTTTCTTATGGCCACCAATCACACCACTCCACTCACCTCTCACCACACCATTGCACCCTCCACCCCCGGACAATCGCACACACTCCACTATTTCACATTGTTGTCATTGAAAGCACCTCTAGTGACATGGATATTTCACCCACTGCCTCACCGGATGTTGTGCTCGGGTTCTTGCGTAGTTAGGGGTGCACACAGAGTGCCAAGAAAGTGACCTTCGTGGATCAAGCCAATCGCTGGAATTACGACGCATGCTGGGTGCTTGGAGCAATCTCAGGTGCAAACAAAAATTTAGGTGCTTATGAAAACTCAGAGAACAAATTAAATGCAAGAGAATGAATTAATAGCCCAATCATACATCATATGACAAGCATAGCCTCTCCTTGAGCTTACAAAGTCAAGTTTTCTGGAATCTAATATGTTCATTGTTTTCTTTATTACTTTATGTTGATTTTACTAGTCCAAAGACGTCTCTAATCTTGTATTAGATATTTTGAACCTGATGCATCACTTTATTAAATTCATTTATTGTGTTGCGCAAATTTGGCTGAGGTATTCCCAACAAAACAAATATTGACCATGTACTTTTTATACATGGTACTACTCATAAACAAAAGATGGTTTCTTGCAGATGGAGGAGAATCATATTTTCCATTTCATGCAAGCCAACATTTAGGGCAACAATGTGACTTCTGTTCTCCTGGAGTCGACACAAATTTTACCTTTACAGTGATGGCTTAGGAAAAGAAATTTTAATTCCTGCAATAAAATCCTCATGAACAAGAGTTATGCGATTCATGAAATCCAGATTCAGCTAGTTGCAGACAAACTCCTCCACCATAATCAACCATGAGAGTAGTTCTTTGGAAATTTAAGCGGTAAATATGATTTTATAATAGTGAACTTCTCTCTTCGATGAGCAGCACCTAAATTATTCGTACTTCTCATCATTGGATAGATCCAAGTTTCCTTTTTTTTTTTTAACAAGCTTTCCATTAGTTTTCATTAAACTCAAACTCCATTGTGTGTAAATTGTTAGACGCAATGCTGATCGAAAATACCTATGAACATGAAGTCATTCAAAGGGCAAAAACAATTTGTATCTTTACGCTCAGATTATTTGTATTATGAATTGTGAAACTCCTGGGGTGTTTTCCATGCTCTGAGATGCTTATGCTTCCGCTGGACAAATCTTGACAATATAAGATCCACCAATCACTTGAAGGCTTAAAGTTCTTATTTTGGTTTGGAAGATCTCCTTCCACAGACAAAGTCGATCAGAAATAAATTGAAGTGCTCTGAGGAGTGCATCTAATCTGATGGATATTGAGCTTCTTTCTATTAATTTCCTCTTTCAAGCCTTCGACCCCTTTTTATCCCATTTGAGAACTACTACAATCTTCCTTCCTCGGACTTTTCTCACCAAGAAACATTGCCGTTTTCTTTTTACTATGCTCAGTGCTTCCCTCTAGTTCAACATGACCTTCCCTTAAAGTGACACCTCTCTTTCACTGAGAACGAAACCAAATCCTTCTTTACATCATATAGCATGATCGATCAGCATGTTTTTGAAAGAAGACGTAGAGGATCAAAGTAGCAAAAATTTGCGAAGCTATCTCTATAGCCTTTCGACTAGAAAGGAAGAGCAAAACATCTCTACAACATTCCTTTTCACCGTTGGGGAAGGGCAATCACTTCCTCTTGTGTAGATATTCTAACAGCTCTCAGCAATCGCAGGCGCAGCAACTGAGAAGATCTTCTTCTTTCTCCAACTATCGTGGCTCCTCCTCTTCTTTTCTCTATCCGCCTTGAAAATAGAAAAAGACCAAATGAGCCTCCATTGGAACGTGTGAATGGGAAGCCCAAGCAGCGAGAACCCATGCATGCAAGGGATAAAGATGGGCATAAGAATGATGCAATCATAACTTCTCAAATTGTTGCGGAAGTAGAATGTGAAGCCATAAAAGATGTTGGATTGCAATGCAAAGTGCAAAAATGAGAATGCGAGCTAGAGAAGCTAAGAGATGTAGTTTCTCACCTAGAGGGTGAGTTGGCACAATAAAAAGAATGTAGGTTACAACAAGAAGATAAAGCGAAAAAGATACAGAAAGCAGCATATGAGTAGTTCAAAGATGTGCAAGACACGAGGGAAAAGGAAAATGAAGATGGTGGTGGCACAAGACTGACCAACACCCAAATCAACCATAAGGCATCTGAGCAACACACACTCAACAGTCACTGTGAAAGTTGTCCTATACTCAGCCTCACAACTGGAAGTCGCCATAATAGGCTACTTCTTGCTCAACCACGATATACATGAGCTACCAAGCATGAAGCAAAAGCCACTAGTTGACACACAAGATAACAACCAACCCAGTCAAAGTCCAAAAAAGCATGTAAATCTAGCAGTAGTGATCCCCCTTGGGATACAACAACCAATGCTTGAAACTTGGGCAATGCAAAAACCTATTCATCTGTGAGATAGCAAATTGAATATTTGACCGAGTAATGCATAGGTAAATCAAGCATCCAACAGCCTACTAATAGAGAACAACATCAAATGCATCTCTAGCATCATGAAGACTCAATCATAAACCTGTCCTCCATAGGAGTGGCAATAGGTTTGTAGTCTTCAAGGCCAAAATGCTACAATAATGTGTCAATATATTTTTTTTTGACACAAAGTTATTCTGCCATCAACTTGCATAAATTGAATGCCCAAATAATGATGCAAATGCCTCAAATCTGACAACTCAAAAGAGGCATGCAAATCAGCCTTAAAATCAGCAATATGCTTCTCATGAGGACCAGTGAGAAGCATGTCATCAACATACACAACAATGATCAGAAGCACATCACTTGCACTCTTAACATATAAAGTGCTCTCACTTCAACTGTTATCAAAACCATGTGCAATCAAGTAGGCATGTATCTTTTCATACCAAGCATGTGGTGCTTGTTTCAAATCATATAATTCCTTTTTCAACTTGCACACTTGGTTATCATGCCCTTTTTGCACAAAGCCATGGTGCTAAAAAACATACACTTCTTCATGCAAGTGACCATTTAGAAATGCAGTTTTAATGTCCAACTAATGACATTCAAACCATGATGAGATGCAAGTGCACAAATGCTACGAACATTAATTGCTCGGCATGTAGGATCAAAGGTCTCAACAAAATCAATTCCTCTTTATTGAGCATAACTGTTCGCAACAAGCCTAGCCTTATACCTATCAGCTATTCCATCAGGCTTATGCTTCAGTTTGTATACCCACTTAGTTCAAGTGGCCTTCTTTCCAAAAGGCAAGTAACATAAAGACCAAGTACCATTTTTCATAATAGCATCACATTCTAATTGCATAGCATCCATCCAATTTTTAGAATTTTTGTGCTTCATCAAATGAAACACTCTCATTCTCATTATAAAGACTAGAAGCAGCCATAGCATAGCAATCTGATGCAAAACAAGCACTATGAGAGCCTAAACAAGTATGATATGATAGAGATGCATATAATTTGCTATTTTGCAATGTCTACACTAGCCATTTAGGCATAGTTTTTGCCTGCGCAAGATCAAATCAATTGCGATCGACAGGGCTATCAATCGTGATTGATAGAGGTGTCCGTCGGGGCTTGTCTGTCACGATCAACGTGTCAATCATGATTGATGATGTCAATCGCGATCGACAGAGTCGGTTGTGAGGGCTGTCAATCATGATCGATGGTATCAATCGCAATCGATGGTATCAATCACGATCGATGATATCAATCGTGATCGACACTTTTTCCGCAAATTTTGACGTGATTTCAATCGATCGGGGGTGTGTCCGTTGTGATGGACACGTGGACACTCAATTTATTGTGTCAATCATGAAGTTTCAATCGACCGCGATTGATTGAGTCCTATGTGGCAATCCGTCGTGGTTGTTGGTCTCGATTGACAGGGTCTGTCGGTCACGATTGATAGGGTCTGTCGATCGCTATTGACATGGTCTGTCAGTTGTGACTGCTGGTCACGATTGACAATGTCAATCGTGATTGACAAAGTCAATCGTGATTGACAAAGAATGAAGGAATTCTTCAACTGCGATGAGTGATTTAGGATGTGCTCATCATGTGTGTTAAGAAATGCTTACCTACTCTTCCAACATCTCTACTCTACATCTTACCATCACACACTCGTCCTCAAAGCTCGATCCCCGACAACGGTGCCAAGATTTGGTGTAGCTCAGTGATGAGTAGCACCTCCTTTAATGTCAATCCGGGAAAACATGAGGATGGTATGAAGAACTCGAGCAAGTGATGTGCATAAGTGGTGATGGAGAAGCACACAAGCATGCACACACATACACACACACATGCACACACATAGGAACAAAGAGTGAGACAATGGAAGCTTTGATTAAGATCAAAACACAATTACAAGTGCTCTTCTTTAGTTCAAACTACAATTTTTTCTCTTCAAAAATGAGCTCTCTAGCTCCTTTTATAGTCTTTGACGAGCTAGTGGCCTTGTCTAGACCTAGTGTCTGGCCTAGTTAAAAATTAGGTTCCTAGGCTATTTTGGAGGCTCAAACGAGCTCTAAAAATTAAGAAAATTGGTACATAAATACTTGTATTACTCCTCAGGCTTGAGGACTCCTTGGCTTGAACAAAATGGAGTCAAATCTAACAAAAATGATATTTACAATGTTCATGTAGTGATGAAAATCACTATTAAAAGGAGATTAGGTTGGAAAAATTGAATGGCCTATTTGCCGAATCTTCTTTGACTGCTTTGCCTGCTTGGCCCTCCTCTTTGCTTTGATTCCTTATGTCGGCTCCCTTGTCTTGAGATGTCCTGGCTACTACCAACACCCCACACTAATGGTCTTACAGGAAACACAAAGAGAATTGTGAAGAGATGGATTGTAGGTGGTGAAGATGAAGTGGTGATGTTTAAACTTTGCACTACACTAGCCAAATTTACTCCAGAGATATGTAGTGAGCCATTTTAGCTTCCAATTTAATGTATTAAATACCCTATGTACTTTGGAAGATCACTCACAACAGATGAATCAAAACAAATAGGTTTGACCAATGGTCAACTTGGAAAAACTTTCTATTTTTGAAATATATGCTCTAGTATTTTGCTTAGAAGCTCATATTTTTTCTCTTCTTCTTTCGGGTGCACCCTCTACTATTCTCACCTTCCTTTTTCCTCCCTTCTCCTTGCTTTAATTGTCCCGTCCCAAATGGATCAAGGCGATGAGGACAAAGAAGATTTCCCGTGGAAGCGCCATCATGTTATGGAGATCTCCACCCCTGCTTCGAGTTCATCTTCTGCCCACATCACAACTGGAACTATCATCACCATCAGCCATAGACACTACTCGAGGTTCCTCTAGAGAGCTCTCTCTTCGTGCTGGTCAATCCTCCAATTGGGCCTGAGTCCAAACACTTCACTTTTAGATCTCTCCAAGCTTGGCCAATGCTCGATACAGGCGATCGGATTGATTCAATCCAATATTGATGCGGAGAAGCAGATTATGAAGAAAGAATTTCAACATAAACTTGACATGAACAAAGCAGACATTTCTTCTCTTCAGGAGGAAATTCTTGTCCTGAGTAGAGAAGGATTCTGCCCTAGACAAAATTGGTGCTGTTTTAGAAGAAACAACATAAAAAGCTACAACGCTTGGAGCAAGTCTGTACAAAGCTACATATGGAAAACTAAGGGGAAGAGAAAAAACTAGATTTTGCAACACAATACTCATAAAGATTCTTCCAAAGTACTTTGTCCAAACTATATAAATGAAAACTCAAGGAATTCTTGGATAATGGAATGTATGGATTTTGTTCTAATATCATGATTTTCTTACATATATGTGTAGAGAGTACACACGCGGAAGCAAAATGAAAAGAAGAGTGTACTCACAAAACAAAGAGTGTGTGAGACTCAAAATGAGTAGACCATGAAATGGGTAAACTCATGTGGATTAGAAATGAGCTTGCCAAGAGCATGGAATAGGCTCCTCAAGCTTCTAACCAAATACAAATGGGGGAGAGTCCCTCCTTATATAGATTTGTGAGGGGCTCTCCAAAATACATCTCATGTGGGATAATTCCCCTAAAAGGAGAATGAATACAACTGGTAGAAGCAAATGGCAAGGTACCCAAATACAAAGGAAATACAAGGAAATGTAATGGAAATAGAGACTCCAAGATACAAAAGAGAGATGCACTCTCATATTCTCAACACCCCCTCTGCAGCTCCATTTTGTAGTGTATGGAGACTGCTAGGGTATGTGAGAAAGGTCCACCAAGAATGTATCAACAGCAGCAACACGAATACAAAATAGGAAGTCGTCGTCTAGGAATCCATAGCCTCCAAGTGGTATCGACCATGCGGGATCTCCAGGTACTCCATAATATGTCCACCAGATGGATCAAGCGGATGCTCCAGAGGTACGCCACCAATGAGGTACAAGAACAGAACAAGATCTCACTGGATGAGATCACCTCCATGTGAGAGAGACAGGATGACTCCATGTGGTACATAGGAACCTTCAAAGCTTTGACAATGTCCACCACACTATGTGTATCGCCAAGAAGTAGGTCTTGCAAGAGTGAAACATAAAGCATGAAGCATAAAATCATAGTCACATGGTAGTACATCTGTAAGCTGTAAGCCTCCATGGAGTGTACAAAGTCCTGATGTGTGTCAGTAGGACCATGGAAGCCCCCTCTGAATCGAGAAGATGGCTCAGAATAGGATCCAACTGAGTGATGAATCCATATAGATGCAGGAGTATCATGTGGTAACTAAAAAGATACTGGACTCCATGAATGGAAAAGTACATGCTCAAAATGCTGCTGTAGATGAGGTAAGTGGACTCTCGAAGATAGGAATGGAAAATGACGAGTCACTAATCCTGGAGTAATGCCCAACTGAAGCTGAGGGGAAATATAAGCCTTCGATGGTACGATAGGTATATCCATCTGAGGTATAAGCTGAGATGATATCTCTGATTCCTCCTGCTCCAAAATTGTATCGTGATCGGGAAAGTCATGTACAAAGAGAGCATGCTCCACATAGTGTGACTGTTCAAAACTGGAATGATCCCCCTCTGAATCGGAAATGGGAGGATCCAAAAGGGATGAATACTTATAGTATTCATCAAAGGTGCAGTCTTTGGTTACTATAACTGAGTGACTCTTTGAGTCATAGAGTCGCTCACTGTACCCAATGAAAATGTACTGCTTAGGCCGATCATCATCATGGCCTTGGACGTAGACATCACTACCAAAGATGCAAAAATAGCTTACACTTGGCTTCTTTTGAAAGTAAGCCTCAAATGGTGTTTTGTTCTTCAAAACATCTGAAACACCTCCGTTCTGTATGTGTACTGCTGTGTGCACTACTTCACCCCAATAGTTTAGTGGAAGTTGCTTTTGTCTAAGCATTACTTTGGCCATTTGGATCACACTTCCACTCTTTTGTAATGCAATACTTGGTTGAGTATCGTGCTTGGCTTGATACTTGATTCCATGTTGCTTCAAGTACTTGGAGAAGTTTCGGTTGATAAAGCTACTATCTCCATCAGAGCGGATGATCTTCAAAGAACTTGGAAAGTCTTCTTCAACTGTTTCTGTCCATGCCTCAAACTTGGAAATGACATCTTCTTTATGCTTGAGTGAATAAACCCATGTGTATCTAGTGAAGTAATCTACAATCAAAAGTAAATTGACCCACTTAGAGAAGGTGTACTCATAGGTCCACAAATGTCGATATGGGCTAATGCTAAGGGTTTATTTGCAGAAATGGATGCTTCTTTAGGCAAAGAGAAAGCTGTTTGCTTGTCACATGCTTTGCAATTCAATTCCACTTGTGTGATCCTGGGTAGATCTTTGACAAGATGATTGGAAGAGATCTTAGCTAAGCAAGAGGCATGTCCAAATCTGCAATGCCACAAGTTGAGACTTGAATCCTTGACCATAAAACTTGAAAGCTTGTAGAGACCCTTATCTTCATATCCTTGAGCTATCACTTCATTGGATTCGCGATCAATGACTTGAACTTTGTTGTGATCGAACTGAACCGTCATGTTGCACTTTGTGATGGCTTTGACTGAAAGAAGATTCTTACAGAGGCTTGGTACATAAAGAACATCTTTTAGTGACTTGGCCTCGCCTTCAAAGTTAGTGACTTGAACTTTTCCTCTTCCTTGAATTTCGATGCACTTGTTATCTCCAAGGTAAACTTGTCCTTGATACTCTTCAAACTCATGAAATCATCTTTGTCATGGCACATGTGGGATGAAGCACCACTATCAAAAATCCATTCTTTCTTGGGAGTGGTTGCCACAAGTGCTTTGTGTTCGATTGTGAGAAATAGGTCTTCACTTGTGTAGTGAGAATTATGTTCACTCTTAGACTTAGACTTGTCTTGGTTCTTTTTCTTGAAGCAATATTTTTCAATGTGTCTAGGCTTGCCACAAAAATTACAGGTGAACTTCTTCAATGAATTATGCAATCCTTGCTTAGATCCATTTCTAGCATGATGACTTGTGGTTTTGCCTTATTGAATGGGCCTTTGGCCTTCATGGCAGACTCTTGGGAGGAAGTCGATTTGGCTTGCGAGTCGTGAAGGAGCAATAGTCGATGAACCTCTTCCCAAGTTAAGACTTGGCCGCGATTATACAAAGTTGTGACAAATGTCTCGTACAACTTAGGTAACTTGTTAAGAAGCCTAATGGCCATGTCTTCACTAGAGATCTTCCTACCACATAGTGCTAATTTACGCTGGTAGTCCTCAAATTGGGCTATGACCTTGGTAATCGTCGTGTGGACGAATGGTCAAATTATGAAACTCGGCCTCTAATGCATATATTTTCGAAGGGGTTTTGTCTTCATATAAAGCGGCTAATGTATCCCAAGCGTCCTTGGACGTCTTACATGCCGTGATATGTCCTTTTGTCAGTTTGTCGCATGCAAGTAACAACTGACCTAAAGCTTGTTTGTCCTTGACATTCCACACATTCCAATTGTCTAAGTTGGTATCCCTATTGGGTTCTGGGTCTGACCCATCTACTACCTCATGAAGGAGATTCGTATAGAGATATGCGCGCATGACATCTTTCCATAGATTGTAATTTTGTCCATTGAGGCATTCATCCTTAGGCATAAAAATAGGGGTGAAAGATGAAGGGGTTTGGAGTGCAGAACAAGAGGAGGAAGGAGGACAGAGAATGAGAGAGAAGAGAGGAACGACGCGCGGATATGCGTGGGAGCCTCGAAACCCACATAATGATCTCTCTTGAGGCAATGCTCTATATATGATGTATATATATGAATATGGGGGTAAGGTCACATGACCCTTACATCCCCAACAATCTCCCACTTAAGGGTCAATGTGACCATAAGTGGTAACATATACAAAGAATGATGTAGGACTATACAATAATGTACAGGAAGAGTCTGGATCTCTACCCATACCAGATCAGCCTACACCAACCGCCTCGAACAAGGTGTATCCATGCACCTCAAACTGCTCTAGACTCATATCGATAAGAGTCGAGCTCACATATGACTGATGCAAGAACTCATGAAGTTCCTGCAAAGCTCCCACTCGCTCTATGCCTATGTCAATCATCGAACGACTGACAACTCCAAGTGCAAATGCTCCAATAGCAACTGCAATGTCTGGTCTCGAGCATAACAACTCGTACATCAAACTCCCGAATGCTGACGAAACATGTGCTATCCTGGCTAACCTAAGCATGTCAGCCATGCCTCTATCCAAGGCATCCAAAGCACCATCGTCAAGACCAACATGTCCTGACATATCTATGTCAACATCTGGCATGAGCGAATCCAAGAATGACTGCATAACTGCTGACTCCTCAGCATCTAAATCAGCCATGCTCACAACCAAGGATGTATCTAGCTGTGCATCATGAGAGCTAATATGCTCTACCATACACTGTGTATCATGAGAGCTATCGTGCTCTACCACACCAAGTGTATCATCATGCTCCGCATGAGCTAACTGCACAACATCAACACAAAGATCAAACTGATGATCTAACTCTAACTGAGTATCATCACAATGCTCTACATGAGCATCCACATCATGCTCTAAAGCATCCAACTGATCATCCAAAGTATGCTCCATATGAGCATCCATATGATCAACCAAACCATGCTCTATATAAGCATCATGAGCATCCAAAACGTGCTCTACATGTGCATCCATCTGAGCATCTGAATCCTGCCATACATGTGCATCATGAATGTCAATAGACCTATCTGTAGGTAGACAAAATGAGACATGACGAGTCTCACATCGCACATAAGGCTGAACTCCCACTGAGACGAGACTGTCTCTCACATGAAGTACCTGCAGTGGATACATGTGCCCAACCCTGGCACCTCTAACAAGCATAAGCTTTCCCAACTGCAATTGAAAATGATGCTCACCAAGGAATGCATAACATCTGCTCTCCTGTAACTGACTAACTGAAATCAAGCTCATAGGGAATGAAGGCACATAGCGTACATGTCTGAGCATAAGTGATGCTCCACTAGGTAGCATAAGGCATACATCTCCTGCACCCTCAATGTCATATGTCATACCATCAGACATGTGCACACATCCACGACTCTCACCTGAGAATCGACAAAACCACTCACGATGTGGAGTAACATGAAAAGTGGCTAATGCATCAAGCAACCAAGCCATATGTGTGCTATCCAATGAGCAAGAGGAATCCTGAGATAAACCATAGGAGAAAGTGATATCACCATCACTGGCATAATCAACTGCCATAGACTCTCCTGAAACCACTACCTGATCTGCATCACGTGCATATCTCTGACGTCGTCGTCGCATCCGCCTGAAGCAACGTCGTCGAATATGGCCCTCATGACCACAATGCCAACATCGAAGTCGTCGATGTGATCTGTGTCTCACATGAGTCAATGGACTCTCATACATATCATGTAGTCTCTGCCATAATGCACTACTCGTCTCCTCATACATAACAGACTCATATATAGAATCCACAAGCTGTAATCGGATAGTGGAGCTGGCCAATGCATCCATATCCATCCATACGTGATAGGGCATGTCACGAGGCCTCTGTGCATCTCTATGCACATACATGTGTAACCCTGCACGAACCAATGTATGCCACATCTGAGCTTTCCATCTCGGAAAGTCAGTGCCATCAAATCGAGAAGACACCATGCTGGCAATCCAATAGACTAGCAATATAACAAGAGACTAGAAACAATACTCTATCCTGAATAGGATCACACCTGCATATCCATATGCATAAGTCATATCACAAATGTCTCGATGGAGAAGGAACTATGTGAACCATCTGTCACATAACCATGCATCTAGCATGCACATAAAACCATGAGCATAAGCCTGCTCACCAAGTCTCCAAAGTGACCAAGTAGATGTGAAAGAATCCTGGGAAAAATTCGACAGAGTATCCCCTGAAAACTGAGCAATCAAACAAGATAACCAATCACCAAAGAACAATGAATAATCTGTCACCACCTGTCACTGATATAAATCAAGAAGATAATGGCAACTACATGTGCCAAAAAACTAATGGCAATACATGCCAATACAATGGCAATACAACTCCCACTCAAGAATAAATCCTGCAAGATGGTCCAACCTGTCACAAACAACCTGTGACCAAGTCCAAGTGAATGGAGATAGTCAATGATCCAAAGCTATCGCAAAAGCTTCAAGATCCACAAGAGCTCCTTTCTAGCATAAAAGCCGATGAAATTTCGGCAGCATCTCCTCTGTAAAATGGACTCTAGAACCAAAATAACCATGTGGGAATCACCATCCACATATGCCAAGAATCACACTGGCAAATACATATCAATCAATGACCAAATGCTAATAATGATGACAAACGAATGTGTAACTGAGGCTCCAATCTGGATCATGTACCTGCAAAGAAAACAAAAGATACAAGTACCAAACAAGATCCAAAATCAACTCTCATAAAAGTATGTGCAACCGGCAAGTAAATCCATAACCAAGTGGCATAAGCAAGATGTAGACCACAATGCCACTATACATCCATGATCGAACTCATGATGACATAAACCTCAAAAAGAGTATACCACAATGTCATCTTACATGTCAAACACATGACAAGATCATGCTCTACTCTCATATGGAGGAGCTACCACAATGATCATACATGTACAATGCTTTGAAGCTCTGAAAATAAGAGCTTGCACACCATAAATTCTCTCTCGAAGAAGTTCCAAAGCAAATTCAACCTCCAAGTGCAATTAGGGTTGTTTGGGCAAAACTGTACTGCTCTGTGTTTTGCTGTTTCAGAGGTGATAACCTCTGAATCTGAACTTTTGGTCTTCAGCAAACTTCAAGATCCACTTCTTGGCTACGTAACGACATAAAGAACACCTCAATCGGAAGTGCGTAGCTCAAGATATGCTTAAGACA
The DNA here is from genome assembly GCA_020310875.1 of Ceratopteris richardii. NCBI lineage: Eukaryota > Viridiplantae > Streptophyta > Polypodiopsida > Polypodiales > Pteridaceae > Ceratopteris > Ceratopteris richardii. The sequence continues at coordinate 138,414,979 of CM035430.1, forward strand.
AGCACCTGCTGTCAATTTCAATTTCACTTGCAACAGTACTGCTCTGTATTCTGCAATTTCGGCAACCTAAAACTCAGAATTTGGATCTGAGTTCTTCTACAAAGTTGTAGCTATCTTTCCAAGCTACAAACAGCAAGTTGAATCATCGAATTCCGAGCTGTAGAACTCAAGTTATGACAAAAAAACCGACCTGCTGTTCTACTCAATGTAGATTCGCCTTCTACAATTCTCTGTGTTCTTCGAATTTTCGGCACTTCAGAAGTCCGAACCAGGTTTTACGCCCTTCTGTGAAGTTGTAGCTCTCTGTGTTAGCTACGCACAGAACTTTAAAACGCGTCAATTCGAGGTTCCTAGCTCGAGTTATGACCGAAATACTGAACAGCTGTCAGGAGATGCCGACCTGCACTTCTACCTCTTTTCACCTAAGCTTCCATTGAAGCTTCTTGCACACAAGCCTTCAGCATGCTCTGATACCAATGAAGGGGTTTGGAGTGCAGAACAAGAGGAGGAAGGAGGACAGAGAATGAGAGAGAAGAGAGGAACGACGCGCGGATATGCGTGGGAGCCTCGAAACCCACATAATGATCTCTCTTGAGGCAATGCTCTATATATGATGTATATATATGAATATGGGGGTAAGGTCACATGACCCTTACATCCCCAACAAAAGAGGGTAAGAAGTTAGCCATAGATAATGAGCTACCTTCACTTTTGGTCATTACAAAGCTGAGGATAAAGTGTTTAGAAACACTATCAAAGATACTTGCCAAAAATACCACTTTAAAGTAATGGCAAAGCTTGAAATGAACAACTGGACACCACACTTAAAATTCTTGGGGAGGGGGGGGGCCTTAGAGTAGCCCTTTGGATACCAAAATAGCTTTAGTAGGCATGACAACCAAATCACTTTGTGAGTGGGCTTAGATTAGCCTCCAACTCACAGATGCACACACCCAACACTTCTTCTCGTTATATGCTTGATGTATAATGATGGGGCACTTAGTGCCAAAATGGTATGCTCAAGAATTATGAGCTAGTCCCTTGTGAGAAATACACTTGAAAGCCAATGAAAGTGCCAAGTTTGGATTTGAACAAAGGATTGGATCCTTGGAAAATGGCAAAGTACTTTTTGAATGATGCCAAATTCAGTACCACTATGGGTCTTAACAAGGAACTAAATATCCTATGGATATTACAAATATTTGATGCTTGTTAATAAAGCAAAATGATACAAAAAGCAATACAAAAACATAATTGATTTCGTAGTCTAAAGTGAAGTCCATAATGATCTAGAATTGATCCTTTAAGGAGCATCGAATAGTTCTTAAGTTACACCGTGCTGAAATTGATGTAGTTCATCTTGAGTTACGAGTTCAAGTAGCACGTAGCACAAATATGATGAGCTGAAATCAGCGAGTGCTTAAATAAAGAAAGTGGAGTGCATGAACTCAAAATGGAACGTGATGTCAGATGGCACGATAAAAAATCCTTCATTTGAGAGATTTGCATTGCAAAGTTTGGATCTGATGACTCGGACTGAACTATCGTGGCCAAAATAGGATCACAGAGCACATGATAGCTCTCAGTCTTCCGCAGATACGTGCAGTGCAGATATCTACCGCTCTATAACTATCTGAAATAGAGAGTCCGCTCTCTCGATGGCTTTTTTTTTGTGTCAGGGCAGTTGTTGGCAGTAGTCAAGGCACCCAAGGACTCATAAGTCAAGGAAGCCAAAGAAGGGAGCCAAAGTGGAGAGAAGGCACAAGCAGACAAAGTAGTCAACGAAGATCTGACAAATAGGCCATCCAAATTTTCCAACCAAACCTCATTTGAACGGTGATTTTCATCACTACCTTAACCTTGTAAATACTGTTTTTGGATAGTTTTGACTCCGATTTGTGCAAGCCAAGGAGTCCTTGAACTTGAGGAGCATTAGAAGTACCTACCTATCAATTTTCATGTTTTTTAGACTCCATTTGAGCCCTCAAATAGGACCTAGAACCTAATTTTTAACTAGGCCGGACACTAGGTCTGAACAGGGCCAAAAACTAGTCAAAAACTATAAAAAGAGCTAGAGAGCTCATTTTTGAGGTTAGCTTCTTGTAGTTTTGAACTTGTATGAGAACTTGGTTGTAATAGAAGTGATTCCATTGTCTTGCTCTCTTTGTTCTTGTCGTGTGTGTGCGTGTGTGTGTATGTGTGTGCATGTTGGTGTGCTTCTCACTCACACATTTGTGCCTTCACTTGCTCGAGGTCTTCATACCATCCTCATGTCTTCCCGGATTGACATTAAAGGAGGTGCTACTCATCACTGAGCTACACCAACTTTTGGCGTCGTTGCCGGGGATCGAGCTTCGAGGACGAGTGTGTGATGGTAAGACATAGAGTTGAGACATTGGAGTCATAGGTATTTTCTTCACTTTGATCTATTTTCCTTTATCTTCTTCACCATCATCATCATCATCACCATCTCCCACCTCCATCTCCATCATCGTGAAAATTTCAGTTTTTTGGTCATATCACCATTCCCACACCATTTCCCCTCATTTCACTTGTGAGAGAGAGAGCGAGAGAGCATTTTCGTGTTTGTGCTATTGTGTGTTTTCTGAGATTTTTTGCAGGAATCGGCATCCCCAACAGCTGTACCAACTCTAGCAGGTAAAAAATTTGACTGTGCAGGTCCCGAGGCTTTGACCTCTGTCAATCGCGACCGACAAAGTGCCAAACTAAGTACATAATCATGATGTGCATGCCTAGAGCTTCCTAAATATGTGCTTTAAAATTTTAATATGCCTCTGTTTTCTGTCAATCGCGATTGACACATCAATCGCGATCGACAAACGAGGACGGACACAAGCCGACGGACCTGTCAATCACGATCGACACGTCAATCGCAACCGACAAAGTCAACGACCGACTGACCACGACTGACAGGCCTCTGGCGCGTGACGTGTCAATCGTGACCAACCCATCAGTCGCGATCGACCCATCAATCGCGACCGACAGTATGCGACTGACCCAGTCAATGACTGTTTGACCACGACCGACAGACCCCTCGTGCCACGTGTCAATTGCGATCGACCTATCAATCGTGATCGATAGGGTCAATGATCCTTTGACCACGACTGGCTGAAATTTTGGGCCACGTGTCAATCGCGATTGACCCATTAATCGCAACTGACAACCACAACGGACCTATCAATTGGGATTGACACATCGATCGCGCCTGACATATCAATCGTGATTGACAGACCATTCGATCGCGATTGACGGGCAATTTCGATATTATTTTTAGGGCAAAAATACTTGGTCTTTTTTGGATCAAATTTTGGGAAACATTATGGTTTGTCATTGCATTGTGAGGTCGCTACGCAAGTAATTTGAGGAAAAAAACCTGTTTGCCTGTTAGCCTGTTTGAACCCTGTTTTAACCCTAGAACCCTGAACAGTCATAACTTCCTCATACGAAATCCGTTCGGGGTGATCTTAGGCTCGTTGGAAAGCTCATGGAGACTGACCATATACTATTTTGAAGTGACCATATCCAGGGGGAGAAAAACTAAGGGATCTTTAGGATTGTTTTCCATAAAGCCAAAGCTCAAATTTGACTTCTGAATTGCATGAATGAAGAGGGTTTGCTGTTTCAATTGAATTCAAATCTTAAGCTAACTTTGGGACTTTTATAGGTCCATTGAGAGCATCGAAGGGCATTCTGAGCCACAGTAAGTGCAAGCTTGGGAACACGCTTCCTAGGCACACAAGGGTAACCGAGGAAGGAAACTAAAAGGTTGGAAATTCTCAACACCCTCTGTCAATTCCTAGCTTAGGCTAAGTATGGATAGAAGTTTTGATCAATTAGGGTTACGTTAAGCACGATCAAGTCCAAGAACTCTAATCACTCAAGTGCAAGTACAAAGAGATTACTGTTGCAAAACAACATAAAGGAAAAGAATTTAAATCAAGCGACCAAACTTAAGTACGATACAACATAAGTGTTCCTTGTGACGATTGATTGGACAAGAAGTGACATTCCAAGAAAAATTAAAAAGAACAAGTGACTAATACAAAAGAACTCAGCAACAAAATTGTACTTGGGAAATTTGGGAGTATTCATTGGGCATATGAACCTTAGATCAGGATGACACCTAAGAAGAGATAGACAGAGTCTTAGGTCTTCAGAGGCTAGTGTCAATCATACAGCTAGGTCTTTGGCCCAGCAGTTAGCCATTATTCGCACTACCCTAGCTCTAAAACTAGCGAGTCCGAGACATCTCAGGGTATGGAGAGACCCACAAGAAGTTTAGGTGTGCCATACTTACAAAGGGTCGAAGGTCTTTACAAGATGCAACTCGAATACCTTAGGACCAACCGATTAGGTGCTTGCATCCATGAGGACGGCCTAGGAAGATCTGTGGTCCAAATTAAAAACCCTGACCAACCTATTGAAATTGAACATCCAGCTGTCAAGTTTGAAAATGGAGCATACTTGGACAAAGAAGGAACCATGTACATAGTCACCAGTCACCCAGATAGGACAGATGAATTTGGTAATGTGATCCTAGAAACGGACATAGGTGACCTAGAGCAAGGGAACATAGGTGGAGAGCCTAAAACCCCTCGAGCCAAATCAGTTCTTACTAGAATTATCACGCCAGAGTGGATTCCTCAGGACAATAAGAGCATAGATCTGCTTCGAAATTGAGAAACCGATAAAGCCTTTTGGAGGTATAAGCCTGATCAACCGAATGAGGTAGGAATGATCACAATCTATGAGTTCAAAGATCTTGATAGCCCAGGCAAAGTGACCTATTTAGACAATACTTCAGAAAGTATCTTTGTGGTCACCGAGCATGGAAGGCATGCTTACACTTGGAAGGGTGAATTTGTTTTCCCCCAACCAAGATCTAATGTCTCTTATGGCCACCCAGGAGCGGGAACATCCCAAGCTCATGGAGCTCAAAGGGACAGAAGTAGAGATAGGCTAGAAGTGAGTTTCGCCAACCCAATGGGAAGAGAAAGAACGAGAACAGAAACAGATAGAGTGGAATCTGAGAGACTTAGAGCTCTAAGAAATCCAAGAAATGTAGATGAATTCCCTCTGCCAAGACCTAGAGACCACACAAGGACTTTGAGACCTACATAGCTAGTTAAATCCTTGAAGAACTACTTCGATGGCATAGGAGACCCATATGATCATGTGGCCGAGTTTAGGCAATTCTTGAGAGCTGAACAAGTTGACGACTTATTCACACAGTACAATGCCTTTGGTCTAACCCTTAGGAACACCTCTTTTACGTAGTTTCAACCACTAAATGAGAGACACTTCAGGAACATAGACCAACTTCTAGAGGCTTTCATTATTGAATTCTCTAAGAGTGGCATAAGGCATAACACTTCCTCACTGATTCACAGCTTCAAGCAAACCCCTCAAGAGACGGTTAGACTTGCAGGCAATACTTAGAGAGGTGCCCTATTCCTCAGTTACCCACACCATCCAAACAAGTGGCTTTATTCCTAGATGGACTGCTGAGTACAAAGTTGAGATCATATGTGTACTTGAAAGACCCTAGGACCATAGAAGAGTGTGTAGGCATGTGCATCGACATCGAGGATAACCTAGGGGAGGAATTAGAACTTTCAAAAATATACAAAGATTCAGATAGTTCTACTAGCCTCTCTTCCTCGCAATCCACATCTATTGAGGAACTCGCTGAGAAAGTAGCTCAAAAACTAGGTGTCTCTAGCAAACAAATCCCAAGATTTGCCCCAGTTAATGATGGAGAGTGTTAATCTCCTTCAGAATAACCTACTCTTGTGATTAGAGCACCTCTATACCAAGAGTAAGTCAAAAACTTCTCAACACAAAAATCTGCTGCACAATTTCTTCAAATTAATCTGACAAACATGTAAAGTTTTCTATGAAACTTTGTATGGAGTGTCGCCTAGAGATTGCGCACCTCCTTCAAGTTAAAGTTCTTCAAAAGGTTTAGTATAACTTGAGAAATCACCTTCACAAGTTACCTATGTCTGAAACTGTCATTCTGAACAGTTGACTTTCACACCTGCAACTTCTAAGACTTAGTTCTCCTTGAATAAAACCCGTTTAAGCAAATGCTTCTGGTTACTAGTAGCTTATCTTCTAACTTAAAGATTAAGCTCTCACTCATGCAAAACTTTAAAGTATGCACTGAGAAATGATCAAAACATTGATCACCGAAAATGCGCCTGATTCAGTAAACTCTGAACACTCAACACATATGAATGTTCCTACTGACAATTCTTGGTTTCTGTTTACAATTAAACTCTGAAACTTAAGCTATAGATTGATTAACTATAGACTTAGATATCCTCAAAAGGATTTCACAAATCATCTATCACAGATGAAGAATACACAGAAATTTCGGTGCAGTATTTCTTCGATTACTCAGAAAGTTACAGTTGAGTGATGAGAGGAAAACTCAACTAACTTTTCATATATCTAATGACATCTAACTTCTCATTCTTCTCATCTATGCCTCTCTCTCTCGTATATGCCTCTCATTCTTTTCCCTCTTCTCTCATTTTTTCTTTTCTCTATTGCGCCTCTACATTTTCCAGGTATTTATAGATAAATTTGTACAAGCTTATAACGCGGACTATACTACTGTACATATGTGTACAACTTTTTCCGGTTCTTCTTCCAAGCTTCAAACTTTGTTCTTTTCTTCCTCCTTTCATCTTTCAACTCTTCATGAACTGAAAATTGTAAAAGTGATCAATTCCGGTAACATTCCGGTGACTTTACTGTGACCTTCCGGTACTGTTCCGGTGCCCTTCCGGTGACCTTTTTAAAGAAATTTTTGCTGAAGTTCCTGCGGACTTAAAGACCTTCAATTGTTGATTGTCTTGCACCAACAGTTAAGCGGTGCTATACTTATGGAGGTGACCATATGACGAACGTATGTCCCATCATGGCTCAACCCCAAGTGAATCTGAGTAGCCAATACTGCACCATAGAATGGAGATATACTAATCACACAGCACAAGATTGCCCATACAATAAGCAAGCGGTTAGGCAAACCTACCCTCAACCCTATCCACAACAGGGAAGATATCAGAACCAGTATCCACCACAACAGTATGCGAGGCCTCAACAAACCTACCAACCATAATATTAGGCCCAGTAGAGACCTCAACCAGTGCTAGCCCAACAACCTCCTGCTCCAGCCAATGTGATCCCGGTAAAGTATGCAGCTGCAGAAGAGAACCTGAATAGAGCCATAGTGCCGGTAACACCATTGCTTTTAGAAAGTGAACCTAGTGACTACATCTTTGATTCTACACATATTGATAGCCCCCAGGCTTACTACATGCAATCTCCTGAACATGGTGAATCCTACTATAGTGAAGAACCAAGTGAACCTAGTTGGGATCCAGAGTATGCAAATATCATGTACACAAATCCCAACCCTAGACCTCAACCTAGGCAAGTAAGACCCCCATTCCCTAGAGGACCATGCTACAGATGTCAGGGAGATCACCTCATTTGTGATTGCCCCATGCTTGCACCTACACAACCCCAGTCACTAACAATCTAGGGCTTTTGTCAAGTTTGCAGAAAGGAGCATCTCTTATGAGATTGCCCAAAGAATCCCAATAATATGCCAAAAATCACTCCTATTAATGTTATTGGGTTAGTAGTAGACTCTATAGGAAGTGTGACTTCCACTGCACCAGTACAGGTAGTCACTAGAGCTTAGGCTTTGCAGCAAAACCAAGGTTCAGGCCAAGAAAGGAGCACCAAGATTAGTGAAACCGAGAGTGTAGCCAAGAAACGAACGAGAGCTTGGAAAGATAGCCAAGAAAGGATGAAAAGACAATGGGCTAAGAAGATGAGTGACTTAGAAGAAAGCATAAGAGAAACAAAAGCCAAAATTGTTGAACTCACCTCTCAAACACACTCTCACATACCACCACCACCATCATCCCTATCACCATCTAATCCACCACCTTTCAACCCACCTTAGACAATTCCACCACCTCCTAGAGTAGGATCAGTGTTAGCCGACCCCACTCTAGAGGACATAGACATGATGCTTAAGGCATATCATGTCAGAATCCAAGAAGGGCCAAATGTGATGGACCATGACAAGTGCTACCCTAGAGCTGACCTAGAGATAGAAAGAACCAAGCTTTGCATGAAAATGGTAGCCTTGGCTCAAACCATGTTTGAAGCCAGTCGCCTCTTCAACTACTCTTGCTCCGGTAAGGCACAATTGCACTTGGATGGACTATTAGAAAATTTAGAGAGCATAATTGAGAGATCTACCAAGGAAGGAAATTCCCAAGGAAGAGACGAGGTAAGTAAAAGAATAAGCATGCCCCCTCAGGAAACTTATGTGCCTAACTCCACAGAGCCAGATACATCCTTTTCTATGAATTGGTACTCACCTGAATTCTTACGAGAGATTCAAGAAGAGAAATGGGCTAAAGAGAGTGAAGTTCCTCCTCCCATTGAACTTGTGGATGTCGCGCATGATAAATTCCCACAAGACATTCCTTCCATTTATGGGGAACAAGAGAGTACCCAATCTCAGGAGAGATTAGACTTTGAGTCTAATTCCTTACAGGAGCTACCCCACTTCACAGGTCCATGGGAAGCTAAGTCCACGTGTATGAGAGCACCCACAGTCATGGTAAGAAACAAAGACTCAGTCATACCTAGGAACATAGAGGTAGTGAAAAACACAAAAGTGCAGTGCAACCTGACTTTAGAAGAGCTACTCAAAGTTAAGCCAGAGCTATGGAAACATGTAGCCAATCAAGTGCCAGAAGTAGAGAAACCTCGTTCCCAGGTAGGATCCCATAGAACGATGCCAGAAATACCTCTGGACAAGATAGGAGATATGAGTGAAGGGGAAGAAGCAAACACCTATCTTCCCATCACCCATCAAGGATACACAACCAAGGCAATTCTGGACTCTGATATAGGAGTTGCAATTGCTACCACTTCCTTATGGAAGCGTTGGGGCAAGCCAACACTCAGACCCATGAGGATGAAATTGTAGATGGCTGACGGTCACATAGAGAGACCCTTAGGGTTGTTAGAAGGAATAACTCTCACTACTTGTGGTGTAGAGCTTGAGCACACATTTGCTATCTGTGACTTTAGTAAGAACCAGGCCTATGAGATGATTTTGGGAAGACCATTTATGCGACAATTGCAAGTGGTATAGGATTGGGGAACCAGCTCCTTGTACTTGCAACACTTAGGTGTCACGACCAAAGTTAATCTCAAGGATTACTCCCATCGAGCTGTACCCTCCATCCAATGGAATCCCATCCATAGAGCCAAAGATGATACTGAGTCAGTGCATTCCATAGGATCAGGATCCTCATGGATGCATGAAGACACTCACTTATGGATGTGTAAAGTAGCAGTAGAAGAAGAGAAGAGAGAAAAGGTCAGAGAGATAGGTGCAAAGGAAACCCATAGATCAATTCAAGACCCGGCCTATGCACCTGTAGTATTCCTTGATGAAGAATTTGAACCTCACGGCTGGGTAGAAATTTAGCAACAATGGATGTAGCCATCAATGAAGAACAATGGACACCCCACTGTGATGAGGATGGCTATGACATTTTAGTTTTCTCCAAAGAGCCAATCAGGGGAGATTCGGTTCTGGAAGAATGTGAACCTAGCACTGATGCCTTTGAGGATGCAAGTGACTCCGATTTAGAGTCAATCATTATGGACCCGCCTTTTGCATCAGATGAAGAATACTTCTATGAAGTAGAAGTTCACTCTTAGAGACATGAAGAGTTCACAAATGATGTAAGGTTAACCACGCAAGTGGCCACCAAGAGTGAGGGCAAGAAAAGGAAGAAGAGAGAAGTCACACCAGAAGAGGAAGAATCTTTGTTTGAGGTCCCTGAAAATTTTAAGAAGTATGAAATAGATGATAGGAGAGTCATGATAAGAATGCCTAAACGCGAGGCACAATTAGGAGAGGCCTATGATAACAAAGAAACCACCAAGAAAATAGTGGTAGCCATAGAAGAAAGAGAAGAGAGATGCACTTACATAGGATATGACTTGACGGAAGAAGAAGAGCAAGAGTTGATTGCCTTGCTAAAAGAATACCGAGATGTATTCGCTTGGAGTTACAAGGACTTGAAAGGTGTGGACCCTGACATATGCTCACACACTATCCCCATGACCTCAGATGCCAAACGCTCTAAGCAAAAGCCATACACATATAATGATAATTATGCTGCCAAGATCAAAGAAGAGATAGATCGCTTGGTTGAAGCTCGATTCATCTATGAAATTGAGCACACTGAGTGGGTATCCCCATTGTAATTGTGCCCAAAAAGAATGGAAAGTTACATGTGTGCATTAATTTGAAGAAAGTTAACGCATCCACAATTAGAGATAACTATCCGCTTCCGATCACTGAGCATCTATTAGAAAGAGTAGCAGGCAAGGAAGTGTATAGCTTCCTTGATGGATTTTTTCGTTATAATCAGGTAGCCATAGGTCCGAAAGATCAACATAAGACGGCTTTTGCCACAGAGTGGGGCATATTCGCCTTTAGAGTAATGCCCTTTGGTCTCACCAATGCGCTTGCTACCTTTCAAAGACTGATGTGTCATCTATTTAAAGAATTTCTGTGGAAGAATGTAGAAGTCTATGTCGATGACCTCTGTGCACATTCCAACATTAGACAGACACATATACCCGAACTCAAGCAAATCTTTGACAAATGTAGAGAATATCAAGTCTGCTTGAACCCAAAAAAATGTGTTTTTATGGTCAGGCAAGGCACGATTCTAGGACACAGTGTGTCAAAGAATGGCATATCCACAGATGAGGAGAAAGTGAGAGCTATCGCAGAACTACCTAGTCCAAAGAATGTCAAGGAAGTACAAGCTTTCATGGGGCATTGTGGCTATAACCGACGTTTCATACATATGTATGCCATCATTGCAAAGCCTCTGTATGTCCTTTTGACCAATTTTGAGTGGACTGATGAATGTGAGAACTCCTTCAATGAGCTTAAACGATGATTATGTTCAGCGCCAATCTTGACTACACCAGATTGGAATAAGCCCTTTCATGTCCACGTGGATGCATCCATTTATGCTATTGGATGTGTGCTCGCACAACCTACTGGTGAAGGTAATATGGATCTTCCAATTGCCTATGCTAGTAGACAATTGAATGAAGCTGAACAAAATTATACCACCACTGAACGAGAAGGATTAAGCATGTGTATGCGGTTAAAAAGTTTAGACACTATTTGCTTGCAAATAAGTTTAAATTTTTTACTGATCATCAAGCACTGTTGTACTTGGTAAACAAGCCATGCAATACAAGTAGATTAGTAAGATGGTTTCTCTTACTAATGGAATATGACTTTGAGGTAGTGGTAAGGAAAGGTAAGAATCATTTGAGAGCTGACCATCTCTCTAGGCTCACCTCTGGAAAGGCACCACAAGGAGTATCAGATGATCTTCCTGATGCTTACTTGTTTAATTTGGAAATGGTACCTCAGTGGGCTAAGCCACTAGTGCCAGTATTGACATATGGGCCTAACCACCCAATAATAAACACTCAAGATATAGAGGTAGTGAAAGCCCAAAAGTACCACATCATGGCAGGAAGTATGTACAAACATACGGATCAAGGAATATTAGCCTGTTGTGTGGAAGAGGATGAGTACAAAAAGTGGTTGCAATTAGCACATGTAGGTGCATTAGAGCAACATTACTCAAGGCAACAAACCCTACAGACGCTAAGGAGACTCGGAGTGCATTGGCCAACTATGGAAGCAGATGTCCATAAGTTATGTAAGGAATGCCCAGTCTATCGTATTAGACCACCTATGGAGCATGCTACACTGTACCAAGTGTCTCTAATACCAGATTGGAGTGAACCATTGGTAGCCCTCCTGAGGACGAAAACATTCCCTCAAGATATGACATTGGCCAGACAAAGAAGTTTAGAACAAGAAGCCCTAGATTACTCACTCATTGGTGATAATCTATACAAGCGTGGTAAAGATGGTTACCTCATATTATGTGTCCATGAGAGCGAATATTGTAAGATCTTGGAAACTGCTCACCAGGGTGTAGCAGGAGGACACTTTGGACCAGATTGGGTGATCAAGGCAATCCTATTTGTAGGATTATGGTGGCCAACCCTTCATATGGATGCACATACCTATGTGAAGAGGTGTAATGTTTGCCAATGAACTCAGTATCCTATACGCAAAGATGAGATGCCTCTGAAACCTATGATGGGTGGATGTGCATTCTCTAAGTGGGGAATAGACTTTGTAGGCCCTATTAACCCCCCAGCCAAGAGTTCACATGCCGAATACATCATCGTGGCCACATACTATCTAACCAAGTGGGTAGAAGTGAAAGCCACAATGAAGAACGATGCTCAAATGACAGCTAAGTTCTTATTTGAGAATGTGTTCACCAGATACGGGCTACCTATAGAGTTAGTTAGTGATAGAGGGACTCACTTCTTAAATGAAGTCATTGAAAATCTTCTTCAAGAGTTCTTGGTGATACCCACAAGCTAATGGCCAGGCTGAAAGCACAAATAAGATTCTATGCAATGTACTCACGAAATTAGTGAATAATAAATGCTCTAATTGGGACAAACAACTACACCATGCTGTTTGGGCTTATAGAGTTTCTTATAAAACGGTACTCCAAGCCACTCCCTTTCAGATGGTGTTTGGCCAAAATGCTATGCTACCATTGGACTTCTTGATACCTACATTGAAAGTAGCACAAGAGCATGATTGGACAGGCCATGAACTCTCTTCGAGGATCTTTGATCTTGAACGATTAGGTGAAACTTGATTGAGAGCTGCAGCAGGAATTTATGCAGCCAAGAAGAGGCAAAAAGCATATTTTGATGCACATGTGAAGGATAAGGGCTTAAAAGCAGGAGACCTAGTTTTGTTCTACACTTTGAAGCAACATGCACAGAAACTAGAGAAGAGAGGTTATGGACCTATGATCATAAATAGGATCTCAACGAGTGGAGCAGTTCAACTAGCTACACTAGAAGGTGATGTCCTCCCTAGTTACATCAGTGGATGCAGAGTCAAATTATATCAAGAACCCCTCACATAGGAGATATTAAATCGACTCAATACTACAAAGAAATGTAAAGAAGAGGAAAAGCAAATTCGAGAAGAAGCACAAGCAGAAGCATTGGAGCGAATCCGAAGGTTGAAGTTGAGAAGGCAAGGTAGAGATCAGCCTAGGAGAGATGACTATGCGGGCCCAGGATATCATATGGCTATGTGTAAAGTCTCAAGTGTAAGTCCCCATAGAATAGTTGATCAACGTCCTTTTGTAACCTTAGAGATAGGACAAGGAAAAAGTGCAGACTGTATGGGCCCTGATTGACTCAGGTGCAGCCACTAGTGCGGTAAAACTTTCTTACTGTCAAAAGTTGAAATTAAGTGTCAATCCTATAGAAGCATATCTCATAGGATTAGGAGGTGTGGAAACCCCTTGCTTGGGAGAGGTGGAACTTCCCCTCTACATTCAAGATGTTTTATTGAGAGTTAAAGTACTAGTGTGTCAAGACGAGGACCTCACTGAGCCTCTTGTCTTGGGCCAAGACTGGATCTATGATCATGCAGTCAACCTAAACCTTAAAAGTGGACTTCTTCAGGTCTGGGTAGATCAGAACCGCATTATACTTGAGTTAGAAAATGAGGCACTCAAGGAACTATGAAAGGCACAAACTCCTGGTCCTTCCAGGAGTACACATGAAGATGACCAGGCTATTCTTGTCCAAAACTATGTGATGCAGAGGGATGATTATCTCAACAAAGAAGTCAAGGATACGATGGAACTCCCTTCTTTTCCAAAAGCCATAGGGATGCAGCAACCAAAGGTGGATCAAATGCAGAAGAAGCAGATGACTTATGCTCGAAGCCAAAAGAAAATTCGAAGCACAGTGTCTCAACCATCAAAACAAGTGTGGGTGCGGAAAGGCGACCAACCTATTGTGGTCCAGTCACAATCACTAGCTCAGCTTCATATTGGTGGGAAACAACAAGACACTAATAAGAAGTCTTTCAAAAAGTCCTCCACTAAAGTGAAGTCTATTTGGGTACCCAAGAAGTCGATGAAGGTTGACCCACAATCTAGACAAATTTGGGTGCCTAAGGCTTGCTTGCGGGCTCAAATAGCTACACACAGACCACACCATGTACAACATGGTTCACTCACTCGAACAGCTGATACCCACTCTTATTCAACACGCACGAACACATATTCGCCCATGAGCAAGAGCAGAATCACTTGTAATTGGGTCCCTAAAAAGCCTCATTTCCAAGTAGACACTCTTATAAAGCCCTCCAAAGTCTCCACAGAATCAAAACCAAAAGCCATCCACTGTGTTTAGTAGCCCAAAGCTTGTAATAAACCCCCCGACCCCCATTTGTAAATTCATCTCCACTTACAGACTGTATCATTCTCACACTACATCTTTCCATTTAGCTCATAGGATTATTCATTCACTAACGACACACACAATCACCGAGCACTCACTGACCCACTAACCTCACGTTAATGTTGTAATGGGGACAAAAATTGTTCTATCTTGTCCATTACAATGTTAACTCACGCTTCTATATTCTCACAGAACCAGCAAACAAGAAGTAACATGGTAGAAGCAAGAGGGACCAGTTCCCAGGCCGGGTCCAGCGCCTAGATAGTGGACATTGAAACCCTCCTCCTCGAACCACAACTCACCAAGAGGCCTCAAGAACTTAGAGCTGTGCATGTACTTCCCATTCAGGACCCTCCGCAGGGACACACTTCTCAAGTGGGGAAACACGCACATTGGTTTAGTGATGTCGTAGGACCATTGAGAGAAGGCACCTACTTTTGGGAGGCAAAAATTGAGTTTAATGGCAAATGGGGAGATACCATTTCTTCACCCGTGAATTCGAGAAGTACCAGAATGCAGAAGTAATGCGATCTGTATGGACCAAAGTAGGCTTGGATAGCTACTTCCGGGCACTCCTACCTAAGCCGGACTTCTTGCGTTGCTCCTATTTGATCAGTACCATCACCCCTAGCAGAGCCAAGGGAGGCGATAGCACCTTTGTGCTTCCCTCATTAACACCTGGTCATGAACTAAAGAGATTCAAGCTTACCCTCAACTTAGTAAGGGAGGCCCTAGATATGAAAGGTATGCATATCCCCACGGAGAAAGAAACAATGATTCCCAGAAGAATGAAGCACACAGATCTCAATAAACTAAAGGACATGGTAGCTATGACACCAACCATCACCCTTCACCTACAAACGATCATGCAACACTTCGCCTTCCCCGCCCAAGAACGATTCACTATGCCACCAAAAAGAATCTAGTTTAGCTTGTACTTGGCAGAGACAGAGGATCTCACAATCAATTTACCACACTGGATCATAGATCAAATCCACCTAGCACATCAGCGCTGGAATAAGAAACATAAGAATGTGCTTCATGGGTGTTTTGCACTGACGAAAATCACTTACAGGTGCTTAGCTTATGACGTGCCTATTCAAAGAGCACTAGTGTAGTCCAGAGCTCAGGAATTCCAGAGATGGCTATCAACAACGGGACCTCCATCTAAGAAGATGAGAGGCACAGTCCCATTACCGTGTGCCCAAGCAAGGGGAGCCACCACCACACCAGAGGTAACCCCTCCACAAATGCGACGTGTCCATCCATTTACGATTCGCTTACCCAGACAGAGTGCAAAAGGACCCAATCTAGTTTTCCCTCCGATCCCTTTGACTTGGAGTTCCCACAAGGCTACACCCTGGATGATCTAACGGATGAAGAAATCACTAGGATGCTTAATGAGTCTAACCTTGAGATAGAAGTAGATCAAATCCAAGAACCACACAACTACTTCAGCCCCGACCCAACCAGAAGTAGTGGAAGTAGAGGAAGATGAAGAAGAGACTGAGGAGGAAGTAGATGAGGAACATGATCAAGAATACGAAGAAATTACAGAACTAGCGAGTGCCCCTGCATATACTGCGCAAATCAAAAGGTTATATGAGACTATGAAGAGAGTCCAAGAGCATCACAAGCTGTCACTGGAGCCTGGATGAAGCCATTCATTCAATTATGGATTATATTCATCGCTTTGAGAAACGGATGCCTACCCGTCCCATGCGCTCCGGCAAGCAAATTCACATGGATGTATCGGCACCAGGAGACGCTACACAGACAGAAGAACACCATGAGGCACCATCATCACCACCCTCACCACCTCTCACTACACACTTCACTTCACCACATGACACTACCACCCCAATTTCAACACTCACCACATATGTTATGGGGATTCCTATCTCGCAAGGCACCCAATTTGGAGGAATCACAATGCCCACATTTACAACAATATTCACGAACATCACATCCACCCCACCCATAGTCCCCATCTACACATTTACACACACTTTTGACACCATGGAAACATCACCAGCCACATCACCACTCCCTCCCCCCTCTCTACCACCATCTCCCATACCCCCTCCACCCACATCACCTCTCGTGACCACTTCATTCACTATCCCTTTCCCCCTCCCCATTCCCCATGCATCCTCCACGTTCCCTGCATTCATAAATGTAAATAACATATTTTCTACATTACACCAATGTGTACATCAGTTGCAGACACAATACCAAACCTTAGAAGATCATCATCGCCAAATAACTACGGATCAAGAGCAACTACAGAAGAGGCTTGTAGCTTTGGAAGCAGAAAACACTGACCTAAATCAATGCTACACTATGCTTGAGCATGCTCACCAGAACCTTTTGGAAGCTACCCAGTTATCCGAATCCTCTGAAGTTAAAAAACTAATAGCTCTACTAGAACTTTATCAGTCAGAACATGTTAAAAGCCATCGCAACCTGACCTTACTCAGGAAGCACATGGCCACTGCCCTCAAAGAGAACAAGTGCTTGCAAAGGTAGACCGAAGAAAATTTAGAGGCAACTATGGAGGGTTCCCCCCAGGAGATCGACCCCGAAAGATTCTAAGCTGTTCCATCCGAGACTATGAAGACAATTCTAGAAAGCTATGCGGATCTACTGGAAGCGCATGATGAGTTGGGCAAAGAACGAGAAACTCTCCGTCAACAACTAACGATGCAGGAAGCCCAACCCAAGATCACCGATTCTACCACCACTACAAGAGAGGTAAATGCACTGAGAGAACAGGTCACGGAGTTGCAAAGCAAGTTACTCCAATATGAAAGACAACCCTCCCCAATCATCGAGCCAGAACCAGAAGAATTGGTACCCATAGAAGTGGATGAGTCATATGAAGAGCCATATGTTCCTATGTCAATGCCAGGTGGACAACAAACCTTTGAGGGATTAGACACACTAGAGGTAGAAGCCCCATAATGGATGTAGACACTCGAAAAAACAGCCAATATGCATGATGATCGAGTAACGGTTCAGATTGAGTCCATGTCCAAGATTGAGGACACCATTATCAAATCAGAATATTTCCGAAGTATGTCTCATCACAGATGGATAGGCACCAATGACGATCAGTATGTGCCGTATTGTGTGCTCTTGGCAGATTACAACGCAGAAATTCAATGACGATGTGGCAAGGCTCCAGCCTTTGCCACTCAATTCGGCCCCGATGATATCCCTGAGAGCGCTACACAAGGATCAATTCATCAACCTACCTGGCAGCTACGACTCTTAGAAACTTACCCTGAGATGGTTCGAACTTGGAATAACATGCCACTATTCATTAAGTATAATCCCTGTTATGCTCCCATACTCAGAAGACGCACATGGCCGGAGTTTGCCATCACTGTGAAGAATGTTAAAGGCTGCGCAAAGTGGCTCAATTACGTATACCTGGCATCGCCACTGGGACAAGCTACAGTGGGCTACATGACCTCCACCATCCGCCACTGGGGAGTCAGAATGCGAAACATCCCAGATGTAATGGCTCAGATGTGCCTAAAAGATATTCGAGTTGATGCTGGTAACCTTCAGAACCTTCAAAAATATTAAAGATCCACATTTCTCAGGAGTTGGATTCACAGCAAGTAACCTCGACTTGGTCTATAATATGAGTACAACCCCATCCATTCAGGTGATATATGCGTGGCATGCACGAATTAAATACCTCCCAGCGTGCTACAAGCAAACATTTGAAGAGATGTTCATCACAGAATTTTGGGAATACCATATGGAATCTTTGTTCCGAGACCCTCCCATCTCCTCGACCTCTTTGCAACGGAACGAACCTTACATTTGAAACAACTGCGTTTGCCACACCCGGATGTTCCAAGTCCAGTGGATTGGGATGCCCTCCTGACAGACTTAGCACGGGGGCTGCGGCTAGAAGAACACCACCTAGCTTCAGACGTGGTTGAATACTATGTCAAATGCTCATCCAAACAAAGGTCTGTCAGAGACGACAGACGCGAGAGAGGGGGGGTGTTGGCAGCAGTCAAGGCACCCAAGGACTCATAAGACAAAGAATCCAAAGAAGGGAGCCAGAGTGGAGAGAAGGCACAAGCAGACAAATTAGTCAACGAAGATCTGGCAAATAGGCCATCCAAATTTTCCAACCAAACCTCATCTGAACAGTGATTTTCATCACTACCTTAACCTTGTAAATACCATTTTTGGATAGTTTCAACTCCATTTTCTACAAGCCAAGGAGTCCTTGAGCTTGAGGAGCATTAGAAGTACCTACCTATCAATTTTCATGTTTTTTAGACTCCATTTGAGCCCTCAAATAGGACCTAGAACCTAGTTTTTAACTAGGCCGGACACTAGGTCTGAACAGGGCCAAAAACTAGTCAAAAACTATAAAAAGAGCTAGAGAGCTCATTTTTGAGGTTAGCTTGTTGTAGTTTTGAACTTGTATGAGAACTTGGTTGTAATAGAAGTGATTCCATTGTCTTGCTCTCTTTGTTCTTGCCGTGTGTGCGTGTGTGTGTGTATGTGTGTGCATGTTGGTGTGTTTCTCACTCACACATTTGTGCCTTCACTTGCTTGAGGTCTTCATACCATCCTCATGTCTTCCTGGATTGACATTAAAGGAGGTGCTACTCATCATTGAGCTACAGCAGTACATGAGCTGCACTCTCTTCGCCTGTGTGTCGAGTGACTACTACTCACTTATAGCGCAGACGATCTGGCCTTCTATGATAGACAGAGCTCTCCGTCAGCTGTTTGCGCTCTCTCTCTCTCTCTCTCTCTCTCTGTAATGTCCAAGATTGCTCTCGGGGGTTGGCGCTCTCGCTTCTTTTTCATCTCTCTCTGTGTTACAGAGGTGAATCGGGCCAAGCGCAGCGCTCTTATCCTCTCTCTCAGAGCTTGCAGTAGTTCCGAGGCTGGAGGAAGCATAGGAGGAAGCTAGTTGTCTTCTCTCTCTCTCTCTCTTTCTATATATCTCTCTCTCTCTCTCTATGTAACACAGAGGTGCCGCAATAGTATTTCGCCACACTCCTACGTGGTGATGTTTGCTTCAGCAAGTATAGCAAAACGGACGATAGCGTGACATCTTCTCCATCACACAGAGCGAGTGCTCTCGAATGCATGTATGCCGCTTGTTCCAGATGCCCAATCGCTCTGTCTTGTTTGTATTGCAATTTCTCTGTATATGCCCAATCGCTCTATCCTTGTAGATCTTCAACTCCGTGATCTGATTCCTACTCCGAGCCTTAGTGCTACCATGGCCACCCTGACCTGCTCACTTCGCGATCAAATTTGTGCTAGAGAGATCACTGATGATCTCGCCACACTATGGTTAGAGCTACCACGATCTGCCTCGTGAGCGGGGTTACGTATGGCAATTGATCTCCTACACGTGTGGCACACTCACCTGATGAAGATGCAGCAGAAGATGGCGAAGCTTTACGTGCGGAGGTGCTATACTGAAGCACACCAGGCACAAAAGGAACTGGATGTGTGTTTTCGTGGCCACAGTGCTCAGTAGAGAGCAAGATATAGAGACATCAAGAATCGAAACAATGTATCCAATTCTAATTGCGAATCGAATATGTGTGTTTCATTAAGCCAAAAATCTAAACACAGTGTTGAGAAACACTTCAGTACTAAAGTGTATCAAAACTCATGAAAATGTGTTACAAACAGTGTTACTACATGCGCAATGCTCTAGGATGTGTGACATCATAGTGCACATACGAAGTCCATACAACACCTCCATAATAGCACATACGAAGATGCATCATAAAGAACATATGAAGTTCATACAATACCTCCAAAACCACAAAGTATAAGGGTGGGAGGGTGGGAAATTGGGGTTAAAAGGGGTACAAAATGGTGAAAGAAAGGGTGGGAGGGTGCAAAATGGGCAATATAGTACCCAAAGTGAGCACAAAATGATGGCAAAAGACCTCTTCCAACAAGTGGAGAGCCACAACACCAAGCTCTACTAGCACCACCACCAAAACAATCATCAAATGCACCACCAAGACCTTCACCTAGCGCTCTGATACCATGTAGAGAGTACACACACGGAAGCAAAATGAAAAGAAGAGTCTACTCACAAAACAAAGAGTGTGTGAGACTCAAAATGAGTAGACCATGAAATGGGTAAACTCATGTGGATTAGAAATGAGCTTGCCAAGAGCATGGAGTAGGCTCCTCAAGCTTCTAACCAAATACAAATGGGGGAGAGGCCCTCCTTATATAGATTTGTGAGGGGCTCTCCAAAATACATCTCATGTGGGATAATTCCCCTGAAAGGAGAATGAATACAACTAGTAGAAGCAAATGGCAAGGTACCCAAATACAAAGGAAATGTAATGGAAATAGAGTGACTCCAAGATACAAAAGGGAGATGCACTCTCATATTCTCAACAATAAGGACTTAGCCTAATGATTAAATCTCAAGGATGGGAAGAAGGAGGTCTTGGGTTCAATCCCCATGACTATTGAAATATTTTGGTAGTGATGTGTGTGAACACACTTACGAACACCAGGGCACTTTTTTCCCTTGTTAGGAGCCCCCCCCTGGATTGTATATACACCTATTACCTAATGTGTTACTTATATTTTGTACATCCACTTGGTAATACATTATGTGTTGTGTTGTGATCCAAGATTCTTCTTCTTCCTTGTGTTGTTCGTGTGCTTCCCTAGACCTCAAACTCCAACAATAGGTATGATATTAGGTCATCGCTTCATCTAGGATGTCATCAACACCCCTATGATCACAGTCTCATAATCACACTAAAATCAATGAGCATACTTGTAGTGTCAAAATTTTGATCTCAACTCGTTTGGCCTTTGAACGTACTATCATAGAGACTGTGCAAGCAATTTTGTCCCTTTTTGCCAAACACATATACAAGTTTTGGTTCACGATTACAAGTGTCGCAAAGTCTGCTACATGTTTAGTAGAGCTAGAAAACGTGTTTATGCTCATCTTTTTAAGATACAATAATTTGTTTTTGCATCAATGTATTTAGTCACTAGCCATGGATAAAAGCAATGATGTATTCCACATGTTGGCCATTGAGGATAAGTTGGATGGTACTAATTACCTGTTGTGGGCATATATGATGCATCATGTATTGGTAGCAAAAGAGTTGTGGAATATTGTGTAGGGTGTTGAAAAATGTGCAAGGTGTCCATGTGAAAGACCAAATGGCCATCAGATACTTTTGTATATGTTCTTCAATAAAACATATAGTGCCCTTGTCAGCGACAGAGTCGTGATTTGACTGCATTTTTAAAACCTACAGAATTTGTGTTTGTGGTCTATATGTACTATGTGCTTTTTGTGTATTCTACAAGTCCCATGCAAAGTACTGTGTGCGGCATCTAGAGCTCGATTTGTAGTGTGAGGGTATCTTCATGAAGCTCACATGAAGGGGAATCCACCATGGTGGATCGCAATCATACCACTTGGCTGGTATCCGAGCAATTTGAAACAAAATGCTTTTGTTGTTGTGTGAGTGAAGCGAGTACCCACCCACCCACCCACTTGCAACTTTCTCCAAGGCTTATGACTAAGGTGCTGACCAAGTTGGCATAGACACGGGCATACCTTGACATAGATCATTGGCATCATCTGCTACACATGAGGGAGGATCTCAATGATCAAGAAAGATGAAGATTCTTAGTACTTTTTGGGAGGTCGCAATGACATTCTCTTCGAAGCTCACTTAACTGGCAATCTCTTGCCACTAAGTTACACTCTTATGGTGTTTGAAGATGGGGAAAGACTAATGTTCACATTACCTTGAACACTTTTTAGACATTCGAAGCTTCATTCTTGGCTTTCAAAGCCTACTTTGAAGCATTTTTGGGGTGATTCTTGGATCCATCGTGGAGTACTTTCATGCATAGTTCTCTCAACAAAAGTTCAAGAACATCAAGAAGTGTGTTCTTTGTAGTTCTCCAATAAAAAATATTCAGCTTTGGTGCTGTGTTTTCAACCAACTACTAAATTTACAAGTTTCTTGGAAGGTTTTTAGTTATGGTGGGAATAACCACTGCAAGTTTATGCAGGTTTTGAGCCTAAATATCAAAGTTGAGAGACACTTCTAGGGGTTGTTGGATAGTGTTTGGGCTATAAATTCAGCCTTTCAATGTCGTTTTTGTATATATTGAGCACATACACATTGTATGCTATTGTGGATACCGCTTATGTATGTCCATGTGGTCATTATAGCGGTTATGTTTTTGCATAAAGCCTTTGACATTCATAAAGAGGGTTGTGGTGAGGTTTTCTTAACTTGGAGATACCTAGATGTCAAGATCTCTTCGGTGATGTAGGTGGAAGACTTACCCAACGTCTCCATAGGAGATGTATGCTAGTGGTTCATAGGTGCTCAATAAGCCTAGTTGGCTTCTTTTACATAAGTGGTTATATGCAGTGGAGTCAGTGATTCACTATGCAGGTTTACATGTCAGTATTTGTAGTTTTGTGAGTTTTTTGACATTGTTCATGTGCTCATTTTGGAGAGGAGACTCTCACAAAAAATTTCTAGATTTTTGTTTTTCAACTATACAATGGTCAATTTTACTCCTTAACACACTTATTGGTGTGAGCACATACATTGTCACATAATCCTTTTGCTTGGTCATTATTGTTTATTATTCCATTTTTCTCAAAAGACTATTGCATTTTTCCTAGAATTTGACACTTGCTCATCTCTTTTTGAGCCTTAGGTGTTTGGACTATTCTAGCTCCATTATCATTCTAGTAAGTTCTCTATCATTATGGCATCAGAAATCTCAAGCACATCTAGTGGATCTGGATCTAGTGCTATTCCTAGAAGGAGCTGTAAATTGTAGGGAAAAGACCATTTTGAGATAAAAAAATTTGATGGCACAAACTTTGCTCTATGGAAGAATTAGATTAAAGATGTGCTAATTCAGAATAGACAACAAAAGTCAGTAAATTGAATCTCAAAGAAGACTATTGATATGGATGATGATGATTGGGGTGAAATGGCTAACTCTACCATTCGTTTGCATCAACAGATAATGTCTACTTTATAGTATTGGACTGTGAAAGTGTAGAAGAACTTTGGAAGAAGTTATGCAATACATATGAAAAAGAAATGGGATAAAATAAAGTGTGCCCGATGGGAAAGTTATATGCCTTTTGCATGAAGGACACAAATAGTGTTGTTGCTCATCTAAATACATTTGATGCTCTATTCTCTTAGTTACAAGCTCAAAAAACGGAGATGGATAATGAAATAAAAGTAGTATTGTTGTTATGCACCTTGCCATCATAATGGGATATATTTTGCACATCTATTAGCAATATTGCACCTAGTGGTAAACTATCCTATGATGACATACGCGAAGCATTGTTGAGTGAGGAGATTCGTAGAAAATCTAGGGTTGGAAATCAAAGTGGAAATGCATATAACGTTTGTGATTCTTACAAAGGAAAGAGTCAACATGACAAGAGCAAGACCAAGGAAAAGCATGGTCAATGGAATAAGAGTAGAAATAAATTGAGGAAGAGGGATGATGATGCTAGAAAAGTCTAGGCATATCCTATCAAATCCAAGGATGAGGTAACCTTTCAGCTAGTACTACCAAAGGCCTCCCCATGAACCTCCTTGTTTTACATAGGGCTAAAAACCTCTTGACATGCTTGTTAGGGTCTTCATGTGCTAATCCTATAAAGGAAGGAAATTTGATGTTCAATCAGGAAGCAAAATTTCTAAGTCTACTTGGGCTACCATGTTTCCTAGTGATGATGTGGACGAAGGACGATTGGCTAACCTACGAGCGACTTTCCTTCTTGAAGTTTTGAAAGAAACTCTGAATGCTTGTGACTGGGACACAATCATGAGGTGCACGTCCTATTCATGAGTTGTGCATCCTATTCTGTGAGCTTAAGTTGAATTCCAAGGAAAAAAGAAAAGTTACCTCTTCGATTGCACTTTTGACATCTTTCACTTATTCTTCACTTGAGAATTGTGATTCTCCTATGCTCAAGCTACCTTGTCCCACCTGGCTTGCCAATTTTTTTTGGGGGATTCTTTAGTTGAATGGGGCTTGAGTTTTTGTAGGAGAATAGTAGAGAAGAAGAAGAAACAGAAGTTGCACTAGAAGTTTGTGCCTTGATTAACATAACATATTACAATAGCTTTTATCTAGAATGAGACAAAATACTCTTTTTGTGTAACTTTTTAAGATAAAGAAGTACACACAAGTACAACAAAATACCACAATTACTTGTGCAATCAATCTCTATGCCATTCCTTCACCTTGTCCAATAGCTTGCCCTTGTATACCCCTTGCACTCAAGCCTCCAATAAGGTTGAAGTCTTGGCCACTTCTATTGTCAACTTGCAACACCTCCTTGATGATAATATGCCACACTTTTGTTGCTCTCTGCCTTGACTACCTTTATCCACACACACAAGACAACATAGATTATTCCCTTCACAAGCTTTGGTCCTCCACTTCTTGCTCTCTTTCTCTCACAATGTAGTGTGTCCTCTTACTTGCTTGCTTAGTCTATCTCCCAAGAATCTCCTTTTTTGTGCCGATTCCTCTTACATTGTCTTGAAGGTGGTCAGTTGGATGGATCAATTCCTGTTGGTGTTCCAAAAGATGCTAGCTCAAGTGATAGGTGGAAGCTCAAGAAATGGATTAGATCAGTTGAAAAAGGATTTATCAAACTTATCATGTCTCGTGAGTTAGTGTGCTGCTCTATAAGTGAAATCATCCCACAAAACCTCCTAATCTTTACAACCTTCAACTCAAGTAAATTGTGTGTGGATGTGCTTACACCTGCATATGTTGACATCAATTAACTCAAGTTCACTTCCACAATCTAGCATGTTTGGGAGGATAATGCAAGCTCATATCTCTTTCTCTCTCTCTCTATGTGGAGGAATTCTTGCTACATTGATATTAGAGCACCATATTGGTCCTTAATGATCTACAAATTTATGGCATCAAATTCTTTGATGTATGATGTATGTCCTTGACTTGATCATCCTCCACAAATGGATTGAAGTCTTAGAAGATCCTAGAGGATGTGGAAAGCTCTCTCAAATTCCCATAGACCTTAGTCCCCAAAGGTACTCACAACCATCCATAAGGGGATGTATAGCCACCTGCTCACATGCTTTGCACATGTGTCAAGGTTGAGAAGGCTTCCTTCTATTCCTTTCTTGCTTGGTGATGGAAAAATGTGCTTATTTGTCTTATATACTCTTGCCTTTGGAGTTGCAACTTTGTCCATGGGGATTTTGCCTATTCGTTTTAGATCGCACACACCTATTCTTTGGCTTTTCATTTCCACAAGACTCCTTTCCTCACATTTATTCCTCTATGTAGTCGTTTGAGTGCTTGCAATTTAGCAATCTTTCCTCTATATATTCCATTGGAAAGATCTTGTGCATGGAGAAGCTCAAGATCTTGTCCACTTTATTCCTCTATGTAGTCGTTTGAGTGCTTGCAATTTAGCATTCTTTCCTCTATATATTCCATTGGAAAGATCTTGTGCATGGAGAAGCTGAAGATCAAGATCTTGTGCATGGAGAAGCTCAAGATCAAGTCCACTCTATATCATGGCAAAAGAGCTTCAAGAGGAACTTTTGAATGTTTTAGTCCATATATCATACTCTTGCAAAAGTATTTGGTTCATCTTGGTCTCTTTGATGAAGATGACAGAGAGAAAGCCATACTAGAGGAACATTGGTAGGATTCTATGCATGTAAAACATGCATGTGGAGAACCATACAAGTAGATCACTCAAGAAGCTTAGGTTTGATGAGAGTTTGATACATTTTTGCAAGATAAAGGTATCAAAAGAGAATTGATTATCAAGTACTATCCTCAATTGAATGGAATTGTAGAAAGAAGAAACAAGACATTAGCTGGATCAGGTAGAACAATGCTTGAAGAGAAGAAGTTGCCACATTATCTATGGGCAGAGGCTATTTCAACTCCTATAACTTGTCAGTAGACTACCATCCAAATGACTCCAAGGTATTGTTGAAAATGTGAACTATGCAAGCTCCAAGTGGAAAAAGTGGTCAAAAGACCATAATGTGGACAAAATTCATGACTTAGATCACTTAGGGGGGTCTCAAGGTCAAGAAAGTTCAAGAAAGGCATTCCTAAGGTGCCGAAAAAGTCGGGAGACGCATCCAAAATCTATATAAGAAGGTGAAGAGTCATCAAATGCTTGGAAGTCTTGTAGGTCATTGAAGACCAAGAGACATATACTTAAGGAGGCTCAAGGAAAGAGTCATCCAAGGCTCAAGGAGAGAGTCATCCAAGGCTCAAGGAGTCAAAACGGAGTTGTCCAAGCTAGGAAAAATGCAAAGGGTGTTACATGCATAGAGGAGGAGTAAGGAGAAGCTATCAAGCCCACACCCTCTCTAGTCTTTTGTAGGTATATACATAGTCTACTTATAATAGATGCAACTCTTTGTGTACATACCCAATTCAAGAGATTTAAAGTGCATTCTATAGCTTATATATGTCTCTTAATTTCCCTAAGAGGGCTTCTTAAATCACTTTTATGTGTAGAGAAATTGGTGTATCTCTCTAAACCTAAATTTTGCATAACCTACATCTCTGCATAGTTTGTTTTGTATAGAGTTCTTGATTGACCTAAACAAATCCATTTGAGGTGTTCTATAGCTTCTTGGAAAGCTTATTAATCATACTATTTTTTCTGAAATCTTAGGTGATTTGTATTAGTGTAAGGTAGGTGATGTATATTTTTACTATAGGGTAGTAGGAAAGGTATATGAAGGGACCTAGGTATTGGGTTCATTTCACTTCTAGTGTGCAAATATGAGGGATTAAATTCCATCAATTGGTTTCATAGCTTGAAACATCATTTAAAGACTCTAGGAGAAGGCCACAAAAGCTTGGACATCAAGGCTAAGAGGTACATTTTAGTGTAACCATAATTTCCCATTCATTATGGTAGATCTAGGTCAAAAAGTGGAACTGCTTGACAAAGACAACTATCAACCATGGAGGTTCAGAGTCATGAAATACCTCATGAGAAAAGTTTTATGGCCTATTGTGTGTGGAGATGAAGATAAGCTTGATGTGGATCCCAAAGATACAAATGTCACCAATCAAGAATTGAAGATGTTGAAGGATTGGGAGGAAAGGAATATGAGAGCTATCTTCTACATATCACAGGTAATCTCTAACACTATGATTGGTCATATATCAATGTTTGATCATGCTAGAGATAGGCCTTAGAGAAGATATATCCCACTACAATAAGCAGAAAGATGTAGCTTAGGAATGAAATACATTCCTTGAAGAAGGGTAGTGGTCAATCTACTGTTGACTACACCTTGAGGGTGAAGGAGTTGAGGAAGAAATCGGCATCAATTTGCTGCAAAGTAGATGAGAAAGACCTTGTGCAGATTACTCTCAATGGGTTGAGAGGGGAAGATAAGTGGAAACCTCTATTACTACCATCTTGTATAGAGATTCTCTACCAACTCTTGAGGAGTTGATCCCACACCTAATGGCAGAAGAATTTGCCATAGGAGACGCATCCAAGAAGGATGGTCACTCACAAGTCCTATATGCTAGAAAAGGCAAAGGCAAGAGTGCAAAGAAGAGGAAAGGAGGAAAAAGCAAGTGGAAGCAGTCCAAGGAAGAAGATTTAGATTCAAAAGAAGATAGCAAGGCATCATCTTCAAGGAAGGCGGAAAAGGGAAGAATAACCCTCTTCAAGGTAAAACTTGTTTTGTATGTGGTAAGCAGAATCATATTTCTTCAAATTGCTGGTTCAAGGATGATAAAGGCAAGAAGAAGAAGGAGCAAGGGAACTATGCTAACAAATCCAAGAAAGATGATGAGAAGGAGACCCTCCTAACCATGGGACATGGCTACACTACTCATCCCAAGGATACAAAGTGGTACATAGACTCAAGATGCTCTAATCACATGTCATGTATGGAGGAATTTTTTGTTCATATGCGGGTCCCAAGCTCAAAAGGTTGTGTGGAGATAGGAGATAACACTGAGCATTCCATTACACATGTGGGAGATGTGAAGCTAGGTGAAGGAAAATCTGTCAAGACTATCAAAGATGTGCTCCATGTTCCATCTATTTCCAAGAACCTTATCTCTGTAGGATGGATGGTAGAGAAAGGTATAAAGGTTATATTTGATGCAAAAAGGTGTGGTGAAGCAAGGAGGCAAGACCATTGCCAAGGGAAGGAAAGAAAGTAGATTGTTCACACTAGATGTTGTTGCTACACACAACAAGGTATTTTATGTGATGATTGGTAACAAAAGGATTGTAGAGATTGATCTTTGGCACAAGAGGATAGGACATATCAATATTCCCAAGTTAAAAAGCATGAGCAAAGCAATTCTAGTGCAGGGATCTACATGTGTTTTGTGATGCTTGTCAGCTAGGTAACCAAGCAAGGAAGCCATTTCCAACGAGTGAGTACAAATCCTCTAAGCTCTTGGAGCTTATACACTCAGAAGTATTGGGCCCTAGCAGAGAGGCTTCATTGGGAGGAGCTAGGTATTTTGTCACTTTCATTCATGAACACTCAAGAAAGGTATGGCTATATGTTATCAAGGAAAAGTCAGAAGTGTTTTCATGCTTTCAAAATTTTATGTCCCTTGTTGAGAAAGAATGTGATGCACACATCAGGACACTAAGGTCAAATGGACAGGAAGAGTACTTCTCCAAGGAATTCACAGAGTACTTGTAGGACAATGGCATAAAAAGTCACTTTACATGTAGGTAGACCCCTCAAAAAAATGGTGTTGTTGAGAGGAAGAATAGGCGGTTGAGATAGCTAGATGTCTCATAAATGAAGGTATGTTACCATTCTCTTATTGGGCTAAGGCTATGAATACATCTTGTTACTTGATAAACAGGGTTCCAATAGATGGTGTGCATAATGTGACTCCACACAAAGTCTATTATGGCAAGAAACCATGGAACACCTCAAGGTATTTGGATGTGTATGCTTTGTTCATGTTCCTAGTGAAGTGAGAACAAAGTTAGAGCCCAAGAGTGAGAAATATGTGATCATTGGCTACTCAAATGAGCAAAAAGGCTACATGTGGTACAACCATCTCTCAAAGAAGTTTTATGTGTCAAGAGATGTTGTGTTTGATGAGTCTAGGTCATTGTATGGGGACAAAGGCAAGGCAAAGTGGGATGAAGAGGATCAAGAGGAGTATGTAGACTTTAATGTGCAGATTCAACCTCAAGAGTCAATCACAATCAGTGGAGCAGATGCTTTTACATCTAAGGTACACTTATATGATCACTCTTACACTTATGATTATGAAAGATCATCCCCTAGTTCAAAGTATAGAAGGCTTCAAGAGACAGACTATGACACTAGGGAAGCTCAAGAGGAGTCAGAAGAGGAAGAGCTTAAGGAGGCCATTACTCCTAATGTAAAGCTCAATAGACTCAAGAAGCAATATTCCAAAGGTCAAGAGAGAAGGTCTACAAGGAAGAAGGCACCCCTACAAAGGTGTACATATGTTTTTTTCATGGTAAAGCACTATGCATACATGATGAATGTCATTGCAGATCAAGAGCCCGATTCTTATGAGGAGGAATAGACCAAACCAGGGTGTACGAGACCAAGAGGAATGCAGATGGCAGCTTGACAAGGTACAAGACTAGACTAGTAGCCAAAGGCTTGACACAAACACAAGGGGTGGATTATGAGGATACTTTTCATACTATGGAAAATAAGGCTACCATTAGAGCTCTCATAGCCTTATGTGTAGCAAGGAGGTGCCCTATCTACCAGATGGACATAAAGAATGCTTTTAGGAATGGTGAGTTACAAGAAGAGGTGTTCATGGAACAAGCTCAAGGGTATGTAGATCCAAAACATCCTACCTATGTTCGTAGGTTGAAGAAGGCCTTGTATGGCCTAAAGCAAGCCCCAAGGGCTTGGAATCAGAGGCTATTGGATTTCTTGAAGAGATGTGGTTTCTCTCCAAGTGATGCAGAT
The DNA here is from genome assembly GCA_020310875.1 of Ceratopteris richardii. NCBI lineage: Eukaryota > Viridiplantae > Streptophyta > Polypodiopsida > Polypodiales > Pteridaceae > Ceratopteris > Ceratopteris richardii. The sequence goes on from CM035430.1 coordinate 138,445,482, forward strand.
CCATCCTTGTATGTGAAGAAGACAAATGACAAGATATGTTTGATATGCATACATGTAGATGATCTTCTTGTTACAGGTGATGATGATGCAAGGATAAGGACCATCAAAGAGAATCTTGGAAAAGATTTCAAAATCTCATATTTAGGTGTACTAGAGTACTTTCTTGGCATTGAGAGGATCTAATGGAAGGAAGGTATCTATCTCTCTCAAAAGAAGTATCTTCTAGATGTGTTGTTTAGGTTTGGCATGATAGATTGCAAACCAATAGCTCAACCAATGGATTCAAATGTCAAGTTAAGCAAGGAAGATGGTAAGAAGCTAGAAGACCTTACACTAAACAAGAGCATTGTGGGATCATTGATCCATGTTACAGTCATAAGACCTGACTTGTGCTACATAGTTGGAGTTCTATCTCAGTTCATGCATGCAACCACAAATCCACATCTCAATCATGCAAAGAGAGTGTTAAGGTATGTTAACAGTACAATTAATTTTGGGTTGCTATACAGATATGATTAAGAACTTCAAGTAACAACATAGAGTGATGTAGATGGGGTAGGGAGTGTTGATTATAGATGGTCAACTTCTAGCTATGTTTTTCATGCTAGGTACAAAATCAATTTCATGGATGAACAAAAAGCAGCCCATAGTTGCATTGAGTTCAGCAAAGGCTGAATATAGAGCTCTAGCCCTCACTACATGTGAAGCAATGTGGCTTAAGAAGCTCTTCAAAGATCTTGGTATACAACTTGGACCAATTCTAGTTTATGGAGATAACATATCAAGCCTAGATCATACTAACAATCCTATGTATCATGCAAGGAGCAAGCACTTTGAGGTGAATTACTATTATCTAAGGGAAAAGCTTTCAAGCTGGGACATTAATGTTCATTTGTAGGTACAAAGGACCAAGTTGCAAATATCTTCACCAAAATCTTGGATGTGACCAAGTTAACAAAGTTTTCAAAGGCTATGGGCTCACTTGATATGGACACTACCACCTTAAGTTTGAGGGGGAGTGTTGAAAATGTGAATTATGCAAGGTCTAGGTGGGCAAAGGGGTCAAAAGACCTTAATGTGGACAAAAGTCATGACTTAGAATAAAAGAATGTGGAGTCATCAAATCATGGAAGTCTTGTTGGTCATTGAATACCAAGAGATATATACTCAAGAATGCTGAAGGAGAGAGTCATCCAAGGCTCAAGGAGATGGAATGCAGGTGTCCAAGCATAGGAGGGGTAGTAAGGAGGAGCTATCAAGCCTACACCCTCTCTAGTCTCTTGTAGGTATAGACATAGTCTGCTTATAGTAGATGCAACTCTTTGTGTACATATCCAATTCAAGAGATTTAAAGTGCATTTTGTAGCTTAATATGAATTTTAATTTTTCTAAGAAGTCTTTTTGAAATCGGTTTTATGCGCAGAGGAATTGGTGTATCTTGGTAACCTTAATTTTTGCATATCCTACATCTTTGTATAGTCTGTTGTGTATAGAGTTGTTGAATAAAATAAACAGATCCATTTGAGGTGTTTTATAGGTTTTTGGAAAGCTTATGAACCATACTAAGTGTAGCTAAAATTTTAGGTGATTTGGATTAGTGTAAGATAGGTGAATCAAAGTTTTGTTGGAGGGTAGCAGAAAAGGTGTATGGAGGGACCTAAGTATTGGGTTCATTTCACTTCTAGTGTGAAAATCTGAGGGCTTAAATTCCATGACTCCTTATGAAGCATAGTATGGATGAAAAACCTAGTCTTGGACATTGCAAGATGTTTGGTTGTTTAGCTTATGTTCATTACCATCACAAATAAGAGGTAAGCTAGATGAAAGGGCAAGAAATGTAGTATTTATTGAATATGATATATGGATGATATGTTCTATAATCCTTCAACCAAGTAGTTCACTACAAGTAGGGATGTTGAGTTTAAAGAAAACAGCTCTTGGTATGATGAAAACAATCAAAAGATAACTCTACCATATGATCTTGATTTCGATTTCCATCAACTAGGAAGCAAGCACGATACATAGATCTAGGATCCAAGAAGTGATGTACATGATGAACAAGATGAAAGGGAAAAGGATTAAAAGCTATGGAAGTCAAGAGGCAAAGCAAAAATGCATGAATGGAGAGAATGCTCCAACCAAGCACCTAGAATGTCAATAAGAGAGAAAAGACAACCAGAAAGGTATGGATATGATTCCACATTTGTTACAAAGCATTCAATCTATTTGGCAAATGACTCAATTTCAGAGGAACCATCAACCTATGAAGAGGAAAAGGGAAACCATAATTGGGAAAAGGCCATGAAAGAAGAAATAGACGCATTGAAGGAGATCAACACTTGGGAATTAGTTCCAATGTTACCCAGTAAAAATGTAATTAGTTGCAGATGGGTATATAAAATAAAAAGGAATTTAGATGGATCAATTTGTAGGTACAAGGCAAGATTATTTGCCAAACGATGCTCACAAAGGCATGTTACAGACTATGAGAAAACATTCTAATCATTTGCAAAGATGACCACAATAAGAACATGATACAAATTATGAGGGAACATTCTCACTAGTTGTTACAATAAATTGGAGACTCCTCCATTCTGATGTGAAAAATGCATTTCTAAATGGTTGGATAAGTGAAAAGGTATACATATCACAACCTCCAAGTTTTGAAAACCCTAATTATACATCTTATGTTTGACTTAAGAAAGCATTGTATGGATTGAAAAAAGATCTTAGAGCTTGGAATTACAGGTTGGTTACATACCTTCAAGATCAAGGGTTTAGACCTAGCAACTTAGATCCTTCTTTGTTCATTAAAAAAATCACAATGAGGTTATCTATCTATGTATATGTAGATGATATTATTATGACAAGTGATGACTTGAATGTCATTCAAAGGATCAAAAGCCACATGCAAGAGGAGTTCAAAGTTAGTGACTTCGTTGAGATCACATATTTCCTAGGTATGCAAGTGATTTATATAGATGAAGGGATGTATCTAACTCAGAGAAGATACATTCAAGATCTACTTCACAAATTCAAAATGGAAAACACAAAGCTTGAAGATAAAAATTTTAAAATTGAACCATAAAATAAGTTTTTATGAAGTTGAATAGATTGATGATCCTAAAGAATATCAAACTCTAGCTGGTAGCTTGTGCAACTCTCTTTTAGCTGCCACTAAATAGCCTATGGCTTGTATTTTGCAAGGCCATTTGGACCACATATCGCCTAATGGAATGGAAATTCTTTCTTGTTCTGTCTACTTACATGTGTTACCTTTTTGTGATTTTCCATTTTACGAGCATTGTCAATATGGAAAGCAAACTAGGGATGTGCATAAGATACACGTTGACTCTTCAATTCAACCTTTAGATCTCAATCATACAGATGTGTGTGGTCCTATGCCCACAAATTCATTAGGTGGTTCTCCTTTCTTTGTCACTTTCATAGATGATGCTAATAAAAAAGTTTATGTATATCCTATCAAATAGAAGGATGAGGTATTCCCTAACAAAAAAACTAATCTCAGCGCTTTACGTTTAGATAATGGGGTGAGTATGAATCACATGAATTCAGCCTTACATGAGCTACCAAGCATGAAGCAAAATCCACTAGTGGACACACCAGTGTCATAGCAACCAACCCAGCCTGAGTCAGAAAAAGCATGTAAATTTGGCGATAGTGATCCCCCTTTGAGATAAAACAATCCAAGTAGCCGGGTTCCACTCAAGTAGTGAAAGATGTGCTTAACCACGTGCCAATGCTTGAAACGTGGGTAATGCATAAACCTACTCATCTGTGAGACAACAAACTAAATATATGGCCAAGTAATGCATAAGTAAATCAAGCATCCAACAACGTGTTGATAGAGAATAGCATCAAATGCATCTCCAATGTCATGAAGACTTAACTATAAACCTGTCTCCATAGGTCTGACAATGGGTTTACAGTCTTCAAGACCAAGACGCTACAATAATGTGTCAATATATTTCGTTTGATAGAAAGCTATTTTGCCATCAACTTGCATAAATTGAATGTCCAAACAATGACGCAAATGATGCCATGCAAATCGGCCTTGAAATAAAAAATATGCGTCTCATGAGGAGCACATGGTGTTTGTTTTAAACCATATAATGCCTTCTTTCACCTGCACACCTGGTTTTCATGCCCTATCTACACAAAGCCACGGGGCTAAAAAACATACACTTTTCATGTAAGTCACTATTCAGAAATGCAGTTTTGATGTCCAACTGATGTACATTCCAACCATGATGAGCTACAAGTGCACAGATGCTATGAACAGTAGTCATTCGGCAAGTAGGAGCAAAGGTCTCATCAAAATCAATGCCTCCTTCCTGAGCATACCCCTTTGCAACAAGCCTAGCCTTATACCTATCAGTTGTTCCATCACGCTTACACTTCAGCTTGTATACCCACTTAGTACGAATGGCCTTCTTTCCAAGAGGCAAGTCACATAAAGACCAGGTACCATTTTTCATGATAGCATCATATTCAGATTGCATAACAACCATACAATTTTTAGAACCTTGCGCTTCATCAAACAAAACAAGCTCATTCTCATCACAGAGACTAGAGGCAGCCATAGCATAGCAATGTGATGCAAAAGAGGCATTATGAGAGCTAGAATGAGTATGATATGATATAGTTGCATCTAATTTTCTATCACACAAAGTCTACACCAGCCATTTTGGCATAATTTTTGCCTCCTCAATATTAGTTCTCTCATCAACAAGTGCAACATGTAAATCTATATCCGAAATGGAATGATCTGCATCATCACATGAAACTTGTAAAGGTTGAAAAGTTGCCTCATTAGGACAAGCACTAGATTTTCCACTTATAAAAAGAGGCAGCAAAGTATCATACATGTCTTTGGAGCTAACAGATGTCTCCTTAGTACATGAAAGTTATGGATGAATAGCATTTCCACAAAAAAAACATCACGGCTAACCAAAATGTGTTTAGTCTATGGATGATACAAATGTAAGCCTTTGCTTTTAGAAACATACCCAACAAAAATACATTTCACTGCTTTATCATCCAATGTCTTGCGATGTTGTTCAGGCACTAATGCATATGCCAGACAACCAAAAACATGTAGGTGAGCAACAGATGGCTTACGACCATGCCAAGCCTCATAGAGAGTGATAGATTGTAATGCTTGAGTGGGACATCTATTATGTACATATGTTGCACACATGATAGCCTCAAGCTAGAAACTATGTGGTAAAGCTGACTCTTGACCATACACCTCGCCATCGCCATGTGTGACCTGTTCTTTTGTTCAGCAACTCCATTGTGTCTAGGTGTATATGGCACTGTACACTAATGCTTTATCCCATGTTCAACCAGAAATGCATTAAAGTCAGAAGTCATATACCCCCCCTTGATCAAAACAAAGGGTGCCCAGTTTACATGCCGATAGATTTTCAGCCAAAACCAAAAATTGTTTGAAGCACATAAACACTTCAGACTTTGCTTTCAATGGATATAAACATGCATGCGTGGAAACATCATCAATGAAAGTCACGAAGTAAAGATAGTTTCTGGAAGAGGGTGTCTGCATAGGACCACAAACATCACTATGAACAAGCTACAATTTCTAAGTAACTCGAAATGAACCATCTTTTGGGAAGGAGGAATGCTGCATTTTGCCCAAAATACAGCCTTTCGAGACATGTTTATTGGGTGTTTCAAGTTTGGGCAAAGAGGACTCCATTTCAAATTTTTGCAGGTGTAGCAAACTAGAAAAATTTAGATGATGAAAGTGTGCATGCCAAAGCTTTGCATCTCATATAGCCTAAGAATCATGCACTACACATGTTGAATCATTCACAAATTTATCATAGTCTATGAGCTTATACATCCCACGACATAAAATGCCAGAAGCAATAATCATGTCACCATTTGATAGGTCATGAACTGTACATCTATCATCAACAATTTTCACAACCAAACCAATCTTGGCTAAAGCTGAAACTGATATCATATTTTTCTTGATCCCTAGCATAAATAAAGCATCCAACAATGTAAAAGAACTACCATTAGCAGTAGTCAAAATAATCTTACCGAATCCCATGATAGGATAAGAGGAGTTGTTGGTGCCTGTGATAGGATTCCCTGTAGGAGCAGGCTTGAGTGAAGTGAAGAAACTACACTGCAAGGTAATATGTTTGGTTGCCCCACTATCAAAGTACCAAACATCTGAGTCTACTCCAGACATACACTATTTAGGAGAAGATGGGTCAAAAGTGCACATAGTAGTAAATGCCCATTCTTCATTCTGCACTAGATTAGCACATTCTATTTTCGGTGTAGAGGCCTCTACAACAACAATTCTAGCCTCTTTTTCTTTGCCTCTTTTACAACCAATTTTGGACAATTCTTTATGACATGATCATTTTCTTTACAGTACTTGCAAAACAATTTATGATTTTTTGTTTTCATGTTGTCTGTGTCATCATTCTTTGATTGTGCAGAACTAGCAGATTTCAACTTACTAGTAGAAGAGCTCCATTTACCTTTGCCCTTCTGACTAGCCAGGAAAGCTTGATCTGCAACACACATAATGGACTTGTTCTGCCTAGATTGGATTGCCTTTAATCATCAAACAAAGAGTAGAAGCAAAACTCTGATATGAATTTGGAAGATGATTCAGAACAGTCTGCACAAGTGAACTATCAGGCAAGACTTCATCAACAGAAATCAATTGTTCCTTCAAATCTTTGATCTTTGTCAGAAAACTATCCATGGAATCTCCTTCATTCATGTGCTCACTCTCCAACTGTTTTCGGAGGTAAGCAATATCAGCCTCATTCCTTGCCTGGTAATGTGGTAAATGTATCCCAAGCATCCTTAGCTATTCTGCAAGAGTGAATGTGAGGAATAATGGCACATTTGACAGACAAGGCTATCAATGCATATGCTTGAGCATCTCTGCCATCCCAATAGATTTGCTCTATAGTAGGTGCAACAAGAATCGTAGCACGAACATGAATCTGTAGAATATCACCATCATCGATGCCATTTGCATCAACTTCAGTACTTTTATTTGCAAGTGTAATAGGACATTTTTCAACACCCTCCATAATATTCCAGAGTCCTTTTGCGACCAACACATGATGCATCATATAAGCCCATAATGGGTAATTTGTACCGTCTAACTTATTGTCAACATCCGACATACGAAATACATCACTACTTTCAGACATGCCCATTGACTAAAATATCCTAATGCAAAAAAAAGGACTGTATTTGAAAATGTTGAACAGAAGTATCCTCACGAGTTCCACCAAACCTGTAGCAGACTTTGAGATGCTTATACTGGCGAACCAAAACTGGTATATATTTTTGGCACAAAAAAGACAAAATGGCATGCATAAGCACTCTGATACTGTGTTCGGAGTATGCACACCAAATTTTGTGTGATTGTGAGACTGTGACTAGAGAGGTGTCAATGATGCCCTAGATGAAGCGACAACCTGCTCTGATACCAATTATTGAAGTTTGAGGTCTGTGGAAGCACACAAACAACACAAGGAAGAAGAAGAAGAAGCTCGGATCACAACACATAATATTGAATGTATTACCACTAGAATGTACAAAGATAAGTAACCCGTTAGGGCAATAGGCATATATACAAGCCAGGGAAAAATACCCCTTAAAGAGGGAAAAAAAAGTGCCCCTGTGGTCCTAGTGTGTTCACACACATCACAATCTTAATATATCAACAATATGGAGTTTAACAATCCCCTAGAAAATGGTATGGGTTCATACTCAAGATAATCCTACAAATGATTTGACTAAAGCTCTACCACAAGATAGCTTTTGACATTGTTCTCACTTGATGGTGGTTACTCGATTCTTGATCTTATGCAATTACTTGTACACTATGTAACATGCCCATCACGTGGGAGATAAAACTTGTATACTTCCACTCAGGTATTCTTTATCATTATTTATTTTTTCTCCCCTAGTCACTTTGACCATATTGACGTTTCATGGGGGATTGCTACCTTTACTGTCCATTTGAAAGGCAAAATGGCTATCTGATGCTTTTGTATATGTTCTATAATAAGACATATGGTGGCTTGGTCAGCCCTAGACTCTTGGTTTGATCACATTTGAGAAATCTAGGAAATATGTGTTAGTGGTCTCTACGTAATGTGTGGTTTCTACATATTTTACAAGTCTTGTGTGGAGTTCTATGTTTAGCATCTAGAGCTTGGTTTTCTACAGTGAGGGCATCGTTGCATAGCTCTTGCAAAGGATAATCCACCATGGCACATTGCCATTGTACCAATTCATACAATTGATAATTTGCAGGTGAGGATCCACCACTTGATATTGATGTAGTAAGTGTATCATGCTCTTAGATCTACAACTCAAAACATTTCGGTGCCCTTCTTGGAGAGGCATCATGTCATTCATTGTGCTTGTGGACTTGCAACGATATCTCGAGGGTGTCGGTTATGCAATAAAAAGTGTCACAAAGCGACATCATTGCGTTGTCAGAAACATCTTTCATATATATATATATATATATATATATATATATATATATATATATATATATATATATATATATATATATATATATATATATATATATATATATATATATATATATATATATATAGAGAGAGAGAGAGAGAGAGAGAGAGAGAGAGAGAGAATCGGAGAAAACAAATTCACTGAAAACATTTTGAAGCCTAAATGTGAGACATTCCTTGGATGGTGTCGCTTATATAATAAAAAGTGTCACAAAAGCGACATCATTGCGTTGTCAAAAACATCTTATATATATATATATATATATATATATATATATATATATATATATATATATATATATATATATATATATATATATATATATATATATATATATATATATATATGCATATGTATGCATGCATGTGTATAAAAGAGATACACTTAGTATCGGAGAAGAAAAAACTAACTGAAAACATTTTGAAGCCTAAATGTGAGAGAAACCTTGGATGTTGTGAAAAATCAAATCTAAGAAGTTGGAGTGTGGACCTTGCAGCTTCAACAATTGTCCTATTCCTCCTTTTTGCCACTCCATTTTGCTCAGGAGTGTACCTTGTAGTTACCTCTCTTTTTATTCCTCTTTCTTGAAGAAAAGAATCAAACTCATGGGAGAAGTATTCTCCCCCTCCATCTGACCTTAGATTTTTTAGTGATTTACCTGTTTGATTCTCCACAAGAGCCAAATATCTTTTGAAACATGAAAAAACTTCATCTTTGTGTTTCATAAAGAATAGGATAGTCCATTTGCTGCAATCATCAATAAAGGAGACATAATACCTTGATCCAGATATTGAAGCTTCCTTGCTAGGTCCTCATACATCTGTATGAACCAACTCCAAGAGATGTCCATGCATATAACCTTTCTTCATGAATGGTAACTTGTGAGACTTTCCAAATTGACATGCACTACACTTATAAATCATATGATGTTTTGACAACTTGTATAGCATTCCACAAAAAAAGATCATGGTTAACCAAAATGTGTTTATTCAATGGATGATACAGACGATAGCCTTTACTTTCAGAACTATACCCAACAAAAATACATTTGTTTGCTTTATCATCCAATTTCTTGCATTGTTGTTTAGGCACTAATGCATATGCCAGACAACCAAAACATGCAGGTGAGCAACACATGGCTTGCGATCATGCCAAGCCTCATATGGAGTGACAAACTGCAATGCCTTAGTGGGACACGGGTTAAATACATATGTTGCACACATAACAGACTCAAGCCAGAAACTATGTGGTAAAGCATGACTCTTGACCATACACCTCCCCATCTCCATGAGTGACCTGTTCATCCGTTCAGCAAATCCATTCTTTTGAGGTGTATATGGCATTGTACACTAATATTTTATCATATTCAGCCAGAAATGCATTAAAATCAAAAGACATATATTCCCCCCTCATTGAGAATGGAGGGTGACCATTTTACATGCTCATAGATTTTCAGCCAAAATTAGAAACTGTTTGAAGCACATAAACAGTTCGAACTTTGCTTTCAATGCATATAACCATGCATGCCTAGAAAAATTGTCAATGAAATTCATGAAGTAAAGATAGTTTCCAAAAGAGGGTGTTTTCATAGGACTACAGAGATCACTATGAACAAGCTATAATTTCTAAGTAGCTTGAACTGAACCAGTTTTTGGGAATGAGGAACGTTGCATTTTGCCAAAAATACAGCCTTCAAAGACATGTTTACCAGGTGCCTCAAGTTTGGGCAAAGAGGACACCATTTAAGATTTCTGCAAGCTTACACATGCTGAATCATTCACAGATTTTTCATTATCTATGAGCTTATACAACCCATGACATAAAATGCCAAAATCAATAATGACATCACCATTTGACATATCATGAACTGTACATCTGCCATCAACAAATTTCACAACCAAGCCAATCTTGGCTAAAGTTGAAACTGGTAACAAATTTTTCTTGATACTTGGCACACATAAAGCACCTGACAATGTAAAAGAACTACCATCAACGGTCATCAGAATGATCTTACCAACTCCTATAACACCACAAGAGGAGTTATTCATGCATGTGATAGTATTCCCTATAGGGGCAAGCTCAAGTGAAGTGAAGAAACTGCATTGCGAGGTAATATGTTTGGCTGCCCCACTATCAAAGTACCAAACATCTGACTCTACTAAAGACATACACTGTTTATGAGAAGATGGTTCATAACTGCAAACAGTGGTAAATGCCCATTCTTCATTCTCCATAAGATTAGCAGACTCTATTTTGGGTGTAGGGGCCTCTGCAACAATCATTCTAGCCTCTTTCGTCCTTGCCTCATTAGTAGCCAGTTTTGGACAACTCTTTATGGCATGATCATTTCCTCTACAATATTTGCAAAACAATTTTTTCTTTTCTATTTTCTTCTCATCTCTATCATCCTTCTTTCATTGTGTAGAACTAGCAGATTTTTGCTTACTAGCAGAGGAGCTCCATTTAGCTTTGTGCTTCTGACTAACCAGGAAAGCTTGATCTGTAACACACATAATGGACATGTTCTGCCTATACTGATTCTCCCACAATAGAGCACATAATAACTCCTCAAATGTTAAGGCATTTGGATTGCTTTTCATCATGAATCAAAGAGTAGAATAAAAGCTCTAATATGAATCTAGAAAACCTTTTAGAACACTCTACACAAGTGAACTATCAGGCAAGACTTCATCAGTAGAAATCATCTGGTCCTTCAAATCTATGATCTTTGTCAAAAAACTCTACATGGAATCTCCTGAATTCATGTGTTCACTCTCCAGCTATTTTTGGAGGTAAGCAACATGAGCCTCATTCCTTGCCTGTTATAAAGTGGTAAGTGTATCCCAAGCATCCTTTACGGTTTTGCAAGAGCAAATGTGAGCAATAATGAAACATTTGATAGACAAGGCTATCAATGCATATGTCTTAGCATCTCTACCATCCTAGTAAATTTTCTCTCTAGAAGGTGTAGCAGGAACCGTAGCACAAATAGGAACATGAAGAATATCACCATCTTCAATGCCATCTGCATCATCTTTAGTAACCGTGTTTGCATGTGAAACAAGACGTTTTTCAACACCCTACACAATATTCCACAGTCCTTTAGCAACCAATACATGATGTAACATATAAGCCCATAATGGGTAATTGGTACCATCCAACTTATCTTCAATAGCCAACATACGGAATACATCACTGCTTTTAGCCATGGGCACTGACTAAAATACCCTGGTGTAGAAAAATGACTGTATCTCAAAAAGTTGAACAGAACTATCCTTTTCAGTTCTACTAAACCTATAGCATACTTTGAAATGCTTATATATATATATAATTGGCACAAAAAGATGAAATTGGTTGAACAGGTGCTATGATAGTGCATTTTGAGGTTGAAACCAGCTCATGTCACGATTTCAACACCACAAAGTGAAGCTATTTTGAACTCCTAATCGCTCTGAGTATGCTCACCAATTTTTGTGCAATTTTGAGACTGTGAACGAAAGGGTGCCAATGATGCCCTAGATGAAGTGATGACCTGCTCTGATACCAATTGTTGGAGTTTCAGGTTTGCAGAAGCTTGGAGCACAACACACAATACTGAATGTATTACCACTAGAATGTACAAAGATAAAATTACCCGTTAGGGTTATAGGTGTATATACAAGCTAGGGGAAAAGAACCTCATTAAAAGGGAAAAAAGTGCCCTCCCAGTCCTAGTGTGTTCACACAAATCACTACCTAAATATATAACTAGTTATGCATTAAATCAAATGTACTATGCCATTTGTAATTTAATGAATGAGAGTACAGATCAATGTAAACATAATACTCACAATCATGTTGTAGCTACTAGTCACATTCAAATAGAACCCAAACCTAGTAGGCAATGGTATTCATCACCATCTATACATAACATCCAGATAAATGATTCAAGTAATCTTAGAAATAGACCAAACCCTATTTTTTTTAGGTAATAGGGGACAAATCGATCAAACTACCAAGGGTTTTGGCGAGGACGTAGACCTTTTAATCATTACTACCAAGATGAAGGGGAGTATCAAAATTAAGGAAAAGGTCCACAAGGTCGATTTTATTTGAAATATGGTCATATTAGGGCGGATTGCTCAGATGCTCAAGATTATGACAGAAGAAAACAAGAAGCTAAATTTAAGGCTCCAATGAAGAACATGATATTCTTAACATTTGAGGATCCAATAGCTCTAGTAGTTACTCGATCAGGAAGATTACATAATAACAATGATTCCAGGGTTGTTCTAAGTGTTACCATGCATCAGCAAGTTTATAATCATGGAGTGAGATGGGTCAAAAAAGCTCCAGTTGAATTTTCAATAGCAATTTCGAGTAATCCAACCCGAAATGAATACTTGAATGAGGTTATGAGTGAAATCATCAAGGATGATAAAATAGTGCCAAGTTTACCATCTTTTATTAATACTAAACTTAATCATGCAATAGTTATCGATTCTCCAAAACCTGATGTTTGAAACGATAGTACTGTTGTAACAGATCCTTGGTAGTTATTTTGTAAGTCTACAATATAATTGCCTTTAGGGGATTTATTGGACTTAGCCTCGGAGTTTTGAGATACTTTATTACAGTAAGCACAAAAGTCTAATTGCAAATATTTTTGAGGAAGAAAAGGCTCAAGTCAATACGATGGATCAAGCTCACAATGAACTTTAGTAGATTATGTAGTACCTCTTATTTTGGTATGGTTCAAAACTAAGTTGATTTCCACAATTTCAATTGATGGTGGATCCGGAGTAAATATTGCTACTTTGCCTATTTGTAGAGAGCTGGGATGGAATGATATTCAGCCATATATACATCAATCACATGTGCAGCCTATCCGTCTTAATTAAAACTATAGCCATTTAGATAATTGAGATGATTGGTCAAAAAAGCCATAAGAAGTACTATATTCCTCTCAAAGATAAGCATCACTGTTCGAAAAGCTCAATTTTCATCAATTGTAGAACCACAAAATATGATGGCCGGATTAGAGGAAGATGGGGAGCTCCAATTTTTGGAAGCTAACCAAGATTTGTGGCTAGTAGGACTAATTGATATTCTTGGGGTATTGACCAAATTCTAGTAAGAACCTATTACAATGAATATCTGGAGTGGGTATCTCCTATTGTGATTGTTCCTGAGAAGAACAAACAACTACATATTTGTATTGAGCATTGTAAGTTAGATGCGACAACAATTCCAGACCCATTCCAGCTACCATTTTTAGGTACTATGCTTGATGAAGTTTCTGGTCGAGAAATTTATTCATTTCTAGATAGATTCAGTGGATATAATCATGTCATAATGTTAGAATCTAGTATGCCAAAAATCGCTTTTATCACTAAATAGGGAGCCTAAATGTATAGTTATGTGGTTTGGATTACGGAATGCTCCTAGTAATTTTTTGAGGTGTATGCAAAAAAGTTTTTCTTCTTATTTAACCAGCTTCATATGAATCTTTTTGGATGATTTTCAATTTTGGGACCACAAGTCGATCACTACACACTTGGAGCTCTGTTTTACTAAGTTTTTTGAGGTCCACGATTCTCAATCTAGCTAAATCCATTTTAGGAGTAAAGTGTGGTAAACCATTGGATCATGTTATTTTTTGTACGAGAATTAGAGTTGATCTAGACAAGGTTAAGGTCATTCTTGAAGTTCCACCACTGCATTCTCCTAAAGAAGTATTACAATTTCTAGGGAAAATTCACTAGCATGGGCATCACTTACATTGTTTAGCTCATATTGTTGTGCCATCAAATGCTATTGCTTATGTGAAGCCTAATGCTTTTCCAAGCTCCGGATTGGTCCCAACCTTTTCATTTCTTTGTGGATGCTTTAGATATTGCTATTGTTTTAGTTTTAATGCAAAAGGTAGGACGGTCTTGGTTCAAGTCTATATATTATGCTAATCCATGCCTAACTATGGCCAAATGTAACTACTCAGTTACAAAATTTGAATGTTTAGCCTTGTTCATTCTATCAAAAAATTTTGCCATTATTTACTCGGCCGTTCTTTTACTTTTCATGTCAATAAATCTGCTCTGTTGTACCTGGTCAAACAACAAAATCTCCTTGGAAGATCAGCTTGATGGGTCTTGCTCTTACAAGAATATGACTATGATGTAGTTTATCGTCCTTGATCTTCGCATATCATTGGAGATTTCATATCTCAATTAGATAATGATGAACCTCCAGATGGGATCAATGATTATTTTCGAAATGTAGATCTTCTCCATATTGGCGATAATACTGAACTGGAATTAGGAACTCCTACCTTGTATGATGAAATGATGTCTTTTCTTGCAACTAGTATCCCTCCTTCCCATTTCCAGACTATAGCCCAGAAAAAGTTAGTTTTATGGAGCAGACACTTTTGCATTATCCTTGATCATCTATATTATAAAGATATTACCAAAATTTGTCTCTATTGTGTTCTCCCAGACGAAAAGATAACTATCATTTTGAAAGTTTATTTTGGAATCTTGGGTGGTCATCATGGAATTTATTTAAGAGTAAAGAAAATTTTTCAAAGTGGGTTATGGTGGCCAACACTTCACAAAGATGTTCACAATCATGTACAGTTGTGTGATTCTTGTCAATGTATGGGTGGACCTCATGATATACATCATTTTCCTCTATAACCTATTCTTCCTTTGGAACCTCTTTATAGATGGTGCTTGAACTTTATAGGTCATATCCATCCTCTAGATCGTTCTAGAAAAACCTTTATTTTGAAATGTACTAATAACTGTACTAGATAGGTGGAAGCTTGGTGATTACGACATTCAACTATAGGGAGCAATGCTAAACTTTTACTCACTGAATTATTTCCTCGTTTCAGACTTCCACTTGAATTATTTTTTTATCACAATACTCATTTTTTGAAACAGCTTATGAAAAGTATCAATGATTACTTCCGTATTGAGCATAAGTTCAATTCCCCATACTATCCTCAAGCTAATGGTTTGGCAAAAAGTACTAATAAGGTTTTACTCATGATGCCGCAAAAGTTTCTTTGGGAATATCCAACCAAATGGGAACAATATTTAGCCTCATCTCTATGGGCTTACTGTACCTCATATAATTTTCAATCGGATTACCAAAAGAATCACGGATATTTCCGATGGATACTTTACGACGATTGGAAGAACATCTCTACAATAGTTTTTTGCTCATGCAAGAAGTCCAGCTTTGCCAAGGGCACTAGCATGATCATGAGTTATGGATACCTAGACACCAAAGTAGGAGTTTTATTATCACTTTTGATTCTAGTAGCACCTCTACCCGAGCTATGGTAATTTAATGTGGTTGATGAAGTAGCCTTCCTAACAGCGAGAAAACTGCAAAGCAAAAGGCTAGTCCCATTTGAGAATGATCCATTAAACATAAAGAAAAGAGCTCGAGTGAACATAGCACAAGAGGCACTCTATTGGGCTGAATAAGAATGCTTATAGAGAATGAAGCAACAAATAGATGCCACTGTCCAACAACAACAAGAAGAAGAGATAACTACAGCTGCTGAAGTTGAACCTTGACAAAAGGCTATAGAAGTAGAAGTTGCTGAGAGAAGACAAGAGGAGCAACAACAACAACAATGACAATAACAACAACAACAACAACAACAACAACAACAACAACAACAATTCCAATAACAACAACAACAATAACAACAACAACAACAATAACAATCACAACCATAGAATCAAACATTTCTAGGATCTCAACCATCAACATCATGTAGAACTCACATGGATTGGTTTTCGCAGACAAGGTAGTCTTCCTATAGTTTCTAATTCTTGATGTTCAATTGGAGATTCCCAGATCTCTAGAAGACAATGTGGTAGAGTCCAATTACCAATAATTCACTCTTTGTTAGCCATCTAAATGGTTTTTAAAGGATTTCCATATCTAGTCGAGCATCATTGCTCATGTAGCATGGTTCATACAGAAATGGATCAGATGCATGCAAAGTTTTTGTTATTAAAACAACAAAACATGCAATTGTAGGATATGCATTAACAGGTAGAGCCAATATCCCTAAGGAAGAGGTTCAAGTGCTAAAGACCAAGTCAATGATTTAGAGATCCACATTAAAGAGATTATTGAAGATCATAAAGAGACTACAAAATAGATTCACGCAGTTCAAGATGAGCTCAGGCAACTTAGAGCACATAAAGATGACTTGCAGAATCAAGCTGCTACTTTGCTCAGTGAGAATAATTTCTTCTCTAATGAAATTGTGTCATTAATAGAGAAATTATAAGTAGCCTTGGCCAACATTTTTTGAAGCTTGAGGTCTGCAAAAGCACACAAACAACACAAGGAAGAAGAAGAAGCTTAATATTGAATGTATTACCAAGTGAATGTACAAAGGTAAGTGACCTATTAGGTTTATAGGTGTACATGCTTGCCAAGAAAAAAAAAGTGCCCCAATGGTCCTAGTGTGTTGACACACATCACTACCAAAATATATCAACAAAGCCCCCTGGGAGTGATGTATAAGGTTGAGCATTGTACTGACCTTGATACCTACCTGGTTGCGGGTATGCTTGCGGGTAGTTCTGTCATACTACTTGTTTGTTGTATGGGTAGTCTTGAGCCGTGTGATTCGTGTATCATCTCTCAATTGTACAGTATTGGCCACTAGGGTTGGCTTGTGGTTGTGTTGCATTGGGACACACATTTGCCATATGATCACCATCACAGGTGTAACAACGCTTGTTGTTGTTAACCTAGGCATCTGTTTACTAGAAACTCCTAGTTTCTAGGCCGCTTTTTCTGCTAGGTCCTCTATCGAGCTAAAAAGTTTTGAGGATGCTAGAGATGAACAATCTGAGTCTTTATAGACTTTTGAGAGTTCCAACTCTTCTCCAAGGTTGTCCTCAATGTCTATACAAATTCTCACACATTGCTCTAGCGTTCTAGGTTCCTTCAAGTATACATAGGAGCGTAGTTTAGAGCTCAAGAGGCCATCTAAAAACAATGACACTTGCTTGGCTTGTGAGGGTAATTCTTGCATCGGACATCTCTCAACGTATTGTCTAAACCTACGCCATGCAAGTTTGACTGTTTCCTGAGGGGTATGTTTGAAACTATGAATCAATGAAGACGTATCATGCCTGATTCCACTTTTAGAGAATTCCATGATGAATGACTCTAACAAGTGATGGATATCCCTAAATTGCCTTTGTTGCAATGGTTGAAACCAAGTTAAATCCATGTTCTTTAACGTTAGTCCAAATGTGTTATATTGCGTGAACATGTCTTCTACTTGCTCTGCTCGTAGCACTTGCTTAAATTCTGCAACATGGTCATAGGGATCTCCTGTCCCATCGAAATAGTTTTCCATTGACTTTACTAATTGAGTGGGTCTTAATATCCTGGGGTGCTCACGTGGTCTAGGTAGAGGAAAATCATCTCTACCACTTGGTATTCTAGGTTCCCTTTGTCTTTCCACTCTATCGGTGTCCATGGTTGTTCTATCTCTCCCTATAGGATGAGTGAAACTTACTTCTCGCCTCTCTTTGTTCTTTTCCCTTTGAGCACCATGGGCTGAGGATGTTCCAACACCCTGATGGCTCGTGCTTACATTTGTTCGAGATGGGCGGAATACTAAATCACCTCTACATGTGTAGGTATTTCTCGTGTGGTCTGGTACTACAAATACCCGTTCTTAAGTATCATCTAGGTATACGACCTTTCCAGGTGTATCTAGGTCTTTGAATTCATAGATCATGATGGAGCCTACCTCACTAGGTTGTTCCATTCTGTACCTCCCTTCGTCAGTTTCCTTATTCACGAATAATTCTATGCTTTTGTTGTCCTGAGGGATCCACTCTGGGATTAGTACTCTTGTTAGTACTGATTTCCCTCTAGGTGTCCTAGGTTCTTCTCCTACTGGTTCTTTTCCTTGGGTTCTCCCTTCCATCTCTAACTGAATTACTCCAAACTCATTGGTATTATTTGGTTCAGTACTTATAATGTACATTGTTCCTTCTTTGTCTATGCATGCGTCTCTCTTGAAGTTCACCACTGGACATTCCAATCCAATGGGTTGATTAGGGTTGTGCATTTGCACCACTTGTCTTCGCAAACCATCCTCGCAGATGCAAGCACCTAAGCGGTTGGTGCAGAAAAATTCTAGTTGAGTTCTATATTGTCCTTCAGGTTTTTCCAAATATACTATGTTTAACCCTCCTTTTGGTCTTTCTATGCTAAAAGCCATTTCCGATTCACTTGTACTGAGCCCAGCTCGTAAGGATAACTATTCAATTGTTGTGCCCACGAACGTGTAGTAGTTCCTACACTTGCTTCTAATGATCTAAGGCTTCATCGATCTGACTTAACTATATGCTTGCCCAATCTAGGGTTCATGAATTTACTTCCTGGCACTCTCTGATCGTCAATGGTTCTTTGCCCTTAATTGCTTGTTTCTTTTTAAATTCCTTTAAGTTCTTGTCTTATATTATTGTATGCGTCAGGAATCGACTTTCTGTTGTACGTTTGAGTTCTCGTTCCATCAGACTTAAGTTCTTTTCTTTAGGTTTTAGTATCGCACACTTCGATTGGTAGCAAAAGGATATGCACATACATATGGCATTGATTATGAAGAAACATTCAGCCTTGTAGCTAAAATGACCATTTTTCATAGAACTTTTGCATTAGCTACATGGTCACGACACCTATTTTGTGACACAAGCCCTATTAATCGACTATTTCAACCCACAAGTAGCAATAAAGATATTCAATCACGAGATCATGGGAGTCATCATCAATGGCAGATCAAGCATCAACCTTATGCCCCAGGTAACAATGTAGAGACTAGGACTTTGAGCATCTAGAGATATGTAGTTTACAATAACCATGGTGGATCAGAGCAAGGTGAAGCTTGTTGAGATAGTGAAAAGAGTAGTCCTAACGATGCATGGATCCAAGTTTACCCTTGATTTTGTAGTTCTTAGGCTTCTTCTCTCATTAGGCAATTTTCCTCTTCTCTTGGGATGCCCTTGGCTCAGGTATGCTAAGGTGATCCATGATTGGGGGCACAACTACATGTGGGTGCATGGCTGAGATGTGCTTAAGCAACTGCAGATGGAGACAGGACTTCACCATGCAAGAATGGGCATTACCATTTCATTGGCAGAGTCGAAAGGAATAAATCCAAATTCTTCGAGGTTGAATGGAATCTTTGAGAATGAAGACTTGTTGAGATGGATGGGTGTGGAGTCTCTTCCTTGTTATATTGCAATATGTAGTGACATCTCACCTACTGAGGAAGATAGCTATGGTGTGGAAGTTTTAGGGCTAGGAGAACCCATGCATGACAAGCAGAGAAGAAAGAAGAGCTGAGTGCACGAGGATAACGGGGGCACTATAGAGGATTTGCAGCTACTAGAGGACAGAGGTATCACTCATCTTCTCATGGAAGATAATCCTCTAGGTTGATTGTGAAACAAAACCTAGAAGACCAAGAAAAAAGATACTTATGTTGTTTCTAGACAACTAAATAATCATGAAAATTGTAAGAAACTTGAGTCCAAGCCTCCTAATTCAAAAGTGGATTTAGGAGAACTAACAAAACAAGTTCCACCAATATCCTCATCATCATGGGAATCAATTTTCACACGGACGATAATCGCTTATTTCCAAGATCTTAAAGGGCACGCTCAGATGGAGCTACAAAAAATTGACCAACATCTTTGAGACCTAGAGCTACAACGTTGCCAAGTAGATGTAGAATTGAGGCAAAATTGCTCCAATTTGGGAAGGACCATACAAAATAGTTAGTCCTAAGACAATCAGCAATTCAAATTGCAACTCTATAGGATGAGCCACTTCCACTAGTGAACGTTCGAGACTCAAGCCTTATAAAGTCTAGACTATTACTTTTGTTGTCACCAATTATGTATGTCATATTTTGGCTTGCCTTATCTGCCTTATCATTTTAATCTTGTATAAGTAAAGACATTTTTTCTGTATGCTTGTTGAATAAATCCCCATCAATCCCCCTTCTTCAGATCCTCAAGTGTAGGTAGGACTCCTTTTCCCCAAACTTGATCTCCCAACCTTGTTTTTTGTATGCTCTAGGGTGGAGTTACCTTTGGTGATAAGCGTGTGTAGAACCCTTGAAGTGTTGCTTCGACGCTCCAACATTTTGGTGGTCCAAGGTTCCAACGTTCATGCACTTTAGTCTCCCGTTTTCGTTCATTTCCTTTTTGGTGGCCCCCACTCGATCCCACTACATCTAGTGATATCCATCATCTTAACTACATCCATCCTTCACTTTGCGAGTCATCCTTTTCCCACCTGCAATGCCTACTTAGAAGAAGTCAACTGTAGTGTTTTGTGAACATGAAGAAGTTGCAATGCCTACTTAGAAGAAGTCAAGTGTAGTGTTTTGTGAACATGAAGAAGTCGGCATATACACACATGCATAGAGTAGAGGATGCTCAAAGAGAGAGAGAGAGAGAGAGAGAGAGAGAGAGAGAGAGAGAGAGAGAGAGAGAGAGAGAGGATGCTGCATCATTCAGTAGCATTCAATCATCTTTCCTTGATGTTTGTAAATTTATGAGTTTGTAAATTTATGAGTTCGTCAATTGTTTGCGTATTAAGTCTAGCCTCCGCCAATCTCTAAGAGCAATCCTCACAACTCCCATTAACTGAGTACGAAAGAACCCTATGAAATAACATCGACACCATATAATGTTGGTCTACCAATATTTTCAATTTGTCCAAATGCATGACTATTCCACCCCTTCATTGTGAATATACAGACGATAACACAATGTAGCTCTTAACAGTTCTTGGTGGAACTATGGTATTTTTAGAGTCCAATGTGAAGCCATTTTAAGTGAAAGTTTTGTGCACATGGACATTAATCTTAACAATTTTTGTGAGTGTCTAATGCAATTACCTCCAAAAGACATGGGTCAAAGCCTAAAGGGGATTTAGAGGAGAGAGCCTACTAGAGATAGGAAGCCACCAAGGAAGACATCTCAAGCTTTTGAAGGAGGTAGACCCCACCCAAGTTAAGCATGTGTAAGCATGTGTGGGACATGAATTCTTGATGAGTAGAATCCCAAAGGATTCAACCAAAGAAGAGAGGTTCTCAAATGACATATTGCATAAATGTTCTTTCCACGACTCCAGTTGGGAAGTTCAAAGGTCTAATTAGCTTTGGGAGGACACCTACGAATGTGCCGGCCCTTCTTTTCAAGTATACAAAAATATCTACACAATTGACAAAAGATCTAAACTAAAAAGATTTTATGCAAAATCTAGAGTCTCTCACTCAACTCAAGCATATAGCACATAGGTACGCTCATCAAGCTTTTTCATCCTCATATTGTTTGTTTGGATTTTGGCTCCCTCTAACTCTAAAAACATAAAAAAATGGCTTGACCATGTAGTTCAATTAGGCTTTCATTCTTCTTCGACCTTAGTTAGGTTATTGAATGGAGGATGGATGGTAATTATGTCCATTTTTCATTATATTGGTTGCAACGCTTTAGCCTTCTATTACCAAGCTTCAACCATTTGGGATTGGATCATTTGTTATGAGATGATTGCATAGAACATTGGTGGTTATTGGATCTCTTGAATCCACCAATGTTCTATGCAAAAAGATCTCTACATTTTTTGTATAGAATCAAAAGAAGTAGCATTACATTGAAACAGAGCACATACCCCATAAGTTCCTTCAACTCTCTAGCTATAGCTTTGCATCCTTTGAAGTTTTCTTTGATATCCATACCTAATGCATACGTCTCTCTAGTTACATTTTTGCTTCTTTGAAGTTTTGTTTGATATCCATATGTAATGCATATGTTCTTGCTAGAAGATTAGGGTTCTCTTTGAAAACTTTATAGATATTTCCCTTGAAACTTTTGTAGTGGCTATAATGGAATTGTGGGAACCACTCCACTCCACAATTCACTAGAGATTCATGGCACTATGTCACTTCTTACCAATATCTAATAAATTTATTAATGCATATCCCTAACAATGACACCAGAATGTGTTGCAAACACTTTAAGAGAACTTACACTAGACACACTACATTGGACCATGGCTGTCCTAGATTGAAAATAACACCTAATATTAGTGCATGCTTATTTCTTATGTTAAGTACTAGTGGGAAAAAAGATGCAAGTGGTGCTCAACAGGAAACAATCATGAAGCATGAAACATGTAAGAAGCAAGCATGAAACATGTAAGAAGCAAGCATGAAACATCCACACAAAAAAAAGAGGGATGGATAAATCACACATTTTACTTGTACACCACACACACACACAAAAAAGGGACCTGTGAGAAAGTGATGAGGTACTTTATTCCAATGCCTAAGAAGTTAAAGGAGACGATACAAATGAGAGTCGATTCATACATATAAGTTCTTTTCATACTCATGGAATAGGCATAATACATTAGAGAACTTACTCATGTTGATAGAGTGGAAGGTAATCATGCCTATAGAGTGAAAAAGTAAACCTTTAAAGGGGTTTCATGGATATATCCATAGACATAGAAGATGGTTTTGGTTCAGGCTCTCAACCATCTTGGTCTTGAACTAATGATCCAAGGTTCAATACTTAAAAAAAAAAAGAGGAAATTCGATGGAAGCTTAATCTTCCTTCTTTGAATTAGATTGAAAAAACAACTCTACAAGGCACAATATTCATGGGACTCCTGCCACAAAGCAAGGGTTACAACTATCGAAAGCAAGGGTTACAACTATCGAAGGCAACACTGAAAAAGGATTGCTTGAAGGTATATGATTTTAGCGACTCGATAGTGATACAATTAAGACTAGGCTGATCTATGGCCCATACAATGTCCAACAAGTTAAGGACAAGGATGTGCAACAAGTTAAGGACAAGGTTGAAACCATGACCTCTGCCTCAAGAGATGAAAGCCCAACCGATTCACCTACGATGTGGGAACACTACAGTTCAATACTTGCAAGTCAGTCCATGTTAACTTTCAAAATTTCAAGTTAATGAGAGAATACGTCGAAAACGGAACTTTCAATAAACAGGTTAACCAACTTTTCTACTAGAAAATCGTGTGAACACTTTGTAACCTTTCATCCAGCGCATGAATCCTACATGAAGTATGTGCTGGGTCGTGGGGGATACATGATAAAAGTATGACAGTGGCCTGGGATCTCTCGTGGTGGCAGACGCAGCTTTACGTTCCATTGCTACCCACCACGGAAAAAATTTGAAATGCCGCGTTTGTCGAATATCAGGGCCTCTTCCAGACGGACGACGACTGCCGTGAGTTTAGTTCACCTCTCTTGAGCTGTCATTTCCAGACGCGGAGATCTATGGCGCCTTTCCAAGACGAGAGGCAAAAACTAGAACTGAAGAATGCAGGAGAGGTCGTCGGAAGGCCTATGGAGTTCGCTAATCAGGATGAGAAAGAGCGGAAAAGCAAGGAACTGCGCGTTGTTTCAACGGTCGAGCTTCAGAAACATGCATCAGCCGACGATCTATGGATCTCCATTAATGGCAAAGTGTATGATGTAACACGGTGGTTGCCCTCTCATCCTGGCGGAGAAATTCCGCTACTGAGCCTCGCTGGCCAAGATGTTACTGACACATTTCTTGCGTTCCATCCCCCCTCAGCAGCTGCATTGCTTCCCCGCTATCTCATCGGCACTCTTATGGACTATCAAGTGTCTTCTCTGTCGTCTGATTACAGAAGTACTCTTGCAGATCTGAAAAAAGCAGGCATTTTCAGGAAGGATCTCTCCATTTATCTTTTGTTGTTCGCTCTGATATCGCTGGGTATATGCGGTTCTGTGGCAGGCGTTCTTTTATCGGACAAGTGGTGGGTGCATATTGTGAGTGGATTGCTTTTAGGATGCGTATGGACACAATGTGGTTGGATTGGGCATGATGCAGGGCACTCACCACTGATCGGAAAGCCATTTATTGATTCATGTATTGGTCTTCTTGTCGGAAACTGCATTTCGGGCATCAGTATCAGCTGGTGGAAGCGCAATCACAATGCACATCACATATCTTGCAACAGCCTCGAGTATGACCCTGATCTTCAATATATCCCTCTATTCGCTGTCTCTTCCAAGTTGTTCTCTTCTTTACACTCATATTTTTATGAGAGGAAGATGACATTCGATAGAATCGCACGTATACTGGTCAGCTATCAGCACTGGACTTTCTATCCTGTAATGGCAGTTGCAAGAATAAACCTTTTTGCACAGACTTTTATTTTACTCCTTTCAAATAAGAAGATTCAAAATAGAGGAATGGAGATTACTTGCATTCTGTTTTTCTGGGCTTGGTTCATTGCACTTCTGTCGTTCTTACCCAACAACTTGGAAAGATTGACCTTTATACTGGCGAGCTTTGCAGTAACTGGTATACAACATGTTCAGTTTTGCTTGAATCACTTCTCTTCGCCTGTCTACAATGAACGACCAGCAGGCACAGCGTTTGTGCAGGCTCAGGTGAATGGCACATTGAATCTTTCAACACCAAGTTGGATGGATTGGTTCCATGGTGGCTTGCAGTTTCAGGTTGAACATCACTTGTTTCCTCGCTTGCCCAGGCACAACCTGCGCAAGATTTCTGGCTTGGTAAAGTCACTTTGTGCAAAACACGGACTTCCATATACGTCTGTCAGTTTTTGGGAAGCGAATGTGATGATCATCCACACTCTTCGCTCTGCAGCTCTTCAAGCTAGGGATTGGTCAAAGCCAGCTCCTAAGAATCTCCTTTGGGAAGCAGTGAATGCACAGGGATGAATGCCTAATTTTCCGAAATCTTATTGACTTCAATGACATCCCATAGCATCTTTGTAATGGTTTGTTGCATGCATATGTTCCTTATTATCTTCCATTTGTAAAATGACCATTTGAATTGAGACTCTTTTTCCATTGAACGTTTCTTAACTGTATGAATCCATGATACATTGAAAAGCGTTTGGACGAGATTTTTTTAAAGTTTATGAGGGAAGAGAATAATTTACACCAGGTGATATAATGTCTGTTTCAGTGGTATGTGGTCTTTGAGAAGTACAGTTTTTTATTTTTAATTTTGTAATGTCTGTTTGTTTTTCTGGATATAAGTGTGATTTCAGCTGTGACAGTGGTAGCTTGTCACCCCAGCCATCTTGTCCACATGGTAAATGTGCATTCATGATGTGAAACTGCACTTTCCACCTGGTCTGTGAAAAATTCAGGATGGATTGATACTGGTTCTCATCAACATGTGTGTTCAGGCCAGATCTTGGGAGCTTGGCGCTGCAGCCATCTTTTTCGAATGATGAATACACATAGAGTAAAATATTTGTATTTACCTGGCTTGTCAAGCTTGTGTGCACCCCCGATGCCCCTGCTGCATCTGTGTCCAATCTGAATTGAGACTTTTGGACCCAGTGAATAGTTTCTTACACTATGAAGCTGAGATTCACAGGAGAGTGGTTTAAAAGAGATATATTGATAATTTTTGAGAGGAGAGGATGTTGTCCTGCAGGTGGCATTGTATCTTTTTCTGTGCTGTGGTCTGTGAGACCTACAGGGTGGATTATTATCACAGAAAGAGTGGATTGAGACAAGGCAGTAACAACTTGGTACCGTAGTTATTTCTTCACATGTTGAATCCACATTTGTGATGTAAATTAGTTGTTTGCTTTACTGGTGGACCAAGCTCGTATGTACATCCCCCCCCCCCCAAAAAAAAAAAAAAAAGAAAACAAAAAAAAGGGGAAAAGGAAAAAAACAAGAAAAGGAAAAAGAAGAAAAGAAAACCTTTTTCCTCCTCCTCCTCCCTTTTTTCTTACCCCTGCAGGTAAGGAAGCCCTCCAAAATTGAATTGAGGGTTTTGTTCCTGTTGAATAGTTTTTACTCTATGAAGCTGAAATTTATTGGGAAGTTCTTGAAAGAGATTTCTTGATTATTTATGGGAGACGAAAAACATTATACAACAGTTGACCTTGTTCCAAAATTGTGCTGTTTAGAGGCATGTGGTCTGTGAAAATTGCAGGGTGGATTGCTGTTTTTTCATGATCAAAAGGTGGGTTCAGATAAATCAGTTCCTAACTATTAAGTTTCTTGGGTGTCTGGATGGTTTGCCCAACTATGTTGGATGGCATGCGATTACATGGGGTGTTGGGTTTCGGGCTTTTAGATGTTTAGGATGAGGATGAGTGTGAGCAAGCTAGTCATAAGCTCCTTTCATCATGTTTCAGGGCTTCACTATAACATATGCCGTGAACCTACCTTTCTCACGTTTTTGTTGGTTAAAAGTCCAAAATCAAGCACAAGTAGATGGTAGACAATGGGAACACTCTCCTAACATCCCAAAGAGTTAAGTGATGACTCAAAATACTCATATGACAAAATTAGAAGGGGATCCACAATAACAGAGCCTTGTATGCAAACCCTAAATGCTTTCCCTTGTTTATATGTTGACCTAATTATGTGTAGAGAGTACGCATGCGGAAGCAAAATGAAAAGGAAAGTACTCTCACAAAACAAAGAATGTTTGAGACACAAAATGAGTAGACCATGAAGTGGGTAAACTCATGTGGATTAGAAATGAGCTTGCCAAGAGCATGGAGTAGGCTCCTCAAGCTTCTAACCAAATACAAATGGGGGAGAGGCCCTCCTTATATAGATTTGTGAGGGGCTCTCCAAAATACATCTCATGTGGGATAATTCCCCTGAAAGGAGAATGAATACAACTGGTAGAAGCAAATGGCAAGGTACCCAAATACAAAGGAAATACACGGAAATGTAATGGAAATGTAATGGAAATGAAATGGAAATAGAGTGACTCCAAGATACAAAAGGGAGATGCACTCTCATAGTCTCAACACCCCCTCTGCAGCTCCATTTTGTAGTGTATGGAGGCTGCTAGGGTATGTAAGAAAGGTCCACCAAGAATGTATCAGTAGTAGCAGCACGAGCACAAAATAGGAAGTCATCGTCTAGGAATCCATAGCCTCCAAGTGGTATCGATCATGCGGGATCGTCAGGTACTCCATAATATGTCCACCAGATGGATCAAGCGGATGCTCTAGAGGTACGCCACCAACGAGGTAGATGGATCAAGCGGATGCTCTAGAGGTACGCCACCAACGAGGTACAGGAACGGAACAAAATCTCATGGGACGAGATCACCTCCATGCGAGATAGGTAGGATGACTCCATGTGGTATGTCGGAACCTCCAAAGCTTTCACCATGTCCACCACACACTGTCTAGTGCCAAGAAGTAGGTCCTGCAAGAGTGAAACATAAAGCATGAAGGATAAAATCATAGTCACATGGGAGTACATCTGTATGCTGTAATCCTCCATGGAGTGTACAAAGTCCTGTTGTGCATCGGTAGGACCATGGAAGCCCCCACTGAACCGAGAAGTTGGCTCAGAATAGGATCCAACCGAGTGATGAATCCAAGTAGATGCAGGAGTGTCCTGTGGTAACTGAAAAGATGTTGGACTCCATGAATGAAAAGTTACATGCTCAGAATGCTGCTGTAGACGATGTATGTGGACTCTCGAAGATAGGAATGGAAAATGACCAGTCATTGATCCTGGAGTAATGCCAAACTGAAGCTGAGGTGAAATATAAACCTTCGATGATATGATAGGTATATCCATATGAGGTATAGGCTGAGATGATATCTCTGAGTCCTGCTCCAAAACTGTATCATGATCGGGAAAGTCATGTACAAAGAGAGCATGCTCCACATAGTGTGATTGTTCAAAACTGGAATGATCCCCCTTTGAAGCTGAAATGGGAGGATCCAAAAGGGATGAATACTTAGAGTATTCATCAAAGGTGCAATCTTTGGTTACTGTAACGGAATGACTCTTTGGGTCATAGAGTTTGTACTCCTTTTGTCGGTCACTGTACCCGATGAAAATGTACTGCTTAGGCCGATCATCATCATGGCCTTGGATGTAGGCATCACTACCAAAGACGCGGAAATAGCTTACACTTGGCTTCTTTTGAAAGTAAGCCTCAAATGGTGTTTTGTTCTTCAAAACATCTGAAAAACCTCTATTTTGAATGTGTACTGTTGTCTGTACTGCTTCACCCCAATACTTTAGTGGAAGTTGTTTCTGTCTAAGCATAACTTTGGCCATTTGGATCACACTTCGACTCTTTTGTAATGCAATACCTGGTTGTATCTTGCTTGGCTTGATACTTGATTCCATGTTGCTTCAAGTACTTGGAGAAGTTTTGTTTGACAAAGCTACTATCTCCATCAGATCGGATGATCTTCAAAGAACTGGGAAAGTCTTCTTCAACTGTTTTTGTCCACTCCTTAAACTTGGAAATGACATCTTCTTTATGCTTGAGTGAATAAACCCATGTGTATCTAGTGAAGTCATCTACAATCAGGAAGAAGTAAATTGATCCACTTAGAGAAGGTGTACTCATAGGTCCACAAATGTCGATATGGATTAATGCTAAGGGTTTATTTACAGAGATGGATGCTTCTTGAGGCAAAGAGAAAGCTGTTTGCTTGTCACATGCTTTGCAGTTCAATTCCACTTGTGCAATCCTGGGTAGACCGTTGACAAGATGATTGGAAGAGATCTTAGCTAAGCAAGAGCTATGTCCAAATCTGCAATGCCACAAGTTGAAACTTGACTCCTTGGCCATAAAACTTGAAAGTTTGTAGAGACCCTTATCTTCATATCCTTGAGCTATCACTTCATTAGATTCGCGATCAATGACTTGAACTTGGTTGTGATCGAATTGAACCGTCATGTTGCAATTTGTGATGGCTTTGACTGAAAGAAGATTCTTACAGAGGCTTGGGACATAGAGAACATCTTTTAGTGATTTGGCCTCGCCTTCAGAGTTGATGACTTGAACTTTTCCTCTTCCTTGGATTTCAATGCACTTGTTATCTCCAAGGTAAACTTGTCCTTGATGCTCTTCTAACTCATGGAAATCATCTTTGTTATGGCACATATGGGATGAAGCACCACTATCAAAAATCCATTCTTTCTTGGGAGTGGTTGCCATAAGTGCTTTGTGTTCACTTGTGAAGTGAGAATGATGTTCACTCTTGGAATTTGACTTAGACCTGTCCTTGTTCTTTTTCTTGAAGCAATATTTTTCAATGTGGCCAGGTTTGCCACAAAAATTACAAGTGAACTTCTTCGATGAATTATGCGATCCTTGCTTAGATCCATTGCTAGCATGATGACTTGAGGTTTTGC
This sequence comes from Ceratopteris richardii, assembly GCA_020310875.1. Taxonomy (NCBI): domain Eukaryota; kingdom Viridiplantae; phylum Streptophyta; class Polypodiopsida; order Polypodiales; family Pteridaceae; genus Ceratopteris; species Ceratopteris richardii. The sequence continues at coordinate 138,475,297 of CM035430.1, forward strand.
CTTTAGTGAATGGGCCTTTGACCTTCATGGCAGACTCTTGGGAGGAAGTTGATTTGGCTTGCGAGTCGTGAAGGAGCAATAGTCGACGAACCTCTTCCCAAGTTAAGACTTGGCCGCGATTATACAAAGTTGTTACAAATGTTTCGTACGACTTAGGTAGCTTTTTGAGAAGCAGAATGGCCATATCTTCACTAGAGATATGCCTACCACATAGTTCTAATTTACGCTGGTAATCCTCAAATTGGGCTATGACCTTGGTAATTGTGTCGTTTGGCCTAATGGTCAAATTATAAAACTCAATCTCTAATGCATATATCTTCGAAGGGGTCTTATCTTCGTACAAAGCGGCTAACGTATCCCAAACATCCTTGGACGTCTTGCAGGCAGTAATATGTCCTTTCGTCAATTCGTCGCAGGCAAATAACAACTGAACTAAAGCTCGTTTGTCTTTGACATTCCACACATGCCAATTATCTAAGTTGGTATGCCTATCGGGTTCAGGGTCTGACCCGTCTACTACCTCATGAAGAAGATTCGTGTAGAGATATGCGCGCATAACAACTTTCCATAGATTGTAATTTTGTCCATTGAGGCGTTCATCCTTAGGCATAAAAATAGGTGTGAAAGAGGGTAAAAAGTTAGCCATAGATGATGAGCTACTTGCACTTTTTGTCATTACAAAGCTTTGAGTATAAAGTGTTTAGAAACACTATCAAAGGTACTTGCCAAAGACCGCTTCAAAATAATTGCAAAACTTCGACACCACACTTAAAATTCTTGAGGAGGGGTGGGGGGGCTTAGATTAGCCCTATTCTGGCAAAACACCAAGATGATTCGATGCGAGAGGAGAGGGCTTAGATTAGCCTGTTGCACATCGATTGAGACTTAGAGTAGGCTTGGGAACTTAAGGAACTTTGTGGGTGGGCTTAGAGTAGTCTCCAACCCACAAAAGTGCACACACATGACACTTTTCTTCTTATATTTTGAGTGTACAAAGAGGGGGCACTTAGTGCCGAATAGTGTGCTTCAAGAGAGTGACGGTACCCTTGAGGAATACAAGAAAATTGCATTTCAATGTGTGTAGCATGGCACAACGCTACGGGTTGAACCCTTGTAAAAAATACAAAAATACCCTTGTAAAGATTACAATAGAAGTGTCATGTTGAAAATTGTTATGCAAAGTAAAGAGTGTGTGAAGACGTTGAGTAAAGAACTCTTTTATAGATTATGTGCGTGTGATTTGTGTATGAAGAATAGTGACCAAAGCTATATGCGTGGAACCTGGGATGTCCTTAATAGCATCTGTAATGGACCACAATGTGTGTCTTTAAGTCCACGTGAATTGATTATTGTTGGTGCAGAGTAAACGTTGATCAAACAATTTGCACTAAATCATGTGGATATTAAAACATAGGCAGTCTCATGCGCATATCAAGTTAAATCGCATTCCCTATGCAAATGCAATGTAACTTTGAAAACGTCAGTGATGAAGTTGGAATGATGGCGGTATGTCTTTATCCACACATCATGACTTGGCCCACGATTATCGAGAAGAGAAAACACCACGACAAAGATATCTCCGCACATCACGGCTCTCGCCGGCGGCTTCTAGATGAATTTGCAGAGGTGATGGCCATAATTGTTGAGTGATTTTCAGTGCTGGTGAAGGCGAAGTCTCGTTCTGTCTCACTCTTTGCCTCTGACAGATAGTACAGCGCACGTAGTTGCCACACTTCTCACAGATAGTGCAGCGCACGGAGTTGCCACACTATATCTTTTGTAGTTAGTCTCCTGGATGTAGCATCAGCCTACACAAGAGCAACGCTAGCTGAACAGTGTGGAGTTCGGGCGACACGCAGCTCAATGACAGGCCAAACCCGTTCTCGTTTTCTCTGTCTCGTTCTCTGCCTTGTTGCCTCAGAGAAAATGGCGCAGGTGTATTGAGATTGTGAAGCTGTAGTCGAGGTGTTGTTGTACAGGCCGAGGTGCTACTGTCTGTCAGTCAAGTTTATAGTGCGGCGCATACACTTAGCAAGAATCCGCTACGTCTGTGGTTGGAGAAAATGCTTACTATGAAGCAGTTATTGAGCAGAGATTCGCGTAGATGTTTGTTCTTTCTCTCTCTCTCTCTCAGAGGTTGCAGAGAGACGAAGGTTGTAGCCGAAGGTGCTGCAGAGAGTCTCTCTCTAGTTCTCTCTCTCTCTCTCTCTCTCTCGCTCTCTCTCCCTCTCTCTCGTTCTGCTATAGGTGCATGCGGTGGTTAACATCTCAAGCGTAGAATTTTCATGCTTGTCCGCCTTTGTTATGGAGAAGAGAGATATGGCACACGTACTTTCTGTGATGCAGAGAGGACGCCAACACAAACGATCAAGTGTAGGTCAAAATGAAGGTCGATGATAATTAATGTCCTAAGAAGCGTCGTTGATAAAACGTAGAACTGAAGAGACTTAGTGAGTGGAAGCTCTATTCCATAGGGAAGTGGCGCCCGTGGCTACGGATGCCTCACGCAGCCTGTAACAAACCATCTGCAGAGTTGCACCAGTTGCTCCTTGGCGCAGCCAATCCTGCTATCAAGGAAGGTCGAGCTGCTGCCTTTATCCAAAGGTACACAAGTTGCTAACTTTAGCAAAAGGCACGCGATCTCTCTCTCGAGCTGCTACCTTTACCCAAGTGTCAACTCCGAAGTAATGCAATAGCAACAGATTTTCACAGCGCCTCTAGTGACTGCGCTCTTTAACTAGTGCATGCAGATGATGATAGCAAGACAGAGAATGCCTTGTGCACAGAGGTCGAATAGGAGGATCACAAATATATGGCACAACTTTATCAGCCGCAAGAATCGAAGTGATGAATAGAACGTTCATAAAAGTAACATTGAAGTGAAAGTGATGTGGAAATGCATCATATAATAAAAAGGAACTCTACCAAGTGTTCACTAACACTTCAAGAAGAGATGAGATACAAACTCAATAGCATTTTCAAAATTACAAAGCATAAGGGTGGGAGGGTGGGAAAATGTAGAAATGGGGTACAAAATGATGAATAAAAAGTGGGAGGGTGGGCAAATGGGCAATATGAGTCCCAAAACTTGATGGCAAAAGGCTTTTCTCAAAGAGGAGAAAGCACACCACCAAAGTAAAGCACCACCACCAAACTGACTGTCAAACACACCACCAAGACCTCCACCTAGCGCTCTGATACCATGTAGAGAGTACGCATGTGGAAGCAAAATGAAAAGGAAAGTACTCTCACAAAACAAAGAATGTGTGAGACACAAAATGAGTAGACCATGAAGTGGGTAAACTCATGTGGATTAAAAATGAGCTTGCCAAGAGCATGGAGTAGGCTCCTCAAGCTTCTAACCAAATACAAATGGGGGAGAGGCCCTCCTTATATAGATTTGTGAGGGGCTCTCCAAAATACATCTTATTTGGGATAATTCCCCTGAAAGGAGAATGAATTCAACTGGTAGAAGCAAATGGCAAGGTACCCAAATACAAAGGAAATACACGGAAATGTAATGGAAATGAAATGGAAATAGAGTGACTCCAAGATACAAAAGGGAGATGCACTCTCATAGTCTCAACATTATGCATTTCAAAAACGTATCTTCTTCTTGTTTGAGTTTGCTTAGCACCACCAATGGTCTGCTGAGGAGTAGGAAGAGAAAGAGTCCTCTACTCGTAATGGTGAATTGTGATGAGAGAAGAGAGAGAAAGAGATAAAGATATAATTGTGCACCAAGAAGGTAGCGAGAGAAGAGAATGAGCCCTACAACATCATTGAAAGTGTTACAACATGGTGGGGGTCCTCACATACATTTTGAGTTTAGGCCTATAGAACCCTTTTTTCCATATCAGTAGACTTTTCCATGAAATGTAAGGTGTTCTCTCCAAATGGACCTTACACTTCAAAGTTATCTATCATTCCATAGAAACATACATATTATATGTCTAAATAAGCCTCAACTATGTGTAACTTGACAACAACATCAACTAAGTTTGGGATGCATGATCGAACTTGATGGTCAAGAATGAGAATATCATAGGAAAGTTTTGCTTTAATTATTTATGTACCTTGTTGAAGGTGTCTTTAGACATGTTTAAGATGAGCATAAACCATGCATTCAATGTCAAAGGCCCTAGTGTTAAAGAATGTGATAGGCTATCCAATTTTTCAAGGATGCATGTAGCAATGTGTTCGAGGTAAGCATATCCTTAAACAAGAAGGAAATATGTGTGAGGGTTCAAAGACTTTCTCATGGAATGAAGTTTTTCATGAAGTTGCTTATGAAAAGGAGTACAAAGATAGTATGTAGAAGAGCATGAGGGACATAGAAACATATTGGTGGCCTACCTATATGCGGAATAGTTGAGCTTATCCATTCAAGGAGCAAAACAACAATGGGAAATGAATGACCTTGTAAGAGCTTGTCCAATATGTTAGGTGAAGGGGTAAGCCAAGTCAAGATCTCAATGTGGTCTTCTTTGGACATGACATCAAGTGCAAACAACAAGGCTTAGGAGGCAAAATCTAGACCATGTTGTGTGACCTGACTATATCATTGACTCATCTTCTTTTGTTCAAGGTACATGAATTTGCCAACCAATAGCTCCATGGCATGAAGCTTGTACTTGTAAGCCAATGTCAGTAAGACATGCAAAAGGATAAGGGCTTGTTTGTGAGTAATATTGGCATCATTTGTGAGACTAATTAATTCAATTTGGCATTAGATTGATTCAACCTTGCTTGCGTAGTTGGATGGCATGTTAGTTTTATCTACAATGGAATCAAACATATGCCCAAAGTATTGCTTTAGAAACATCTCAAGAAAGGCAATGATTGAGTGGGTGTTGGGCATAATTTCCTTTCAGTTTGATGATGGTAGATGATGACATTCAGGGGTACATGAGTGCAAGACCACAACTCAATCCAAAAGTGGCTTGGGTATGAGCGTTGAAGTGAAGAAAACGTACTTCTAAATTCTAGTCTACATTAATCACACACCAATTAAATTATGGAGGATGGAACAAAAGATAAAAAAACATAATGAACTTGACAAATGAAAAGACTTACATACAATCCTCTATGAGTATGGTGACTACATGAGGAGAGAGTGGACACCCTTGCCAAGAGCTTGAGTAAATAACTTTATGGGGAGTGAAGTGATGCCCTTCTTATATGAGTAGAGAGCAAATCTCTTTGCATGTGAGATAAAGGAAGCTCACATGACAATGATTATGACTTTGGACAAAAGGGTGGAGCATGAAACTCTCAGCACCTTCCTCTCCATGTGATGACCCTTTTTGTTTGTAATGCGGGGAACCAGTGACGTATGGAATCACTAAGCCCATTGAGTTTTTAAAACTAAGGATGTATAGGATTCTTAGACATAGCCTTGGACATATGGCATCCAAGTGTTGGGATATATGGCATCCCTTTGTGTATGATGGACATATGGAATCCATGTGGTTTGGTTCCATGGACATA